>CM053504.1:7718454-7761574 GCA_028627145.1 Eidolon dupreanum
CCTCTGGCAATATTTTGCTCTGGGAGGAATCCCCACTGGGCCAGAGCCTCCGTCCTGTTGCAGGGCTGCCCCATGAATTAAACATGCCCCCGTGGTTAACTCGGTAATGCTTTTATTAATAGTTAATTACTCAACGCGCACTGGGGAAATGAGACTCACTCAGGCCTTGTAAATTAAGGCAGCGATCTTGTGAAGAAAGCCAATGGGAGTCCATTACCCCGCCCCTCCTGTTGCCTCACCTCTGGGCTTGCCATTTAGTTGTGCTAAAGGAGACGTGGGAGGGATATGAGGGGACAGGGACCTTCTCAGGGTGGACCTGGGAAGTGGAGGATGAACGTCATCAGTTTCCTGGGAGAGAAAGGGCCGGAGGGGAGGGGGCTGAAGTGTCAGCTAGGAGGGGTCATTCCTGGAGCTTGTCATCAGCCCGTGTTCCCTGTCACTGCGGGGAACTCGGTGTGGCCTCCAGGGATTCCCATATAGGGCAAGGCCACCTGTGTCAGGTGTGGGGCTCCCTCACTCAGGCTGGGGGACAGGAGCACAGCTAAGGCGCTCCCGTCTCAAGCTACGGGCCTCCCTCCGCCACTAGGGCCTTTCTGGCCTTTCTCATTTCACAAGTGTCCAGACTTCCCCTTCTCAGATTTTGTTGTGGCTGAAGCCAATCTGCCATCCTGATTTTGCAGCTGAGCCGGATAAGGGGCTTGTTCGAACCTGGTCTGGCTTTTCTAAATCTAGCTTCCTCCCGTGTTTTGTTTCCCAGCAGACAGGAGGCCCTCTGTTTATCTTCCTGGGACTTGAGAGAGCCAACGCCTGCTTTGAACCTACTGCGTGCCAGGACCTGTCCCTGTGGTTCATATTCATTAGCTCTAATTTTTAGCTGTGTGACTTTGGGCCAGTGATTCTACTCCCCGGGTCTCCATTTCCTCATCTGGAAATGGAGATAATAGCAATACCTGTGTGTGGAGTTATTAGGATGATTAAATACTTGGAACACTGCCTAACGCATCCTAAGTTCTAAGTGACAGCTATTCTTAGGATCCTCACAGCCGTGCTGCCATTTTACAGATAAGCAAAGTGAGGTCTTAAATACACTCTTTTGCCTAAGGACACATGACCCAGAACATCACGTCGCCAAAGGTCATCATCCATCACTTTCCTTCCATGGAAGGTTGATGGCCCCTCCGAAAGAACACACGGACCAAGTCCCAGGAGCCAGAAAAGATCTGCTCTCTGTCCCTGTGTCATTCAACCTCACCCAGGCAGTCAGGGTCGAGACACAAGAAGCATAGGCGCTATGATCAGCCTCGCTGGGGTCCAAATCTGGCCACACCCACTAGCTGTCGCATGAACCCTGGAGCCCCTGCTTCCACTTCTGGCAAAATGGCCTCATAATAACACCTACCTCCTTGCCCAGTGGTGGAATTTCTGTTTGAAAGTGCCTAACATCTAGGAGCCTTGTTTCAGGACTCTCTACACCTGGTTTCTTTACATGTAACCTGAGGATAACAAAAAAACCTCCCTCGCTGGGCTGTTGGAGCCCCGTGGAGATAATGGGCATCACTCGGCCTTGCAAGCAGGCAAGTATAAACTGGGCGAGCTGCAGGTGCTCCCGGTCAAGGCCCCTCAAAGACAGGGATTTTCAGGGAGCCTCTGTTGGGGGTGGACATGATGACCCCTGGAGGAGGGCTCTTGGGTCAGGTGATGCAGAGGGTCGGGGACAAATTGCCTCTTGAGAGACCCAAGCTGGCCACCAGCCGCTTTGCACGCGGAGGTCAGCGTCTCTGCTGTGACCCCCGCAAACCGTCAGGGCCGCACATAGGGGATGAGTCCTGGGAGGGAGATTGAAGCCTTCCCTGTGAGGGAGCACAAGTTGCTGAGGAGTGCGGCTCTGGGTTCATATATAATATGTAGCGTCAGATTTAAATGTCACTGCTGCAGGCGGCTGACCCGGGTTCCCACACAATGGGCCGCGAGGGGTACCTCCGCCGCCTCTTCATCTTCCTGGCGGTAGCTGACCAAAGGAAGGGAGATTTGGTTTCTTAAAAAACTAAACAGTTGTTGAGCACTCTGGCGTTGCCTGGGCAACAGCCGAGGGGGAGAGAGAAGCATCTTATTGTTTAAAGTTATTCTTGCTCGATTTCAAAGGGCTGTTCTGAAAAGACGGCATTCTCCAAGCAGCCCGGCTGGTCCTCTCCCTCCCCGGACGGACACCGTGCAATTCTGCTCCCGCCTTCCCTCGGCACTCGGCCCCACTTCCTAGCCCAAGGCTGTGGAAAGGGTCATGGCCACGCTGGACATCAGGGCACCAGAGACAAGTTCCTTCCTGTACTTTGCGCATTCACCCCCAAGTGCAGCACCTCAGCGAAAAGGATCTGTGCTCCCCCAGCCCTGGGCTGCTGTTTTTAGCTATCCTCGACCTAAGTGTGTGGACATAAATGTGGCTCAGTGACTTAGGGGTCAGCTCACAGAAGTGCCTGAACTTGGGGAAAGGGATGAAGGGGTAGGTCCTGGCCATGCAATTTAGAGGAGGGCATCTTGGTTTACAAGCCCGGCAGGAGTGAGACGAAGGTGGTCATGGTCATTGCTTGGGGGTCTTGGCTGAATGAGGCCACCATCATTTGAGATCTTGCCAAGTGGCATCCGGTGTCCGTCTGCCCCTTGTACAACACTGTATTGGAATTGTTTACTCATCTCTTTTCCCCATGAGACTGTCAACTCCCTGAGAGCAAGCTGCAGCTAATTCATCTCTGTGTGTTCTTGTAAGCTGCCTCAAATCCTTTCAGGAGCAAGGGAAATTCTGAAAATCTGGATGAGATGTACATATGTTTTTAATTAAAAAATGTTTAGTGAATACATACATATGATAAAAAGAAAAAAGTCAAAGGGTTTAAAAGGAGTAAATACCCATAACTCCTGATGCCCAGTCCCCCTCTGTGGGGACAGTCACGGTTTCCAGTTTCTGATGTATCCTTTCAGAAATACTCTAGTCAGACAGAAGCAAATGGGCATCAAATGAAATACATTATTCACATCTCTAGCTTCTGCATCTAGCACAGGGCCCAGTGCATAGTATATACTTGATAAAATTTTGTCAGATGGATACACAAACAAACACTAGGTTGGATGGTTGGATGGATGGATGGATGGATGGATGGATGGATGATGGGTAGATGGATAATGGATGGGTGGGTGGGTAGGTGGGATGATAGGTAGGTAGGTGCAGCTCTTGTACTGTTAGTTCCCTTTTCTCCCAGACGTCTGAGTTCTTCAACAAGAAGTTCCTTGAGAGAAACATGACAGGCCCAGCATTAAACATGTTGAATCTTAAGGCCCTGTGTTAGTCAGATGGAGACATCCAATAAATAGTTGGACTGTGGTTGTATCAGGTAAAAATTATATTCCACGCTAATAACAGAGACCCAACTACAAGGCTTGAATCCATAAGAGTTTTATTTTTCTCATGATGAGAAGTTCCAATAGAGGTCCATCCTGTGAGGATATCAGGGTTGAGGTCACTGTGATACCCTTGACCTTTCCCTCATGGCCTCAAAAGAGCTGTTGGGGGAAGAGGCCTTAACCATCATGTTCTAGGGAGGAAGAAAGAGGAAAAAGAGGGGCAAAAGGATGAGTCAACCTCCTATAAAAAGCCTATTCCTGGAAGCCCCACCCAGTTCCTTAATTATGTCTCCCTGGCAACTCCTAGCTGCAAAGGAGACTGGGACATGTGGCTTTAAAGGTGGGCACACTACTCCCCCAGATAATATTGGGGATCTATTAGTAAGGAGGAAGGAGTAACTGGAATAGAGAATAGGCAGCTAGCAGCCTCTCCCACACGGGTGGAGAATCAGAGGAGGGTTCTGGGCCCAAGGGTTGACACAGCAGGAATGCGTGCCCAGGGAAGAGCATAGCTAAGGCACAGAGGTGTGAAGGCTCCGGACGCATCTCACCTAAGTCCTGTTGGCTCCAACCTCAAAACATCTCCAAATGGGACCACGTCTTCCCATCCTGCCCTGCTCCCAGCCACTGTCATCCTCACCTCGATCACAGCAGCAGTCTCATAGTGGGTGTCCCTGCTCCCCTCTGACCCACGGCTCAGGGCCCCATTCTCTGGCCATCATTTACAGTGAACCCCTAATCGATAAATCGGATGCCTGGCTTCCTGCTCGACGCCCTGCAGTAGCTTCCATCCCACTTGGAACGAGACCCCAGGGCCTTGCTCAGTGTGGTCCCTGCCTTCTCCATCTTCTCCCCATCAGTGTCTTTGCTCCAGCCCCACTGGCTCCTAGCTCCTTCCCACTCCAGAGCCCTTACCCTTGCGGTTCCCTCGACCCAGAATGAAATTTCACTCAGAACCTTCACATGGCAGCCCCTCAGCTTCCTTCAGGTCAATGCTTAAATATCACTTCCCCAGAGAGGCCCCTGACCATTCTGCCTAACCCCCTCCCCTCCTCACACACATCCTCTACTCCAAGACTTAATCTGTTTGGAGCCACACATACCTGGGCCTCTGGGGCAGTCTACAAACCCCTCTCCAGAATACTGTTTCCAAATGTGTAGAAGAAAATAGGTAGAATTACAAAGGAAATCAATTACATTGAAATGCAGTTTTCAAAATATTTACAAAACAAATACTTGATATAGTACCATAGATCTTCTTTATTAATGTATTATATAACAGGATCTAGCAGCCGCTCTATTAACTACCACAGTTTCGTAGTGGCGATGAGTGTCAATGATCTTTTGAAATGTCTGCAACAACTTTAACATGATGGGAAATATCTGGTTTCTGCTGGCGACAAAGTCACAGACATTGCTAATACAGCTGTGGTGGTGGCCGACATTTATCGCTGAAGAGAAACGCTATATTTCAGTTAGAAGTTAGTGAGATAAAAATATAATTTTCCCCTCTCTAACTTCACCAACTCCCTGAATTTTGTCTAGAGAGCCCTTGGGGGAGCCTGTTTTTTGTTTTGTTTTGGTTTGGTTTGGTTTGGTTTTGCTTTTTTGTCTTTTTAAGTCCCTTTCTTTGCCTGACATTACACATTTATTTGTTAACTCGCTTACTGTCAGTTTCTCCCAAGAGGGGAGAGATTTGATCTGTTCTCTTCTCTGCTGCATCTATAGTACCTAGAACACTGCCAGGCACATAAGTGATCAATAAATATTTTTTAAAAATAAATGAACAAGCAAGAGATAAGGCTGGAGAGACGGGGAGACTGAAGCTAGATGTGAAGGGCCTTGCATGTCATACTCAGGAGCTTGGCTGTGGCCCTAGGAAGGGAGATGGGCCTGGGGGAGGTCACTGTCCTCATGGCAGCCAGACTGACAGGATGACTGGGGAGGCGAGCGGGCTGACTGAGCCTGTCTTCAGGAGGAGGCCACTTTCTGAGGGAGGTCCAGGCAAAAACAGCTCCGCATCAGTCATGAATGTCAGCAGCCACTTCACTCCCTGCTGGCCCGTCTCCTCCTTCTAGCCTCCCTGGTTGTTAAACAGGGACCTTGGAGAGGCTGGGCCCAAAGTGCTGTCATCATTCTTCAGTGTTTCCCAGGCAATAATGGTGTGCCAGGCAGCAAGGACAGTGCCCGTGGGGCTGAGGAGGCAGGCACGGAGTAGAGATGGAAGGAGAGGTCCAAAGGCTCACGACTCACCTTAGGGATATCTCAATGGCAGATATTACAGAGGGACCTGGTGTGTCAAACCCTGGAGTCAAGGAGGAGGCAGCTCATCCCTCCTAGATTGGGTCTAGCTATTCAGGGCTATGGATTGTGCAGCATACCTGAGAAACTGCGGAGGAGCAAACTTCCGAAATGTGATCCACTCAGGTGGAATTCCAGCTCGGCTACTTGTTCCTTAATAGCATGCTGTTAAACAGGTCACATAACCGATGCATGCTTCTGCCTCCACAACTGTAAGTGACGATGATGAGGATTCAGTGGGGAACATAATAGATCTAAAGCGGCCAGCTTAGTGCCAGGCGTGTGGTAGACACTCAACAAACACTTGCCCTTGTCGCTGTTCACATATAGCAAAGGACTAGCCAGCACTACTTAATGATCCACTTTATCACTCCAGAGAGGGGAGGATGAGGTGGCAGCATAGGAGCCAAGAAGACCGGAGTGGAGAGAAAAAACCAGCTCTGGAGTCAGACAGATCTGGGTTCAAAGCAGCTGTGTGACCTTGGGTAAATTGCGCCACTTCTCTGAACCTCAGTTTTCTCATTCAGAAAAACAAGGATGGTACCGTCTTCTCACAGTGCTCTAAGGATTATTGGACAAGAACGATGCGTGAAAGGCCCTGAGGAGAGGGCTCGACAGGGGCGGGGGGGTGATACATTGGCGCAGTCTCAGCCCTGTGCGGGGAACCCAGGAAGAGACAAATAATAGTCATAATCCCCCTGTTTTGTCAAACAGTTCACCCTAGAAAGTCGTATTTCTGGAGCTTCACGTCGGCACTTCGGGACGAAGAGGACTGAGAGTTTGATCCACATTTGACAAATGGGACACAAGAGCCCAGGTGGTCATGGGTTCACAGAAGCAGTTTGCTCAAAGGTCGCACACGGTAGGTAAGATTTAGGGCGGGATATGAAGCCAGGTATCTCTGCTGCCGTCCCTTTTCAGTTCGGCCACACTCTGATATGTACTCACTTAACAGATGTTCCCTGAGCCGAGCTCCGGGGACCCAGCAGTACCTGGGCAGACACAGTGCTGCCCTCAAGGAACTTGGAGCCTGGTGGGCCCAGGACAGAGAGACCTCTTATCACGCTGTGCCGATTGCAAGACCCACATCTGTTCATGGATGACAGATCAGAGAGCGCCCTGAGCCCAGAGTCACGGCTCCTGCCCACCCCGGGCAGCGGGCGGCCAGGAATAGAAGAGCTCTCTGCCCTTGGAGATAAAATCCACTTGTTAATAAATCCAGAGGTAGACACTAGGATCCCAGCATGAACAAGAGTCTTAAAATAAAGGATTCCATGCCCGAACGCATTTAGGAAAAGCTACCTCATCTCCCGCCCTCTCTGAGTGTCCTGCTGCTTTGGCACAGGCTTCAGCTCTCCAGAAAGTCAGGCATGAAAGAAACCTGTTTCACCCGATGCGTCCCAAACGTGCTTGACCATGGGAACCTCTTATTTGTTCAAGCCACATCTACTAACTTTAGAGTACGCTAGGTCAGCAGAAAGAACTCAGTGCCTAGAGCCAGGGACTTGGGTGCGAAGCCCAGCCTCAGATGTGATTAGCGTTTGGTAAACTGTCAAAATATTATAACCAGAGGAGGAGAAGCGACTTGCCTGGGCCACTCAGCATCAGACCTAGAACCCAGACCTCCACGCTACAGATAACGTGAGGGACAGCCTTTGCTTCTCCTCCGACGGGGATAGTGGTCCTGACGACCTGCTGGGTGGGTGTTAGCTGGGGTCTGCTCGTCCACACAGTGCCTTCGTGCAGAGCACAGAAAGGAGCGTCCTTCTCCTGGGTTAACAAACCCCCTGCAGCATACGTGCATTGATGGAGCGTGGCATGGGCTGCATTTCAGCCCCCGTCGACCCGCTGGCCAGCTGTCCTTGTGCAGGATACAACCTGCCTGACCGTACACGGCGACCCTTATTAGCCCGTTTCTCCTCGTTCCTCCCCACTCCTCATCCCCGTCACGTGAGTGTCACCCTCTCATCAAGGTGCCAGGTTGAGGCTGGCACGGGAACAGCCCAGTCGTTGGGCTGCACTTCCTAAGCCCCCCAAGTGGCATTGGCCAAAGGCGCTGACTCAGCAAACTTTAATTTACCTCACAGGCCAGGGGTGTGCGTGAAGCAATTAGTGAAATAATGGTTATGTCGCACTAAAAATTATTTATAGAGTCACCGTGCACACAGCTGTGATTAAATTAGACAACCAGGGGGATTTTAACTGCCAGTGGAGCCGGCATCCAAGGCTCGGGCTCCAGCTGGCTGGGGATGGGTGGGGTCGCTTCTCCTGTCCACTCGCTCCCTGCCAGGCAGGCGAGCCAAACCTGACTCAGGCAGGATAAGGAGAGTCTGCTGAGCAGGGGTGTGGCGAGGGGACCCCATCGCACATAGTCCGAGCTGCCTGGACCCTTGAACATAAACAAGTCAGGGGCTTTCACACATCCAAGGCTTCTCAGCAGCTAAAATACTTTCAAACTGAGTCTTCTGTGGACCTTCAATGAATAAAAGAAAGACGGTCTGGGTGAACTAAAAAAAATGGTCCTGGAGCTCCATGGGCTTGGCAATGACCCCAACGGTGGCCCCTGAGAGCCCGGAGCCAAGCCGTAAGCCATAGATCAATCCAGCCCTCTCCTTTTACAGGTGGCAAGACCAAGGGTCAGAGATTTCACCTCTCCTGTCCCCCTGGCAGGCATCAGGGGACCTTTGGTCCAGCCCTGGGTCAGGGGAAGCCCTTGAGCCCGCTCCAGACCCAATGTGTCCCTGAGAGTTAGTGTGGGACAGGGGACTTCTACAGGACCAAACAGATGTTATTGCATAGTGGACACTGTCTATATTTATATTTATTGTCTTATTCATGTTTATGTTTATATTTTTATTTAGCATCTCAAAATATCTCTGTAAGTGTTCTCGTTCCCACTTTACATATGGAGAATCTGAGGTTCAGAGAGGTAAAGATATTTGCGTACAGCCACACAGCAAGTGAGGGCAGAGCCATTTTCAAAAACCTGTCAGACTCTAACAATGGAGCATTGTGGTACTTTGAGTATTTTGGGGTGACTTCTGGGTGCTCAGCTCTGTGCTGGATGTGATGCTGAAATATGATAACAGGGCTTCCTTTATACTGGACGCTGGGCCACACACTGGACATGCATTATCTCCTTTCATCAGCAACCCCTCAGGTGCACGTGGGGAAACTGAGTCACCGAGCATTCCATGGATGGAATGCTTGTGAGTGTTGCAAACCCCCAGCTAGTGAGTGTCAGGGTTTGTGTTCCTCAGTGGGTCTCCATCTGGACATGATGCAGGTGCCACACACCCCTCCCCCATGTAGGAGCCACAGATATTTGTCCAAAGCTACCTGTATGATTCCAGGATTCTCCCAGGGAGCTGAGGGACTTGGCAGCTCTGAGGAGTGGGTGGCAGTGGAGGAGGGAGGGTAGGATGCTGTCAGAGGTCCTGACTCCCAGCCTGGTGCCAACCCACGCCCCACATCTCTGGCCCTTCCATCCTCCCCTTATGAGCTAAGATGGTTTCGGACCATTTCCCAAGAGTTCTAGCCTCGATCATGTTTCAGCAGCCAGGGCCCTTTGCAGACCTCACTGGGCCCACCTCCAACAAGGCCCTGGAGGCTCAGAGCAGTGGCTGACTGAGCAAGGCCCTGACGCTCAAGGCCTCACCCCCTCCAGTCCCCCTGCTGCTCCTCCTCTCTTCTAGCACTCTCCCTATGCCTCCCCCACCAGCTCCGTCTCCCCTGCGTGCCCACGCCCACGGCAGTACACCCCCACATCACCATCACGCCAGCCAGCAGGATGCAGTTCAGTTCTCCAGACGGCTCCTGCCTGGTGGCGTTGGGTTGGTGGCGTGTACTCAGGGATCTCCACCGACCCCACCCCTGGGACCGCACAGGAGGAGGGCTAGTTGGGGAGAGTGCGGGGAACTGAGAAAGGAGCTGGATGACCCTGGTGCCCTCATCTCCTGGCAGGTACCCCCTCCCCAGGGAATAACCCCCTGACCTCACAGGACAAACAGTCCCCCTCACCGTCCCCCTGCCGCTGCCCAGTGTGGCTCCTCATCCAAGTCAGGGCTGGTGTCTGGGCTCTCCTGGGTGTGCAGGGGTCCAGTTGCCTCTCTCAAGTCTGTCCTGAGTCCTGCTGCTGCCTCCGGCCACTTAGCATGCAGCCCTGGTTCCGCGGGCTGCAGCAACCAAATGAGATTAGCTTGCCTGCTAAAGCAAGTCCCCACTCGCCACCACCCACGGCCCTGCGCAGCCACCAGCTGTTCTGCTGAGCTCCCACAGCCCCTTCCACCTCGCCCCCACCCCCCGTGGAACTTGGGGCCAGCGCGGGGGCAGGCGGAAGGATCCCGCCCAACTTCATGGCCCTGCCACCTCTCCCCAACAGACCCATGGAGTCAGCAGTGGCAGGGAGAGGGAGAAAAACAGGATTAAGGATCCTTCCTTCCTTTGCATCCCTTGCCAATTCTCTTCCATCAAACTTCCTGGGGCGGGGGTGGCGCGGAGCAAACAGGAAGTAGATCCTGCCACTTCTCTTCCCATAAAGTCCCCAGGGGCCAGCGGTAGGGAGTGAGCAAGACGAAGGGTCCAGCCCAGCTGCTCTCCCTCCAGGGGCCACTGGGAATCCAGTAAGAATGTCTGCCCCAGCCCTGGCCCTCACTGCCACTCGCTGCCACTCTCTTGGCCTGGGAGGGGGGAGTCGTTGGGAAGACCCGGCCCAGCTCAGCCCCGTCTAGCCAGAGGACCCGCCCCCTTGCACCCAGAAAGCTTCCAGGGGCCTGTGAAGGAATCTGGTGGGAAGCCTGGGTTCCCAACAGGCCTCTAGAGGGGTGAAAATGCCTTTGATGTCTCAAGAGGGGGTGTCTTATAGAGGGGTGGCATGCAGTGGGGTTCATCGGGGCTCCTACTGACA
Organism: Eidolon dupreanum; assembly: GCA_028627145.1. Lineage (NCBI taxonomy): Eukaryota > Metazoa > Chordata > Mammalia > Chiroptera > Pteropodidae > Eidolon > Eidolon dupreanum. The sequence goes on from CM053504.1 coordinate 7,729,055, forward strand.
GCCACCTCCCTCACCATGCTCCAAGCTCACCTGAGTCCCTGTCCCCACGTGTCTGGTTCTGCTTCCTACAGCCAACCTGCCCAGTAAGCGGTAACAGGCTTCCTGGGGCCACTCTGGGCGTCCTGAGCCACGTTGGAGCTTAGTCTCCGGCTGGGCTCCCACTGGGCTGCCCCCTTAAGGTCTGAGATTGGGACCTGCTGGCTGAGGTCAGCAAGTCCCTGCTCCTCCCCATCCACCTGGTCAGTACACACCAGTCAAGTCGGAAGAGGGCCAGTGTGAGGGCGGGGCCCCTTTTCTCCTTGCCAGGAGGGGAAGGCTCTCAAGAAACCCTGCCCAGAGCACACCTCTCTCCCCACCCTCCTCCTCCCCTCCTTCTCCTTCCTCACTGTTCCCCATCTCCCCCACAGTTCAGACGGCCAGCTCATGCCCTGCATACTTCAACTTGAACTTCTCTCTACACATGCTCCCTGTGTAATGTTAGGCAAACCACGAAACCTCTCCGAGCCTCACTTTCCCCATCTGCAAAACAGGGGTGATCCTTACTTATCTCAAGGGCTGCCATGTGGCTCAAATTAGATCTCAACTGTGCGCGCCCCTGGGAATCCAGAGCAATCTGAGGGATTGCACACTATCGGCGACAGAGTCACGGTTCTTCCTGGGTTTGCTGGCCCTTTGCCCACAAAAAGCTCCACAGGCCTTCGCCCCAGCTGTGCAGACGCATCTCAGCATGGTTCATTTGGAAAGGCTGCGGCTCCTCTGTGAAGGAACGGGGGTCTCTCCCAGCCTTTGGCCCTGGGCAGGGGGAGGAGGGAGCCTCGGAATGCAAAGGCAGGAGGGCATGGATTAGAAGTCCATCACAGAAATGGCTTTCTTATCACCACAGGACCTGAATTGCCAGGACCAGCTTTTAAAATTGAATTGCCTCCCGCCCTCCTGCCTGCTCTCCACTACCTTTTCCCTCTGCTCCTAGTTCCCTCCCAAGCCCCCACTTCTCTCTCTGAAAGCTCTATTGGGAGAGACCATGAGACAAAGAGGCAAGAGAGAAGCAAGGTAGAGAAGGAAGTGGGGTGGGCAGAGACCCCACGCTCCTGGGGAACCAGGAACAAGTCAGGGATGGGCGACATCTGGGCAACATGGGGCTTCAGCAGAGAGGAGGAGGGCCCCGCCCTGCTCATCCCCCCACCTGCCCCTGTACCCAGCAGGGATGGTGCCTTCTCCTCCCTGCTGGCCCCTCTCCAGCCCCCACCTTGGCGCCTCTGCAGGGCCCAGGGCAGGGCCCTGACGGCCAGGGCAGAACCCTGGGCTGGAGCCCACGGGTGCTTGGAAGCAGCCCCAGTGAGTTCCTGGCAGAGCCAGTCTGCAGGTGGTGGGGAATGGGCCGTGGGTGGCGGGGGGCAGCCAGCTGTGTGATCAGGCGGGCTCTCACTGAGTCCAGCTGGAGGCAAGAGGTAGGAAGGGCAGGGGTGAAGTGAGCAGAGGGAGGTCCTGGCCCCATCTGCCTTCAACCCCTGCCCCCATAAGTATGGGGGCTCAGTGCCCAGGAAACTCAGGAAGGGCTGCAGGAGTCAGTAGGAGGCTCGGATGATAGCCCCTTGGCCTTGTGCAGACCAGCCCAGCCCCCAGGCCTGATGGAAAATCAGAAGCTAAATACTGCTGCCTCCCAGCCTGAGCTGGTCCTGGCTCCTCCTTCCCAAACCAGCTCTCCGTCTACCTTTCAGCCGCCGCCTGAAAGTCTAGGACTCTCTCATCTGCTGGCACCTGGCCTCTAACCAGGTAATGGCTTCTTCCCTCACACCCTTTTCTCTCAGCCCCTCGCTCACCCGTCTCCCCTCCATGTAGCCAACCATCCCTCACTAGTCTAGTGCACAGTCCCTGGGATGGGCAGTCACAGGAGCCAGGGAGCCCAGCAAGGGGACCAGTGCCACATCATGGCATAAGACAGTTCCTGACTCAGCCTGCCTTCCACACACACACACACACACGCGCACACACACACACACGCACACTCACACCTTTTTTTGGATCATTCAAAATGTCTTGTCGAATCTCAAATTCACACATTTTCAGCTCCAGAGACCTCTTAATCCAACCCCCATTTTACAGGTGGGGAAACCGAGGTCCAGAGAGGGAATGGACTTGTCCAAAGTCACGTGACAAGAAAGTCTTCTAAGCCCAGTCAGTCTCTCCCTCCCAGGGGTGTCCCCGCTGAGAGCCCTCACTGGCCCCAGACTCTCGAAGTGCTCCCGGCCTCCCTTCTCACCTGTGCCTTCCGGACCTGTCCAATCATAGGGCCCCAAAGTTAATAAATCAAGGTGACTTTAGGGACAAGAATCGGACTCTTTCTCCCTTGTCCCTCCCATTTGCATAATCCTGGCTGGCAATATGATAATGATGTTTGTTAAAGACAGAGCACAATAAATTAATACCGTTAAGTTGTTGCTGCAAAATGCAAAGCAGGTAATTTACTGCCAGCGAGGAACGGAGCCTTTAAACTGTAATGGATTAACTTTCCCAGCAGCAAATGTGTCCCCCGAGGGAGGGAGTAGGGGAGGCAGGGGCAGGGCCAGGGTGATGTAGTAGGGCCTGCTTGCTTTCCAGGGGCTGGGCCTGGGGCATCTGGGCCCCAATCTAAGGTCTCCACTGGATGTCAACCCCTTTCCCATTGTACAGAGGAGAAACTGAGTCCAGAGAGGGGTGGGAAGCTGGAGGACCACAGCGGGACAGTGGTGATGACTGGACTTCCTGTGACGGCCCACACTCCTCTAAGGGGAGGGGGCAGCAGATGCCTCATTCGTGTGCCCACTCTGGGGTCCTCTGGAGAAGCTCCTGTTGCAGACCCTTCTTTCCTAGGATGACTAAGGAGACCCCACCAGGCCTTGTCCTAACCCCACAAGTGACCACCCACCCAGAGGGGCCCTCAGACCCAGAGTCAGTTCTGACCCAAGCCCCACTCCTCCCAAGGTCCATGCACGGCAAAGACGAGGTAAGGGTCCTGGGCTTGGTCAGGGCTGAAGGTGGAGGGAAGGGCAAGGGGTGCACCAAGAACTTAGGGGTCAGCTCCTGGCACAACAACCTCCCCAGCTTCCCCCAAACACTCACCTCCAGGCCCTGGGATGGGAGGGGGCTGTGGAAGGAGGAGGAGCAGAGGAATCAAGAAAGAAGAGGTTCATTCAGTCTGTGGGGGAGCGGGGTGTAGATAAGGCAGTGGGGAAGGTGGGTAGAAGGAGAAGCTGGATGTGGACCAGGAACCTCACCAGTGCGTCCCAGGGGGCAGCCCCTCCATTACGTCTGAGCCCCTCCATTATGGCTCAGACAGCTTTGCTGGTCCTCAGGAGAATTGCTACAGCCCCAGCTCAGGGCAGGCCAGCAGGCAGGTCTTGGGGACCCCAGCAGAATTCTAATTTCCCATTTATCTCTGCAGCGTCTTCAGCTATATTAAAGGTGCTATGCTCCACAGTCAGCTCCCAGGCTAATTGAATTTGGGCCCCCTCTCACTCCTGGGCAAGATTGGAGGGTGATGGTCCCGGCAGCCCTGACTGGGGGGTGGGGCTAGGGACCCCCACTGCGGCTGGGCTCAGCGCAGCTGGCTGTGGTCCTGGGATCCTAAACCCTGGTCACAGTCCTGACTGCTGTGTGGCCTCGAGCGAGCCTCCGCCCCTCTCTGGACCCCCATAGTCTGTCATCAGAGATGGTGATAAGGATAACGACACCCTTCACTTATTCAGCATTTCCTAGGTACCAAGCACTGCTTGAAGGGCTCTATGTGTCATCACGCCTCTAATCCCAGCAACAGCCCAGTGCAGTATCATGTTCCACTGTACAGATGAGTAAACTGAGGCACAGAGGTGTTTAGTCCAGCCCAGGGTCTGGAGAGTACCCATATCGAATCTTTCAAAGTGCCCAGAGTCCCAGTTTTAAAATCCCAGTTACACCCAATAGACCTGGAGCGGGAGGTGGAGCTCCCTGTGCCCATTTCTCAAATGGGGTCGCTGAGGTCTGGTCCACAGCTGCGTTGTGACTTTCACAAAGGCTCCCTTTCATTCCCTGCCACCCCAGGGTCCAGGGCTGCAGCCTGGGTTTTCAGACCCAGTGCAAGTAGCTGAGGTGAGTCGGGGTCCATGCTTCCAACACAAGCTTTTCCTCCATCGGCCCTGCCGCTCTTCCTGCCTGAACTCAGGCCTCCACCCGAGCATCCTCCAGGCCTGCGGGGGCCCCTCGTCCCACACATGCTGAGCTGGAGGGAGGGCCTCACTTCCTGAGCGCAAATTCATCCCCAAGCAAACACCAGATGCAAATCCCACGCTTCTGCTGGAAGGACGGAAAGGAGAGGGCCGACCCCCACCGGGGCCTGTTCCCTAGTGACCCCAGAACCGTGCAGGCCCTTCACACGTGTGAAGGCCTCATTTCATCTTCACGACAACCTGACGAGCCAGTGCTGCTCCCCTGTCCATCTTACAGACAGAGAAACTGAGGCTCCTGTGAAGTGCTTCGTGTAAGGTCTCATGGGGAGGACCTAGTTGAGCTGGGATTCGAACCCAGGCTTGTCTGAATCCAGAACGAGAGGGATTCGGGACTCAGAAGTCCCAGCGACAGAGTCCCTGGAAGCCAGGCCCAAGAACGTGACTGAAGTGGAAGGAGTTCTGGGCTGGGAACCAGGGACCTGGGTTTAAATCTCTACTCGGCCCTAAACTCACTGTGTGATACTTTATTTCTCTGAGATCAACAGCAAAATAGGAGATAATAATAGTGCCTGACTAATGGGGTGATTGTGCAGAGTATTACAGGAACTACAAATAAAGCATTTATCCAATGCCTGATACACAGTAGGTGTTTAATGAAGGCTAGCTGTCGTTTCCGTGGGTGAATTCACACCAGCCTCCCAAGACTGCTGCAGCAGCATGGGAAAGAGATTGTGAGCGCCGGAAGCATCGAGGGCCATGCCCTCACTTTTCAAATGAGGAAATTGAGGCTCAGGGTTGCAACAAGTGAGAGGCGGGGCCAGGACTCAGCGCCCCCCCTCCCCCACCAGGCCGAGATGCCGGTTCTCCTTTCACTCTCCTTTTGTTCCGTGCGTGCGGTGCGTTCGCATCTGTCCTAGGGGGCGTACCTCCCCTGGGAGGCCAGCTGGATGGCTGACCCTGGCAGCCCTTTTTGGCCCAGCTGCTGGCAGGAACCAGCCTGAATAAATGCAAAGAGACCCCCTCTGGAGGCTACTCTTGCCGTGTCCCCTGTCCAAATGTTAATTTTGCCAAGGCCTTGATAAATCTTCCTGTCGTCTCCATCCACCTGAGACATAGATTTCATCTTATAGAGAGGTGACACTTCTGCCCTTTGGGACCAGCTATCAATTTCAGGTGATGACCAGAGTGGAGAGCAAAGGAGCACCAGGCAGTCCCTGTTAACCCCCTTCTGCCACCTGATTCTTCCCTTTACCCCATGAAGCCAGCCCACTTTAAGCCATCTCCACCTGCCCTTCCAGAAGGGGTGCTGAGCCCCCACCCCCAACCCTGGCTCTCAGCATTTTAGTGCACACCCTGCCCTGACTTACAAACGTCACCCTGTGCAGACTTCCAGAGCCACTTCGCTGCCTAAATGACAGACGGGAAGAGCCAAGGAATAATGATCAAGGAGCAGCTCTTAACTACTGACTCTTTAGAGCTGGGGTGTAAGTACCCCAGCTCTCTCACACTTTCGGTGGTGAACACCTTGAAATGTGAGCTCTACACTGGCTCCCAGAAACCCCTGGTAGAGTTAAGCTCCAGTTGCCCACAGTTGTAAAGGGGTTGATCATGCACCCCTCGCTGGCTGTCTCTCTTCTCCCCTTCACTTCCACATCCCCCTGCTTCCTGGGAGCACCTCCCAAATAAACCACTTGCCCTCGAATCCTTTTCTCGAGTCTCAGAGTTGTGGGACCCAAACTAAGACACTCATGCAACATTTTTTTTTAGCAGCTCAAGATGTAATACGCTCTAGTCAACAATGGAGATAGAAGGAGAGTTCTGACGTACATGCTAGGGACTATGTGTTTCTTGCTCCTGGATCAATTTCTCATTCAAGCTGAAAGACATCTCTTGGAAGTCTTGTTCCAGTTGTACAGATGAGGACACAGATGCTCAGAGAGGTAAAGTGACTTGCCCAAGGTCACACAGCCAACAAACAAAAGAGTGAATATCCAAACTCAGATAGCACACAGTCATTCACCCCACTCTACCTTCTCTAGGTAGAGGCATGTCATGGAGCCAGGATTCACCTCCAGGTGTGATCAACAGCTCAGTTGGAGGACTTTCTCTAGAGGCTTACTGTGGAGTAGCCATTTGCAAGGTGCTATGAAACACAATAAAAAGATGAAATTGTTGCTCTCAAAAGGGCCGGAGATCTTGTGGGGGAGATGAATGCATGAAAGGCAGTATGGCTGGGACCCCTCCTGGAAGGCACTGCAGCATCTTCCCTACACCGTCTTCTTAGAATTTTGAGAGGTTTGTGCTGGAAGGCAGCCAAGAGATTGTCGATTTCAACACCCTCATTTTACAGATGAGGAAACGGAAGCCTAGGAGAGATGAGGACTCACCCAAGGTTATACTCCAGGGCCAAGACTCTTGTCTTTGAATTCTGCTGAGCATCACCCACCCCCAGCCTATGCTTTGGTCTGTGTAACTCCCCAAGAGAGCCAGAGGATCCATCAGGCTCACAAACAATTCTCAAAACTCAGAAGACTCAAAGTTTTTTTTTTTAAAGAATAGGTTTTACCACAAAAGCTGTTTCAATTTTTATACAACCTAAGGAAAAAAAAAAAAAGAAACCTAGTAGAAAACTTTGGCATATAGCAGGTAAAGGGTTAATAGCCTTAATATACAAAGAGCTTTTACCAATCAATAAGAGAAAGGCATTCATTAAAAAAACAATGGACAAAAGATAAAGGCAGACAATGCCAGTCTAAGGAGTTGATGCCAGGGCTTTGAACTTCTGAAGATCCCAAGGGTGGTAAAACTGTTATTACTTGTTAAATAAATGCTTATTCATTATTAAAAGATCCATTCATAGTGTGGGTCGCACATTACTGCTTGTTAAACCAGTTTAAGTGCTGGAAATTCTCCCAGATGCCTTATTTACAGTTACAATCACAGAAGAAGGTGGCCACCTGCCAGAGCCATGGCCCCATAGTGGGACCTACTTCCTGCTCCCTCCCCCAGCCCTGTGCCTGTGGTCCCTCAGTCCCAAGCAAAGTGTCCTTAAAGCCAAATTGCCTCTGCAGCTTCGATGGAGCAGACTAAGGAGGAGCATGGCTGGGGATTAAATGCCTCTGCTGGGTCCTAGCCCTGCCCCTGATATTTGTATGAGCTCTACCTCCATCCCTGGGCGTCAGTTTTCTTGCCTGTAAAATGGGTGGGCACCAATGATATCTGACGTCACTCATGTTCTAGGTGGGGATGAGTGTCAGAGGGCTATTTGGCACCTGCCATCTTCTCTGCCCCTACCTCTAAGCACAAGGACATCTGCTGACCTAATTTACTGGGACTCAGGACAAAGATCCTACTTTACAGATGGAAGGTCAGAGTCCCAGAAAAGAGCAGGGACTCCGATAAAGTCCCTCAGCCCACTCAGGATCAGAACCCAGGTCTCTGTGTTCCTCCTCTTTCTCCCTGGAAGGGAAGCAAAGAGGCCAGAGACAGCTGCAGAGCCTGGATTCTGTAGTTATCAAGAGCTCGCTAACCCCTGTCCTCACCGTCCAGTCTCCCTCTCCTCCTCCTCCATTCCATGGACTTCCCTCCCCTGAGGGCCATAAGCAACCAGGTGCTCTGCTCAGCCTGTTCATCCTATTAGCCACACGGCCCTTCAGGTTGGGCATTGCCCTCTGTGGGAAGTCCCCTGCAAGGGTGCTGAAGATCTACTGAACACACCTGCTCTATTTCATCACACGCTTTATATCTTTTATCTCAATGACTCCTCTTCTATCACTTCCAACAGGAGTCAGTGTGTGCCCAGTGCTGGCAGCGAGGATCTCAGTGTTTGGGCCAGATTCTGCCACTTGCTGTGTGACTCCAGGCAAGCCATGTAGCCTCTCTGAGTGTTTCAGTAAACAAGGCTGTTGTGAGCAAACAATTAGATCATAAATGAAAGGTGTTAGCACAGTACCTAGGACATGTGAGGGGGGCATTCGTCAATAAAGGGTAGCTGCTCTTGTTATCTGAAAAATGGGATTAATAATATCTACCTGAGGTTCTCAAGAGATGGTAGTGACACAACAGATCTAAGCGTTTGGCAGGATGAAAGGGGCTCGTTAAAGGATCATCCTGGGGCGAGACCAAAAATGTCAGCGGTGACCCAGTTCCTTCGTGGGCAAAGGCCCACCCTGGTGCTCTAAATGCTCACCAGGGAGATGACCACCTTATCAGCTTGCACCTGAGGCTGACCCCAGCCCTAGGCAGCCTTGGGATATGGCCCAAGCTGGGGATGGCAGCATCAAGGGTGGGTGGGAGCCTAGAGCCCAGGAAGACACACATGATCAATACTAAGCCAATCTCTTATAAGATTACCCTGGCCTCTGGTATCCGGTCGTAAAGAAAATCACTCAGCACACTAGGGAGATGTGAAAAATGCCACGGATTACAGTTTGGGATGTTCCGAGTGAGAGTAAGTGAGTCCGGGATTGTTTCCTGCAGTAAATAATTCATCCACTTTAAATTTCGTTTTTTCTTGCCAACACCCTCCCTCCCTCCCTCCCTCTGTCTCGCTGCCTCTCCCAGCAGCTCCCTCTCAAGGCTGCTCTCTCCAAAGCGCCCACTCCTACCTCTGTCCTGGGCACCCCCACAGCCAGCAAGGAGCTCATAATACAAATGTTTAGAGTCTGTTAATGACACTAATCGTCTTTCACTGCTAATTAGTCATGCTGCCAAGGAAAACTTCTTTGTTTCCAAGGCCAAGGACCATCCAGGCAGGAAAGCCCAGTGGGGACGGCCGCAGAAAAAGCTGTAACTGCGCTGGGGAGGCAGGTGGGAGCCAGGCATGGGGTACGGCACCAAGAACGATCTACCTGCTGGACCGAGGGTGGTCTTGCCAGGGACAGCTCCTACCATGGAGGACCCTGTCCTCTGCCCCATCTGCTACATCATTCAGAGGTGACAGCTTGAGAGGGTGGGAGGCTGGGACCAGGGCAGAAAGTGGGGAAAGAGATCTGGCTAGTGGTGGCCTCTTCACTTCTACCATAGGCACTTCAGGGCCCCAAGTGAAAAACACGGGTCAGCTCCAATCTAGAGTCAATTCTGAGACCCAGGGCTTAGAAGTGGCTGATGGTGGACACAGTTGTGGACTCTCTCAGCAGCTGGGTCTCTGGCAGATGACCAGTCCACAAGCAGACCCTGGGGAAGTGCTGGGCACCCAAAGGCACATCAGGCTCCGCCCTGAGCTCCAGAAACTCATGGCTTGGTGTGGAAGATGGATAATAGCAGCCAACATTTATTGAGCATTTACCCTGTGCCAGACCCTGAGCTGAGAACTTAATGCACATTCATTGACTCCTTTCAATAACCCCATGAGGTAGGGACTTTTTTGGTTTGAAGTCTGTGTTTTTATTTTTCAGATTGACCTTTATCCCCATTTTACAGATGAGAAACCTGAGACACAGAAAGATCAAGTAATTTGCCCACGGTCACAACAAGGCAGAGCCAACTTGTGAACTCAGGGAGCCGGGATCTAAAACCCACATATTCTAACCACGAAAGTCTCTAACAGAAGTAAAAAGACAGTTTTAATTCAGTGTGAGCCGTGCTGGAATCGGGTACATTTGAGATCTGCAGGAGCACAGAGGAAGTATGTCACACAGTCTTGGGTGGTCAGCGAAGGCCTCCAGGAGCAGGTGGGGCCCAAGAGAGCCTTGAGGAGAGCACAGGAGTTAGTGAGGGGAAGCAGGAGATGGGAAGGAATTCCAAAAGCATAGAGCATCATGAGCAAAGCACGGAACTAAGAAAGGGCAGAATTCAAGTGGTCCAGCGATGTTCGATGTTCAAAGGTAAGGAGTGAGGCGGGGAGGGTGAGAGACCAAGCTGGGGAGACGGGAGGAGCTGGGCGTTATGCTGAGGCCATCGAGAGCCTGCCTCACAAGGAGAGCAGCAGAGAATTGATTTTAGGAAGCTCCCTCTGGCTACGGGATGAAGGGGGATGGTAGGGGCAGAGACATGGGAGGCTGGTGATAGGCCAGGGAAGGACTGGCCAGGGATTGTGCTCAGGCCAGGTGCTGCTGGGATTGGAGAGGAGGAGAATTCAGTAAGTGATTTGGAGATAAAAGTGAGCAGAACCGGTGATAGATTGCAAGTGGAAGAAGGATAAGGGAGAGGGAGGAGTCCAGGAGGTGGAACCCAGCAGGGTCTAGGCAGACAAGAAGGAAGGAGCTCCTTTAATCCAGGCACAGAGAAGCCAAGCCAGTGTCACAGTCTGCAGATTCAACCCCATCTTGGGCTGCAGGGGGCCCAGCCGCCAGGAGCTGATAAGGCAAGAAGTGCCCAAGTCTGAAAGGCCCCCTGGCCAACTATATCTCTTCCTTTGGTACCTCAAATCCCATCATTCCAGTTTTGTTCTAGTGAGTCTCGTGAGTAAAGCATTGCCTGCTCTCTGATGGGAGATGGAATAATGCCTTGAACCTCTCTTACACAGTGTTGAAGACTCAAATTACATATCTTTTTTCAGAGGCAACTTTCTGGGGTTCCGCCAGGCAGAATAAATTGTTCCCTCCTCTGTAGTCTCTGAGTGCCTCATATGTTTGCATAGCCCTAATGATATTAGAATAAGTTGGTTTTTATTTTTTTTCAACCTGTCCGCTGCAATTAGCTTGGAAGCTGCTGAGGAGGCAAGGTGACAAAAAATCCTTTTGTCTGTATGTGTTTTTGCAAATGAGGATAATTTTGTGTGAATCCATTTTTTTAAGTGTGTCTCCCTTTCTAGACTGTGAGCCCTCTGAAGGTGGTCTTTGTATTTTATTTTATTTTATTTATCATCCATTAACATTGACATTTTTTTTGTCTTCAGCCTTGTAAGTTTCAACACATGTATAGATTCATGTAGCCACCGTATGAATGCACCTTGAATTCACATAAATAGTACTATGCTATAGATCCCCATCAGTTTCTCCTCTCATTTCATGCTTTAAAGGCCAGGCAATGCCTGTTTCTGTCTGTTGCACTAACAGCTGCCCAGACCTCCATGGACTGTCCCTGAATCTTCCCTGGAAGGGTACTTGAGTGGCTTCCAACTCCCCCCACCACTTAGTAATGGTCTCTAAATCCCACATCACTCATAAGGGTGTCCCAGCCCATTGGGGGGAGTGACAATATGGAGCCGGTACGTACCAATAAGGCATTCCAGGAGTTAAAATGTTGATACCCTTCCACTCTGGCAGGTAAATAGCTGCTTCCTTGTCATCCAAGTCTCTCAAGGGCTCAGCCCAACCCCTTGACCCCAGCTTCTCCCAGAACCCCTGGCTCTTCTCAGGATCTAGCAAGTTACGGGTTACATCTGACCCAGCAAGGCCTTCAGGGTCTCCTGCTCCAGTTCTCAATATCCATTCCTGACTGGGACATATTTTGAATATCATCCTTATCCATGACTCTGTGTAAAGGAAAGAGCCAGAGCAGGGCCCTAGAGGTTGAAGTTCAAGTCCGCCCTGGCCAGTCTCTGGCAAGCCCCCTCCCCTTCCTGGATGCCCACAGCAAGAGACCAACACTTTAGCGCTTGCCACAGCATCCTGAAACAGGCTCACACAACCCTCACACCCTGAGAGCTAGGCAGTGGTTCCTCCCAGTTGACAGATGGAGAAACTGAGACCCAGAGAGTGACAATGAGTTGTCCAAGGTCACACAGTGAGTGAGGAGCAGAGCTGGGAACCAAGAGGATTTGAAGATGAAGGTAGGCCCAGGACACTCCTGCTCTGAGGAGTTTCTACTTCTCACCACACCTCAGGCAGTGAAATGCAGCAACCTCACCTCGCTCATCTTTTATGCATGAGTATGGGAAAGGTGAGCTGAACTGCAGTTGACCAGTTGGCACAATGCTAAGTTTTGTAGATATTTAAATACTCAATAATTTCGATTTTATAGTTTCTTTTTTTTTGTATTTTGGAGCTAATCTTTTTTTTTTTTCTTTTTTTTCTCACGTCTCAAACTTTTTTTCCATAGGCCTTAACAAAAAGATTGGAATACCTGAACATCATATGTGGTACTGGGCCCTGTCACTGACTGGGCCCGAGTCTGTCCCTCTGTTACAATGTTAGGTCCATTATAGACTCCCAGCTGTAGTCAATCGGGGGAGAAGGAGGGCACAGAGGTCAGTCAACCAGGGTCCAGTCCTCTAAGGGTCCCAGGTCTGCCTCTGAGACTCGACATTCCCAAAAGCCAAGTTCTGTAGGCCCAGGAGGACAGAGCTCAGGTGGGCCGTGGGGCTCAGCACCGTGATTCTAGCACTTGGCGTGGGATTGGGGATTTCTGGTGGAGGCTAGAAGTTATTGGTGTTTGTTTGTTTGTTTGTTTGTTTGTTTTAAAGGTAGAGAAATGGAGGGAAGAGTGGTAGCCTGGAATGCCAGGATTCCAGGCTTAGAGCCCTAGTCCAAATTAATAATAGTGGCAACTAATACCTACATCCATTGGGTACCCAGTAGATGTCAGGCACTATACTCCCAGCATCTTATTTAATCTTCATGACATCTACAGGATGCAGGCAGGACGGGTACGCAAAATATCTGACACCTAGTACAGTGTGTGTGCATGCAACAGGACTTTCATTGCTGATGCTGGAACAGGTCCTCGAGGCCCTCAGGAGAGTCAACCTTCAGTTTTTGGATCGTAGGGAGGGAGGGTGTCCCTAGGTAGGACCAGAACTGTAGCACAGAAGAGCATTGAGTCCATTGGCTATTTACGACCACTATGAAAGGATTGCAACATTTTAACAAGCCCAGTTGAACACCAGTCCAAGTTATAGGTTCTGTTGTCATTGTGTCCACTTTACAGTCAAGAAAACTGAGGCTCAGAGAGGTGCGGTGACTTGTAACCTCTAGTCAGGAGGTGGTATCTGAATTCAGACCTAGGTTGGGTTCACTCCAGGGCTCACCAGCATTAGGCTCCTAATGTTTAGCTACTTTGTCCCAGACTTGAGGACTCACATTCTGGCTGTTTTCTCTTCTCCCAAACGGCCTTGACATAGGCCTCCTAAGCTGCAGCCTCCAGCTCAAAGGCCAGCAGCTTGAGTGGGAGGAAGGGAAGGGTGAATTGGACCACAGCCCCGAGCAGTCATGGCACCACTCTCAGGCCTGGCAGCCACTGGCACCTGGCTAGACTTTCATCTCCACGGGCTCCAGGTGAGAGAAGATGGAGACAGGCCCACCAAGGATCTAGCAGCGTGGCTTCTCTTTGATTCCACCAAGGCTGCCTGCTCTGAGCCCAGAATCAAAAGCTGCCAGCAGTGGCCAATGCTCCAGGGTCCCCAGAATAGGGACTGCCCCCTTCCACCTGCCCAGCCTGGGCCTCTGCCAGGGCTCCCCTCCTGCCAGAGTCTCAGGATCAGCCAGAGCAGGAGAGGAGCTGAGGGAGGCTCTGGGACACAGAGGAGAAGAAATAACATTGTAAGGCCAAGGCACCAGGGGCTCAGACCCAAGATGGGCTGGGGTGGGGGTGGGGCTCCAGGAGGCTGGGGTGGGGAGAGAGTGGGTGCCCAAAAAGCACAGAGCTTGAACATGGCCTTTCTCTGAAGAAGGTGCACCCTGGTGGGGTTCAGGTCTCAAGGTGAGAGCTGCGGGGGGCCGGTGAGAAAAAGCAATGAATTTAAAAGGAATTAGTCAGGAGGAGGTGACAGGCCCATTCTGAAGCAAGATGAATGGGTTTCAGTTGGCGAAAATGATTCTAATTTATAATCTGCTTCTTGCTGCCGCTCGCCAATTAATTCTCTATAGATACATAAATAGGCCGCGTGTTTGCTTTGCTTCAAACGTAATAAACATTACACTCTGTCCTCTTCTTTTGTGCCGGTTCCTGTCACGGCATTAGTCCCCACAGCTAATTCCTCACACCTGTCTCTGCCACTCAGGGGAGCGGGGCCGAGTGGGGAGGAAGTGCCCAGTTCCAGAAACTCATGGCACCGGGAGATAAATGACCCATCCAAAAGCTGTGGGCACACGCAGCGATCCCGGGCGCCCCACTTGCTCAAAAGAGACCCAGGCGTAGTGAGAAGGAGGGAGGAGGCAGGAGGAAGGGGAAGCCCCATCCTCCTCTCGAGCCTTCCACGCCATCCTCCGATGGGAGGGAGGGTGACAGAGAACCAGCCGTCATTGCCTTCTATCCCTCCATCATTTGCTCACAGCTCACGGGGCACCAGACACACCTTATTCGTTCCTGACCCTTCCTCAAACACACCTGGCAGGCCCCCCTGCTCCTGGCTTCTGCACTCACTATTCCCTCTACCCAGAAGGCTCTTTCCCTAAAAGAAGCCACCTCCTTTGTGTCTTTCTTCATATATCTCACCTTGAGGCACAACATTTTCCTGACCTCCCCTTCCCAAAATGTAAATTCTCTCTTTGAAACCTTATGCCCCTTCCCTGCTTTAAGTCTCTCTTTAGCACTACCACCATCTAATGTACTATTTGTTTTGTTAATTTCTCTTAATAATTGTCTGCTCCAACTGTAATGGAAGTTCATGAGGGTTTACTCATTTACTGCAGTGTACTCAATGCCTGGCATATAGTAAATGCTCAATAAATATTCATTGAATGAACAAATACATGAATAAGGTGGGGATGGGATGGGAGGGAGCAGCCAATGGAGCAAAAACAAAATTGAAATGATCTCTCACTCCAACTCATTGGCTCACCCAACCCCGAGAGAGACAGGCAAAACCGAGGAGCGGGGAGTGGGAGGTCGACTTCCCAGGGTGAAACAATGAGTTAGCGGTGGAGGGGGGATGCGAATCCCAGTCCCGGGCTCTTCTCTGAGGCAGCTCAGGTCAGGAATATACACCTCCCCATAATTCTTCCAGATGGGGTGTTGGGGAAACTGAAACAGGGAAGTAGCATGACTTGCCCAAGGTCACACATCATTTATTCAGTGAAATGACTGAGTGTCTTCCAGGGGCCAGATCTGTTCTAGGAGATAAAAATGTAGCAGTGACAAGACAGATAAGACCCCTGCCCTCAGAGAATTCACAGTCTACAGGGAGGAATGGGCATCGGACAAGTTAAATAAGTACAAATACCAGTAGGTAACAAGAGCCAAGAAGATCAATCGATCAGGTGAAAAGACAGAGGGCTGGCAGGACTGGGGTGGAGTGGGGGGGCGCTGTTTAATCGAGTGGTCAGGAAAGCCCCAGAAAGCCAAGGCCTGAGCAGAAACCCCACCAACGAGACAATGACATTGCAGAAGCTGAGCAGGGCCAGGATCTCCACTCACACTTGTCTGCTCCGCAGTGTGTGTTCTTCCCCGACTGAGCTGTGTTGTCATTAAAAATGAGCATTCGGTGAGGAATAAGGAATGACAGTGAGGAGGCTAAAGTAAAGCCCAAAGCACTCGCTTTCAACGGATGACATGTGAGTCGAGGCCTGAAATCTGGGTGGGAGATATAACCTATAGTAAGGGATGGAGCAGGGCCTCTCGGATAGGAGATAGCTCAGGAGCAAAGGCCTGGAGGTGAGACTAAGGGACATGGAGGCAGAGGTAAACTGGCTCTGGGAAAAGGAGGGGGAAGCCCTGGCTTGTGGTGTTTGCCAATGTTCGTGGTGTAAATACTCTCAACAGGGCCAATTTCAAGGACTAAAAAAACTGGCTTGCAAAATTCCTGAAAAATCCAATAATTGGCTTTGATGAGCCAGCACGAGCCTGCTCCAGCAGACCACTGCTTCACGTATCAATCAGGGGGCTGGCCAGACAGCATCCATATGAGGGAAGAGCGAGAAATAATTTGAAAGTGTATGTATGGAGCAGAGAATTCCTGGACTCTAATAACTGGACGGCTCCTTGGTCATCACAAAATTAGTTCCTGCCACTTCTCTTTTATTTTACAGAATAGAAAACCAAGGCCAAGAGAGAGCCAGGGACCTGCCCCAAAACACAGAGAGCTGGAGCCAGAGCCAGGATTGGGAAGAGATCTCAGACTTCTCAGGGCAACTAGCCCCCTCTCCGCTGCCTCTCAAAGGGTGTTGATCAGTGATGGCTCCAGCAGACCTGACAGCCAAGGACACTGCCACCCATGTCGGGCAGGAAGGGGGAAGCAACAAGGGACATATGTCTCCGGTCCAATGGGGTGCAGGAGTGAGAGAGTTTACTGCCATCGGGTGGGGTGATACTTAAGCTGGGTTTTGAAGGATAAATAGGAGTTTTCTAGCAAGACAAAGGAAGAAATCTATATCCAAGGGGGAAGGAGTGGCATTATAAGAGCTCAGTGTGAGATAAATATTTTTAAAAACTGCTCAAGGTGTTTGGCATTACCAGGATGTAACGTGTAAGAAGGAAGCAGCAGGAAGGAAGCCAGGGGCGTGATGGCCTGCTCCTTGTGCTGAAGCAATAATTGTGGGCTTTCCGGCAACCACAGAGAAGCTGTTTTCAGACAGGTCCTCCTGTCTTGTCAGAACCAGGTGAGTGAGATGGTATGGCCAGGTGCACTTCCTCATGGGTGAGGGCTGCAGAGAGGGAAGGTCCAGGTTCTCTGGCACCTTGGCCTTGGCCCTTCCCGGCTGGTACTCAGCAAGTTGCTTACCCCATGGTGGGTCTCCCCCCTACCACCCCCCCCCCGCCCCAAGCCCCCTGCTGATCCCCTTTCCCCTCCTGCTGGCTGCTCTTCTCCAGGCCAGGAATAGAACCTCACATCTGACAATCCTCAGCGGTGTTTAAATTTAATGGGCCCTCCTGCTTTTTTCCTTCTCAGCACCTGGGCTGGGCGCTCTGCAGCCGCTCCGGGAAGAGGCAGATAAATAATGCAGGGAGAGCCGAGTGTTTGAAGGGTAGGTGGGTGGGTGGGGGGGAGTTGTGTGTGGTAGGGCTGCCTCACCCTCCCACCCCAGGAAGGGGGCTCAGGAGGGATGGTCCAGGTGCTCAGGCCCTGTTCTATTCTCACTGTGTCTTTAGAGCCTTTCAGGAAAACTCAGGGGAGCCCTATTTCTATCTCTGCACAGCCACCTGCAGCGTGAGGCCTCAGGCCTGCAGAGGCTGTCTAGGGCTGAAAGGGAGGGACAGGAAGAAGAAGGCACACCGTTCCCAGTGGGCCACCCTGACTTTGGATCTGGGTCTAGAGAGAGAAAAGAGGGGCAGAGGGTGTGTGGGAGGCAGAAGATTGGGCCCTCGTCCCAGACTGAGGTTTCAGGAGCTGGGTCCGGGAGTAGAGATGTAGGCAGAACCGGAGGGCTGGGTCTGACTCGGCAGCAGCCGGCAGCCAGCCGGAAGCTCCTGGGATGTAACTGGGCTGGGGCCTGGGGCCATGTCTGCTGTCCATGGTGCTGCCACAGCTTGGAGCCTGGATCGCTCTCTGGGACTTGCACAAACTCTCCTTGCACAGAAGATCCCTAGGCTCTGGATTCCTTCTTCCACCTCAGCCCACTCCACCTCTGCAAACAAAACAGCCTTTCAATTTTCTAGCTTTGGCACCTTCCTAGCCATTTTCATTCCTTCCTTCCTTCACTCATTCTATTTATTGAGCATCTATTATGTGCTGTATCCACTGGATACAGCAGCGAACAGAACAGATTGAGTCCTTAACCTCTAGAACTGCATTCCATCCCTGTGCCTACTTCCTTGAGGAGAAAGGGGAAGAGGGGAGAGGGACCCAGGCTTGAATCCCTGTTCTGTCCCTATCTTGTTGGGAGTCGTCTGCCTCGTCACTTCCCTCTCTAAACCTGGGTCTCCGCATCTGGAGCACGGGGCTGATAACCCCACTTTGCCTGATTGTGTTCCTCTTACCAATCACAAACACTTATCCGTCCTCCATGGGTTCTCTCATTCGGTCCTCGCCCGGCCCTTTGATGTAGGCACTTTTATCATCGTCCCAGTTTACCTTTGCGGAAACTGAGATGTAGAGAGGTGAAGTCACTTGCTCAGGATGACACAGCTGGTAAATGGGTGACAGGATTTGAACCCAGACGGTCTGGCTCCAGGATGAACTGGTCGAGGTGTTTAAGCAGGCAGCGGGCTCAGGGCGTGTGTGGCTCCCTGCGGGCTGGCTGCTCCCCTCCCTCTCTCCGCTGGCCTGCGGCCTGTGGGGTCTCTCCCGGGCCCGGCAGCCTCCCCTTGCCAGGGGTATCCGCGCCCCTGCCGAGCCCCGCCCCTGCGCTCCTGTAACCACAGCGGAAGAAGCAAGGTTCGCAGAGGTGCGGAGCACTGGGGGCCCCTGGTGGGGAGCCTCCATCCCCGTCTCTGTCCCTGGTCCCTTCCTGGGAGGGGCTGGGGTGCCCCCTAACTGCCCCCCACCGCCCCCCTGGCGGGCCGGCGGCCCAGTCCCCGCGCTGACATTTCTTTGGTTGTTCATGTCACGGCCCTTCAGTCTGCGCAGTTTTACAAATGTGCTGGCGAGATGAAAGCGCCGGGAACGGCGACTGGAGAGCAAGTTCGGAAAAGCTTTTAACTTCCAGCTTCCACAGACAAAGCGGGTGGAGGGGGAGGAAGGGAGGGAAGGGGAGGAGGGAAAAATAGAGGGAGGAGAATAGAGGGAGGAGGGAGGAAAATGAAGGGAAGAAGGAGGGAAGGAAGGAGGGAAGAAAAGAAGGGAGGGAGAGAGGGAGGGATGGATAGAGGGAAGAGGTAGAAGGAAGTGTAGGAAAAGAAAGTAGAAAGGGAAAAGGGAGGGAGGGAGAGCAGGAGGGGAGGGAGGGGAGGGAGGGGAGGATGGGAACAGAGCCATCGTGGGACAGGCAAAGGAGAGACCGAGGGTGGGGGACAAACAGAGAAAGAGAGACACAGAAAGAGGAAGACAGGGAATGTGGGAAGGTGGACAAATGGAGAAGGAATGAGAGAGAGAGAGAGAGCAATAACAGAGAGAATAGAGGGATAGGCAGAAAGAGACAAGGAGACAGACCGAGAGAAAGAGTCAGAGAGACCCAGAAACAGACCCGGGAGAGGAGACAGACACAGGGGTGGAGGGAGCGGAGAAGGGGAGACAAGTGGACAGTGGGTGAGAAGGCAACAAGCAGGCATAAAGAGATGAACAAGGAGATAGAAAGACAGATACAGGGCTGCAGGTGAGGACGGAGAAGTGAGGCCCCATGGCCTCTGGCCGTGGTATGACCCCGGGTAGAAAAGGAGAGAAGAGCGGGGAGGATGGCAGAGCCTGGAGCTGAGAGTGGCCCGCCCATCCCTGCCCCTCACTGACACCTGTCCAAACTCTCAAGGTGCCCTGGAACAGACCCTGCTATGAAGGCTTTCAGGCTAGAGCAGGGTTTCTCAACTGGGGCTGATCTTGCCTCTCAGGGGACATTTGGCGATATCTGGACACATTTTTGGTTGTCACACTGGGAAGGGGGAGTGGATATGCTACTGGCATCTAGTGAATAGAGGCCAGGGATGCTGTTATACGATGTACAGAACAGCTCCACAGCAAAGAACTGTCAGACCCAAAACGGCAATAGTGCCAAGGTGAAGACACGTGGGGATAGAGGAAGGGAAATAGCCATGGGCCCAGGAGACCACTCCAAAGGTAGGACAAGCTCCGTGCATCAAGATGGTGCTGAACTCATTTCTGATGGAGGCGAAAGGAGTACTGTCAGAAGCCCTGCCTCCAGAATCATTTTAGCTGTGCCCCCAACCCTTTGTCATTCCTCATCCCATCGCCACCCCTGGAAGAGTAGTGCCTACCTTATTTGTGTACTCACTGTGCTAAGATATAATTGTGCACAGGTCCAGACCTCTACATAAGCACCTACAATGCTCTAGGCACATTACTTACCCAGGGGCAGTATTACACACCAGTTCAGTGTGCAGGCTCTGGTCCCAGTCTGCCCCAGTTTGAATCCCAGCTCTGCCACAAACACCTTGTGTCACCTAGGGCAAGATGGGGAAACTGTGCCTCGGTTTCCCAATCTAACTATTGTTATGACCATATCATTTGATCCGCACATCAAAGCTGAGGGAGGGGGCTTGCCTAATGTCACACAGCCTGTGTGGGGCAAAGCTGCTCTCGGCCCAGTTCTGCCCAGTCCTTCTCCCAGTTCCAGGGGAAGGAAAGCGTGGACTTTCTCTGTCACACTGCAGCAGAAGTCCACACTTATCTTCTTCCAGACCAGAGTACGGGGTCAGGCCCAAGCGCCAGGTACCAATCTGATCTCACCACTCGCTAGCTGTGTGATCTTGACATTTCAACACTCCATGCCGCTGTTTTCTCATTTGTAAAAGGGGACTCGTATCAGTATCCGAGTGTTGTGATGACTGAAAAGCAATATCATGGCATACAGCAAGTTTTTAGTAATTGCTGGTGGTGACCTCGATGTGTGTTCAGAGCCTAGCGTCGTTCCTGGCAGAGAGTGGATGCTCAGAAGTTTGCTCAGGAAGGAAGAATTAGAGATAATGGTGGAAGTGAGTCTGAGAAGGGAAGACATTGAGAGAGGAGAAGGAGGAGATCAAAAAAAAAAAAAAAGAGGTACGGGAAAAAGAGATCAAAATAAAGAGATGTGTGAGTAGTTAATTCAACAAACGTTTATTGAGCACCTACTGTGTATATGCAGATGTGAGAGCAACAGCGTCTCAGGCCAAAACAACCTGTGGACAATGAAACAGGTCTGACACCTGAGATGAACAGCGCACACCAGGGCCTGGAGGGAGAGGAAAGGGAGGGAGGGGGAGCTGGAGCAAATGGCAAAAGTGAGTCGGAGGGGCGGGAGAGAACAGAAAGTGAGGAGATGCGTCTGGAAGGGCTGGCCTCTGGTCTCTGAAAGCATGAAAGAGTGAAGGCTAAGAATAGAGAGGAGAGGGGAGGAGAGAGACCAGGAGAAGGAGGGCGATACAAAGCCAGGGCTGGGAGAGATCAATGAAGGGGAATAAACTGAGAGAAGGACTTAGAAGAGGGAACGGGCTGGCACATGGAGAATAAATCTCAAAATAAATAAAAGAGTGATGGAGTTAAGTGGGAAGGGCCGGAGGGGCAGCTAGAACCCAGGGAGTGGGGACTGTAATCACCTGGGAGAAAGAGAGGGTAAGTTCCAGGCATGAGGATGGAGTGAGAAATTAGGGAAGGAGGCAAGAGAAGGAGCAGGATGGGGGGGAGGTAGAGCCTGAGTCCCTGAGGACTCCCAGGAGTCCAAGGACCTGCTCTTTCTTTGCCCTGAACTTCAACAGCTGATCATATATCGCTATAGTCTGGTCAGTGACAGCATGGCAGGGCAGAGGTAGATGGCAGTCCTGTCTCCTGTTACCCTTCAGCCACCTATCTGACAGCCCTTGTGGGGGGAGGGGGTTCCTATTGGATCCTCAACCCAAGACAAAGGGTGGGTCTCTGGGTTTACTGGTCCTAGTCCATCATCAAAAATTTCATACTGAGAACTCAGGGATCAGGGGGCTTCTCAATTAGGCCTCGTCCTAAATAGATACCACTGAAGAGAAAGTCATGCCGCCAAGAGAAAGAGATTGGGACCCAGCAGAAAAGACCTCAGGCGGTGGGCTAGCTGGATTTTAAAGAGAGTGGTAAATCAGCTGAAAGGTGTTTCTGGGTGGGGGTGGGGAGCTAGGGGGTTTATTGGAGGCTCTGTGGGCCAAGGTGGCACTAAATTTAGTGCGGGGCTGTCTTGCCTGATTACTTTGTTGGTTGGTTGTAGGAATGTCCATCATGAACTGCTCCCTCCCGCATAAGGAAAAGCCTATGTAGTTCTTTTTCTGGGATACATGACCTCACACCCCCAGGAAACCTGGGCCCTGGCCTCTGTTCACCTGGACGCGCAGCGACTGCTTCTGAACTGGCGGGTCTGTGCAGGGGCCTTTCTGGGCAGCCAGCCAGGGGCTGCCACTGGAGAAGCCTGCCCCCACCCTTGCCTGAACCCCGCTTCTCTGAAGCCGGGCTCCCATAGTATGTGGGGAAAATCGGGGGACCTTAGACGCAGTAAAGTCAGGCGGCGGCGAAGGGTCGGTCTCAAACTGGGGTCTCTGGAGAAGCTGCCGGGAGAGGCGGGAGATGGTCCCCCTCCTGGGGGCGCTCCTTTCGCATGGATATGGGGTTGCAGGAAGGAGGGGCACCGCCCCCCGGGGGTTTCCTGGGACTGGGCCGCGGGTGGGATGGAGAGACCGGCCCCTCCCGGCGGGGGAAGGGCGCGACCCGGGGAGCGGAGACCCGGGCTCCCCCGCTGCAGGGTCCAGGGGCCCGGCGGCCGCCTGCAGCTCCGCGCGACGCGTCGCTCCTGCCCGGCGGGCGCTGCATTCTCGGAGTCTCCACCAGAGGCTGCGGGAGGAAGGAAGGGATCCGTCCCTTGCACACTTCCCCCCTAGTCAGACACGCACCCTCCCTCGCTCCCGCTCGCTCACTCCCTCGCTCCCTCGCTCTCTCGCTCTCTCGCTCACACACACGCGCGCACACGCCGCCGCGGCTCCCCCTCTCGCGCCCGCTCTCCCTCCGGCTCCTCCGGGCGGCCGCCGGGCTCCGGACTCGCCCGCCCGCCGGCGCCCGGGCTCCCGCCCCACGCAGCGCCCCGAGGCGGCAGGACTGGGGGGAGCCCCGGGCCGCTCCCCGAGGTAAGAGCGCGGGGTGCCGCGGGAGGGGCGGCCAGATCGCCGCCGAGGGGAGGCTGCCCAGCCTGGAGGGAGCCCCCTGGCCCGCTGGAGCCGCCGGGCAGGCGGCGCGGGGGGCGAGCCTCCCGCCGCAGGGGGAGCCAGGGTTCCCGCGCCCGGCCCCCGCGAGCCCCCTCCTCTTGGCAGGGCAGGCGGGGAGGGAGTTTCCCACGTCCAAACTTTCCCCGGCGCAGAGCCGAGCCGCCTCTCGGCCCGGAGCCCGCGGCCCCCACCCGCCCCCACCCACCCTGGTCGCTCGAGACCCGGAGCCTCCCGAACGCCCGCGGGCCGAAGGGTAACAGCGCCAGGGGGCCATGGCCGCGCGCTGAAAGTGGCCGGGGAGGGGGCGCACAGCCTAGACACGGGGGCCAAGACCCCGGCGTTCCCGGCGCCCCCCACCCTCTGGCATCGGGGCTTGGCTCCCGGGCCCCTCCCAGAGGCGGGGTCCGGGGCCGGGAAATACCGCACGGCGTGAGCGTGTGCGCGCGGGTGTGTGTGTGCGAGGTCGTGCAGTGTCCGGGGGCACCCAGAGGCCGACTGGAACCGCGGCGGCACGCACGGCTGCAGCCACCTCGGGGAGAAGAGAGGAGCTGGCCCACGGGGACCCCCGCTGCTCCACCAGCTCATACCCGCTGCCCTCGAGCCGTCGGGCCCACCCGCAGACAGGCAGTAAGAGAGGGCCAGCGCTGCCCTCTTCCCTAGGACCCGGCTCTGGGAACACTGTTCCCTCCACGGAAAAAGGACAGGGACCGACGGCTTCACGTCCAAAGGGAGCGCCACTTGAGACCGACTCTCGAGGGCTGGGGCGCAGGAAGGGGAGGCATGGATTGGGTGGGCACTCTGAATGCTGGGCGGCTGGCAATGGGCTTGGGCCGGACCCGTCTCACTCGCGCCTCCGGACTTGACCTCCCCTCTCCCTATTCTCTGGCACCGTCAGGCCCTTGCCCCAGTTGGGGCGCGGCTGGAGACCACCAGGCCTGGCTGCAGCTGGAGGAGCTGACCTAAAGTCCCTCGAGGTCTCCCCGAGCTGCAGGGGCACCCCCTGCTGGCGGGCAGAGGAGCCGCCGCTTGAAGCCAGCGAGAGGCTTCCAACTCTCACGCTTCTGGGAACCCTCTTGTCTTCTCTCCCACCACTCGGGCCTGACCAGCGGTTGCACAAGCAAACTCCGTTTTCCATGGGTCTAATTCCAGCTCTTTCCAGGTCTCTGGGGCGGGCCAAGGTGCCACAGCACAGGCAGCAGCTCATTCGAGGGCTTTGGCTGCTGCCAGCCCCCTCTGATCCCCTCCGGTGGCGTTCTGGATTCAATCTTCCCCCACTAGTCAGCGCTACTACCCAATCTCAGCATCACCGTTGCCTCGGAACCTATGGCGCCTCCCTAACCACCATGCCGTCTGTCCCTCATTTTCTCCCCTTATACTTGTCTGTCAGTCAAGGCCCACTCTGTCCCCCTTAATTACTCCTGTAGCCCTTTTTAGAATTTGGCCTCTATACCCATAATGACATCCTTTGGGCTTTGCCCATCTATGACCGTTTCCTTCTCTACCCTGCCTGCCTCAGTTTCTCTCTGCAGCAACGGCCTCTTTCCTACCTCCTCCCTGCCCCAGCTACTTCTCCGCTGTATCAGCCGCCCCATTTCTCTCTGTTTCCCAGTGTCTGGGACGCTCCTCTGGAAGAGAAGGCCGTTGTCGACATTTAAACACTGCTTCCTGCGGGTATATCTGCGTGCCCTTCTGGGGCAACCCCTGCCAGCGCCCCTGGGGTAGGTGCTTTGCTAAGCCAGTCACGTCTCTCCCAGCCAAGGGGCAGCTGCCCCTTCTGAGGGGCCCTCTCGGCTGGCTCCTGGAGATGGGAGCCCCTCCCCTATTCCTGACTGTGAGCAATTAGCGACCACCTGGGGTCCCCTCTTTCTCATGTTAAAGTATTGGAAACAGAGGCCAGGGGCGCCCAATGAGCTATATCCAGAGCCGGAATGGCAACCCAGGTGTCCTGACTTCCAGGCCTCACCTACTCTCCTTCCCTGTGGGCAGATCTGGGAGGGGGGGGGGGAATAGAGCAGTTCTTTGCTTTTACACTGCAAGCAGAATAAGAAGATACCTGCTTCAATGCAGCAAGAGGTGTTTAAGTTAGACCCCCAATGCTCCCAGATCAGTACCAGGGAAAGCTGTTGAAATGTCTTTGGTGGAGAAGCCTAAATAACAGACACTCAGGACTCAGCTCGGCCCCTAAAGGTGGGGTGTGACCCTGGGCAAGTGACAGCCCTTCTATAACACGCATGTGTGCAGGGGGTGGCTGTGATCTCAGGACATTACTGGTGGTCTGGAGTAATTGTGCCTAAAGGTAGGATTTCCAGTCTCCTTGCTGCTTTCTAAGGGTCTGATTCTGCAGGACTGTGTTGAAAGCTCACTGAGAGGGGGCTGGCCTGATGCTGGGCAGGGACCCCAGGAGGGCCAGTCTCTTCTGAGTTAGCAAAGTTTGGAGCAGCCAGTTATTTACCACATGGGTAACAGGAGTCAGCCAATTAAATCTCCCCCCTTTCTCTCTCTCTCTCTCTCTCTCTCTCTCTCTCTCTCTCTCTCTCTCTCTCTCTCTCTCTGTCTCTCTCTCTCTTCCCCTTTTTCTTCCATCAGGAAGCTCCATTCGGAAATGCAGCCTCAGGTATTCCAAGAGAGAGAATGATTCCTGTTTATATAACTCAGGCAGCAGCCAACACAGCTCAGCCAGGGAGGGGGTAGGAACTGAAGGTAGAGTCAGGTGGCTCCCAGGGTGAGGAGACCCTGAAGAGGGGAGCTTAGTGTGGGGCCCCAGAGCTAACCCAAGGAGGACAAGAAGGGGAATCCACCGCAGTCAGGCTGAGAGGACACCAGGCCAGGCTCAGGGAGAGAAGCCTTCTGCCCCCAGTGATAGTGGGCATACCCTACACCCCCCTTAAGAGTGCTCTTAAGGTGGAGCTCTTGCCTAGAGGCCTCTGCTTCCTGGAACTTTGTGTTTTGAACCTCTCTAGAAAAAACCTGATTCCCCACCCCCCGCCCCAACCATCAAAAAAGGTTCTTACCTCAACTCTTCATCAGAGCAATAGGTATGATAGGAATTGATCTTTTCTCCCATGGCAGAAGTAAGGATTAACAAGAAACCTAAGTCTGTGGAATGGTCTGAGCTCAATGTATCTGCTATAGGGGACATTTTTCAGTGGCTACTGAAAAAAAAGGACAGGGAGGCTGGAGGCATGGCTGGCATGTATAGTTAGGCAGGTTGTTGACTCCAAGGGGACTCAGTGAAGGAGGAGAGTAGGGGCTGAAGTCCACCTTAAGCTCCACTCAACAAATCAGGTGTCCTAAAGGAGGAAGGGGCACCTTTCCCTCACGTGCAAAAAAGGCTTCATATGCTCCCCAGCCCTGGGCTTGTGGGGCTACATGTCCCCAGAGAAGGATGCCTTTCTTTAATTCCCACAATGGCGGCCCAGCTGGGATTAAGGATCTGTACCGTACTCTCTCCTTAGCCCACTTCTCTTAGTGACCCACAGTGGGGACACACATTTCTGAATAGATGAATCTGGGCTTGAACACGTGAAGTACAGGAACCTGGAGGAATGACCTTTGACCTTCCTCCCCTCCATTTCTTCAGTGCCCCCATGAGCAGGCCTCTTCCCGCTGTCCCACTGGAATTACGCTGGGAATTTCCTGCTTCCTCATCAGACCCAGGAACCTTCAGCCATCCACTTGCTACCAGCTCCCTCCTTTGTGCAAGATGAACAGCTGATTAAGAACATGGGCATTGGGGTTAGACCAGATTGGATTTGTGACTTGAAGGCTGTGTGACTTTGGGCAAGATACTTGGCCTCTCTGAGCCTTGGTTTTTTTCCTCTGCGAAATGGAGGGAAAAGTAACACCTCCTTCCCTGGGTTGTTGTGAAGATTAAAGGTGCATGAGTATGCATAGTACTTAGCACAGCACCTGGCACACGGGATACTCCATAGACGAAACAGTTTGGTTATTGTTATCATCTCTCTGTTTGTGTCCCTTGGTTCCCACTGGACTGAAGGCACTGTCTCTCTGTTTGGTTTTGCGCACGGCTTTGGTTGCCTGCACCCCTGCAGAAGGGTGGAGTTGAGTCAGGAGCCCCAGGATCAGTCTCTGACCTCAGGCTCCTTTAAAGGACTGCCCAGTTCCTGCATGCGGCTGGGGTGTCAGAACATGCCAGATTCCTCCAGATTCATTTCACCCGAGGGTCTACCTTTTGTCCCCTCCCATCCATCCCATGATCCCTGCTCTGGCTCAGACCTCACTGGCTTCGCCTAAAGCTTAGTAGTAGCAGACTCCTCCATGGCCTTCCAGCCTCTGACACCCTCCCCACTGCAATCCCCACTGCAGTCAGAGCGATCTTTCTCTCACGCAGGTGGGATCATGTCACTTGCTTGATTAAAACCCTTCCATGGCTCCCCATCGCCTACTGAATTAAGTCCAGACTCCGCACCGTGACATTCAAGGTCCTTGTAATCCGTCTGCATCCTCCTTTATCTCCCACTGTGCCTCCAATCCCATACTCCTGCTTTCAGCCACACCTGCCTTCTACCTGAACTCCCTTTCCCTGGAGATCTCTCAACGCATTAAAGACCCAACCCAAATAATACCTAGTCCTTGCATCCACCCATCCTTCTGTCTGTCTGAGCATCCACCCATTCATTATCCAGTTTAAAACATAGATTCACACACACATATTGTTTCCTATGTGCTAAGCACTGTGCTACATGTTAGAGAAACAATGGTGACCAAGCAGACAGGATCCCAGCCAGCAGGAGCCTGGTGGTCCTGGGAAGGAGACAAACAACTCTCATAAGCCATGATAAGAGCCAATGGAGGGGTGGGCAGCAGAGGCTTCCAAGAGGAAGTGATGTTTAAGCAGAGACCTGCAGGTTAAGCAGTACTATTGAAGGGATGAAAGGGGTGGGGAGAATGGGAGCAGGGAAAGGGGGCTCCAGGCCAAGGGGTGTGGGGTACCAAGGCCTGGAGGTGATGGAGAATCCTGGAGGAACTGCAAGTTCAGTTGGCTGAAGTGAGTCCTGTGGAGCCTGGGGCGTGGGTGTGGGAGTTACAGGAAACGAGGCCAGCGAAGTGGGCGGAAGCCAGGTCCTATGGGTCTTGAAGGTTACAAGGAGGAACTTTGACTTCATCCTGGGAGTAGTGAGAACCACTGGAGGGTTTTCAGCAGGGGAGAGGCATGGTGCAATTTGCCTTTAGCCATCTCACCCTGTTGCTGAGTGGAGGATGGATTGGTGGTAAAGACAGGGTCCAGCACTGTTGGTGGCTGGCCCTGGGGAGTAGAGGAAGACTTGTGAGGGTTAGAGGAGCAGACCAGGCAGAGCTGGGGGACTTTGTGGATATGGGGGACAGAGGAAGACCCTGTTTCTAACTTGGGAGCCTGTGCGGGTCGAGCAAGGAGCAAGGCAGAGCTTTCAAGAAGAGGCAGAGACCAGCCGTGAACAGGGTGCGTGTGAGATGCTGGTGGGACATGCAGTGGAGATGCCCTTTGGAGAGCTGTGCAGAAATGACTGGGCCCACCTTGAGAGTTCTAGGCCAGAAATAGATCTTGGAAGCCACAGATGTATGAGACCCAGGATAAGTACATAGAACGAAAAGAACCTTGAGAGACCCGTGAATTTCAAGGACAAGTGCATTCCAGAAAGCCTTCTCTGATCCATTCAGGCACGTGTGACTCCCATCTCTACTCACCTCATAGTAATTAGTTTAGATGTTTTTCTTTCTTTCTTTTTTTTTGTCTGTTTGTTTACTGCCTGCCTTGTATCTATCATCTACCAGATCTGTGGTTCTCTACCGGGGGCAATTTTGCCCCCTAGGGGACATCTCACAACGTCTAGAGATATTGCTGGTTATCACAAGTGGAGAGGAGGCTGCTACTGGCATCTAGTGGGTAGAGGCCAGGGCTGTGCTAAACCTCCTACAAAGCACAGGACAGCTCCCTCCTCCCCGCCCCCAAAGAATTATGCAGCTCATGATGTTCATAGTGCAGCCTGGATGAGAAGACCCTGAAAGCAGGCACTGATTTTTTGTTTGTTTGTTTTTCTTTTTTGCATTTCGGCCTCTCCCGTGATTAGCACAGCATATGGCACAAGGTGAGCATGCTTACTGACTTGAATTTGGACTTAAAGAGGAGGCCTCGAGCCATGCAGCATTGAAGCCTGTAACATGTATGCCCAGGGTTGCCCCTCATCCCACCAGAGCAGACTGGATCGGCCTGCTATCCAGGATGAGCCGATGGTGGGGTGGAAGGATGGACCAACAGAGAAAACCTGCTGAAAAGCTGCCAGACACCCCAGAGGTTGAGGATATATTGGCTGCGTATAGTTCACCCACCTCATTTTTCTCCCTTGTCTTGTTAACTTCTGTCATTTCTTTATCACTCAAGTAAAAATGTTATTTTTTAAAATAAGCAAGTTGCAGATAAACAAAATGAGAAATGTGACAACCCACTGTTTAAGAGCGTGGGCTCTGGAGTCAGAGAGAGGCAAGTTGGAATCCTGGCTCTGTTTTTTCATTTGTGAAACGGTTTTAATGAACTCACCTTGTCTGATTGTAGGAAAGAGGAAATGAGGTTATAGAGACAAAGGACTTAGAGCTGGGCACACAGGAAGTGTTCAATCCAGAGCAACTATACAAGTGTGTATGTGTGTGTAAATTTATATATATATATATATATATATATATATATATATATATATATATGCATGTATATGTATGTGTCTTTTTATATACGAAAGCATTTTTAATTAGCCATAATCCCACCACCACTTGGCTACCATTTCAGTGCATATCCTTCTTGACATATATAGATTTTTAAAAAATAAAAATGGCATCTTGCTTTATATATATCCTTTGTAACCTGCTTTTTTCACTCGATAATATATTGTGAATGTCTTGCCATTTCAATAAATATACATCTACATCATCATTTTTTAAGAGCTGCATGGTTCTCCATTGTGTGGCTGGACCATAATTCATTTAACCAGCCCCTACTGTTGGACATTTGGGCTGTTTCCAATTCTTTGCGATTACAAACAATTCTGCGATGAACATCCTTGTACACACATCTCCACGCTCTTGTCCGATGATTTCCTTGGGGACCACTTGGACATTTTTGGCAGGAAGCATGTGACCCTGACCAGATTGCTCAAGTAGAGGCCCTCAGGCCCAGTGGGGAGAGGGCTGGAGGGTCCCCAGGAAAAGGAGAGGACGTTGGATGGCAGAGAGTTGTTTTGGCTCCTGATAAGCAGGTTCTGATGTTAAGACTGGACTTCACTATATGCCAAAAAGAGGAAGACCCCACCCTATTTCTCTGTTGTCACTATGGTGCTTGCAAAGTGAAGGACCAGGGATGAGGACTCTGTGTGTGTGATGGGCAGAGTGACAGACACCAGGCAAGCAGGGGACACAAGGTGGATGGGCCCAGGCAGGCTGATGGATGGGTAACCGAGGCAGATGGATCCAGGTCAGTGGGCAGACAAGATGATGGGCAGTGATGAGCCCAACAGATTCAGTGACCAGACAGATATAGGACTGGGTCTCACAGTGGGGCCCACAGGAACCGGGGGCTGAAATCTTGTATTCACAGACAAGAGGGAGTTCTTGGAAGGTGCAGCCAGGACCCGAGGCCAAGAGGCTCTGGGCTCTGCCTTCTGTCATCCAAGCAGCTGTGTGTAGGATTATGCATGTTAGAGTTGAAAGGGCTTTGGGGGTTGCTAGGCTCAACCATCTAGAGATATATTTATATAGATAGATGGGGAACTGAAGCCCAGCGGGAGAAGGGAGCTCGCCCAGGATCTTGCAGCATCCCAGTGGTGGACTGAGCCCTTTGCCCTTAGTTTAGTCTATTCTCATTTGCATTTTTTAAATGAGCCTCTCACCTGAGCTTGAAGGGAAGGGGACTAGGTTGACAGAGGGAGAGATTACAGCACAGCAGGGGAGGGGGACGGGAAATCTGGGAGAGACCTGTCATGAATTTCTCTGTCCACCCTCCTCCCACAATCCTACTTGCACTGTTGCGAGCACAGACCCAGGAGCCAGACTGCCAGGTTTGCGTCCTGGCTTTGCCACTTACGAGCAGAGTGACCTTAAATAAGTGGCCCAACCCAGTGCCTCAGTTCCTTCACCTGCACCTCTCTCAGGTTTGTTAAGAGGATTAAATGAGTTAATAGAAGTAAAGCATTTAGAACAGTGCCTGGCCCATCGTAATCCTCCTTAAGTGTTAACTACTGATATGCACTATTTTGCTCTTACTTTTCCCTTTGAGTTCTGTATGTGTGTGTATGCAGGTGCATGCCCACATGCACCTACATAGCAGGCTGTCTCTTTGAAGGGCCCTTAGCTGCCTGACCTCCTACCATCAGGGCCTTTTAGACGGTTGAGCACATAGTGGGTACTCAACAATGTGCCTTGATGAAGTGCCTCGCTTGATTATATCTGGTTGAAGCGATTAAGGAAGGTTTCATTGGGAGGTAGCATTTGAGCTGTGCGTTGATGTCTAGAACGGCACTGCTGCTAGTGGAGGTGACCAGGAGGGCACTCCCAGTGGTAGGGACAGTACGAACAAAGGGGAGGAAGCTCGGTGAATGTTTGGGGTGACAGCCAGTTGCCTGGTTTGACTGTAGCAGAGGAATGAGGGCAGCCAGAAGGGGAGGTTCGGCTGGATACAGGTGTGCAACTCCAGGCTGAGGAATGCAGGCAATAGGGAGCTAATGAAGGTTGTTGACTCAACTTGCACTTTAGGAAGATCATGCCGATGGCATTGCTTTAGGATTGACTTGAAGGAAAGAGAAAGGAAGCAAGGAGCAGGGGCAGCAGAAATCATTCAGGAGATAAAGTGAGGCTGGAGCTTGAATGAGACCATAGAGAACAAGGGACAGATACGAAGGGAAAAGGTACCAAGGAAATTGGATCAACAGTACTCAGAGCTTGCTCCTGTCCCCCCTGGCAGAGCCTCATGACACCCCCACCCCAGGGACCAGACCTCACTCTCCTTCAGGTGCTGTCAGCGGGCAGGGAGTGGCTCCAGCTCTAAAGCTATCCCTGGGTCTCTACATCAACTCAGTCATCCCATGAGACCCTCCCCACGGCCTGCTCTCTATTCTGGGGGCTTCGGGTATGGTTGAATTCATAGGTCCCTAAGTGGGCTGGACTGTGGGCAGAGACCAACAGCTTTGGCAGCTCAGCTCTGCTTGTGCTTGGCTTGTTTGTGGGCTGGGAGAAGCTGGCGACTCCGGTTGCTTCTGGGTTAGGAAAACAATCACAAATTAGAGAAAATGCTTTGGGAAATTGCTCTGCTATGTGAGCGGGAGGCTGCCTCAGGAGGGAGGGAAAGAGGCTCCTGAGCCAGCTATGGCTCCCCGTGGCCTCACCCATCCACTCTAAACCATCTGCTTGGCATCTGACGTGGTCACCTGCCGAGCCCTGACACACACCTGCTCCAGCTAAGCCATTGCTCCCAGGTCTATTCCTACCTGCGGACCTTTGCTTACCTGGGCTGAGCTCTTCCATCCATTCAGTCTGAGCACCCCCTTTCAGCCCTTCAAGAGCCATTGTTACCTGTCTTATCTCTTTGATGGTCTCTCAAGGACAGGAACCATGTCTTAGATTAATGACAGATGGAGGTAGACAGATGGGGCACCAATCCTCATCTGATATATATTGACTGGGTGGCCTTGGACAAGTCCCTTTGACTTTCTGAGCCTCAGTTTCCTTATCTGTAATGAGGGAAGAGGAACACCTCCCTTGCCGCGTTGTTACTAGGCATGAATGAGGTCATGGGCAC
>CM053504.1:7762074-7838667 GCA_028627145.1 Eidolon dupreanum
TAAAATACTCATCCCCACTTCCGCATCTACCCCTAGCTTGGGTTGAAGGCTGTGTATTCAGAAGCATAAATGTGAACGACGGGGACCCCTGCCCACTCCTCATGCTGGGATGGACTGAGAAATGGAGGAAGCAAGGCCTCTTCCGTGAGTGCATGTCTCCATGTGCACGTGGAAACGCAGGTCTGCACAGACAGCTCCCTGCAGCAGCAGCTCCACGGAGGATGAAAGCATTTTTTAAGAAGTGTCTGGTCGCTGTCCAAGATACTCTCTGGGTCCACAGATTGTGTGGGTGACTGGGGTGGCAGGCACCTGCTGGGACTGAAGGTGGAAGCAGTCCTTTTAAATGTGAGACTGGGTGACAGCAAGCGGTTGGCTTCCTTCCCTGCATTCTAGAGTATTGGAACCACTAAGGGTCTTGGCAATCATCTACTGCCCCCATTTATTCATTCTTATTTATGCAACATTTATTGAGAACTTACTCGGTGCCAGGCACTGAGAAGATGAGTATCAGGATATTAGTCTAGGGGGAAGACACACGCGCGCGCATGCACACACCCACACACACAACTCAGCAGTGGCCAGCAAGTCTTCCAGAGGGTTAGTGGGTGGCAGGTACTACTAAGGCAGCACAGAGTAGGGAGAGACTGACTCTGCCTGCAGGAATAAGAAAGACCTCCTAAAACAGATGACTCGGATCAGTCTCGAAGGATGAATAGGAGTCCTCTGGGTGGACAAGGGAGAGAAGAACACGTCAGAGCCAACGGCATAAGCAGGGACGTATTCGTGGTTAGAGAACAGTGAGAAGCTCTGTGTGTCTGCCTTTGAGGAAACTGGGTCTAGAGAGGGGCCCTAAATTGCTCAGAGTGCCACCTTGAGTTGTGGCCCAGTCAGAAGTAAAACACGAGGTACCTTACTTTTACAGAAAATCAGGAAGATCTTTTTTTTCAATCAAAAAGATTTTTTAAAAAAATCAGAAAGATATAATTTTCTGAAAGACTTTAGTTCAAACTTTCTCTTTTTTGGATGGGAAAACAGAAGGTCATAGGTGTTCGGTGCTGTGCCTGGGGTCCCACATATGGATGTAGCAGAGTGGGATTTGAGATCTGGTCTACCCGATAGCAAAGCCTAAACTATTTTCATGGCACCAAAGCTGGGAGTGGGGTGAGTGCCGCCTCAGCTCAGCTGGAGAGCAGAGGGCTCGGGCAAGGACAGGCTGCCCCAGTGGGACCCGTACGCGAGGTGGGGCAAGCAACCTGGGCTGGCTTCTGTCACATTGTTGGCACTCCACACTTGACCAGAAGGAGCTCAGCTCCAGCAGGAAAGCTCAGCAGCGAGGCTTTCCTCTTGGCTGGAGTGGACCTGAGTCCTGCTTGCAGTCCTGCCCTTGACTTTGTGAGTGACCTTGACCAAGACACTACCCCTCTCCAGGCCTTAGTTCACATGATCATCTGTATTGTAGGAGGATCCTCCTTGCCTATTCTCTTGGGCAGTTGTTCTTAATAGTTGTTATGGTGGCAGGGATGATTTGGGGCCCCGGAGGACATTTGGCACTATCTGGACACAATTTGGGTTGTCACAATTTGGGGAAAGGGGTGTTACTGGCATTTAGTGGGTAGAGGCTGGGGATGCTGCTGATTTCTCACAATGTACATGGCAGGCCCCCAACAGAGAATTACCCAGTCCAAAATGTCAAAAGCGTTGAGTAGGAGAAGCCTGGAACTCTGCGCCTTGTTTGTGAAGATCAGATGTGGCCACTGAGGGCTGTGCAGAGGTGGCCCCAAGCTATAATATAGAGAAGCAGAGTGGGCTTGTGTCGGGCAGACCGGCTGCGCTGAGAGGTACTTACCCTCTTTGAGCCTTGGTTGCTTCATCATTGGAACAGGGCAGTAATAATGGCACCTATCTCAAGAGGGTTGAGAGGGTGTGATGAGATATTACATATATAGATGGAGAAGAAGACAGCAACACAGGAAGTCAGGCCTGCCCCCCTGAGCCCCTCTACTGCGAATGCAAGCCCTGAGCCTTTAGGCACAAACTGTGGAGCCAGATCTGCCTCTCAGACCTATGGGATCTTAGACAACTTGCTTAATCTCTCTGTGCCTCAATTTCTCATCTGTAAAATGAGGATTCCAAATAGTATCTACCGTATAGGCTTGGCCAGAAGGTGTAAAATGAGTTAACAGATGCAAAGCACTTGGAGTAGCACAGAGTAAGTGCTATGCAAGTGTTAGCTATTGCTACTACTAATATAATTTCATTATTATTATTATTATTATTATTATTATTATTATTATTATTTGGATTCTATCTTAAACAAGGCAGTCACACAAGTTGCAGAACTCACCTCAGACACTGGCCTCACCAGACGCCATCTCTCTACGACTCTCTGCCTATCTCTTCCCCCGACCTTTATAAATTCCATCTCCACCCTCACCCTCCTCATCTTGTGTCGCATCTGCCAGAGCCAGAGATAGCTGCGAGAAGGAGGGCTGTAGGCGCCTACACCTCACCCGGTAACATCACGCAGACCTCAGCCCTGAACACTCACATCCTGATTCCTGGCCCACCTGGATTAGCCGCTGGCTCACCCTTCCGAGAATGGATACATCCTTTAGCATCAGGTTTCTCAACCTCAGTGCTACTGACATTTGGGGCCCATAATTCTTTGCTGCAGAGGGCTTTTCCGTGCGTGGCAGGATGTGTAGCAGCATCCCTGGTCTCTACTCACTAGATATCAAGAGCTCCCCTCCTCCAGTTGCAACAACCAAAAATGTGTCCAGACATTGCCAGCGTCCGCCAGGGGCAAGATTATCTCTGGTGGAGAACTGCTTTTCTAGAACTTTGCTGTGCAATGTGAGTTTCTGTCTTATGGTGTCCTGGCAGAAAGGCTTTTAAAACCGAATGAATGTCCTCAACTTGGGCCCCTGATACCACCCTCTGCTTTATCCCGTTTTCTTACCAAAATTCCAGTTCGCTGACCCACTCTCAAAATTAGTTGGCCATGAGCATCCGGCCCAACTCCCAAACTCTCAGCCATAACCAGAAACCCCTGAATCTTAACCTTAAATCCATCCCTCTTCCTCAAACCACAAGCCTCAATTCAAATTGTAACCCTAAACCCTTGACTTATTCCAAAACTTCAGATTTCTTAACCTCAGACAGAATTCTAAATCCGTAGGTCAGCCCCAGAGGAAAACTTCACTTAGATCCTTTCAGCATCAGCTCCTAATCTCCACCCTTGTCCCTTCTGGTCTCTGGAGATTCCTTGGCTCAGGTTTCCAGCCTCTTCCTCTCCAAGGGAGCCCCCAAGTCCCCAGGGAGAGGCAAAGAGGGCCAAAGGAGTAAGAGGCATCAGAAGGCTACTCTGTCTATCTCAATACCCGCCTCCCCTACTCCACCCCAGGCAACCCATCTGGAAATTCTATCATTTATTCATTTGTTTATTCAAACATTTAATGAGCACCCGCTCTGTGCAGTCTCTGTGTTAGATACCAGAAAAACTGGAGAATTGGATCCAGTTGCTGCCTACTGTCTATTGGCAGAGACAAAGAAATAGACCAAAAAGTAGATACTTAAAAACAATCATTTCAGTCATTCAAGAAATAGCCACTGAGCACCTGTTATAAGCCGAGCACTGTTCTAAGTGCTGATGATACAGCACTGAGTACAAAAGACAAATCCCTTCACACAGAGCTTCCATGAAAGGGCAAGGAGGCAATAATAGGTAAATTTACGATACGTCAGACGGTGATAAGTTCTGCGGGGGAAAGGGTGATGGGACAGGGAGAACCTGGAAGATGGAGGAGTGATTCTGTCTCAGGTTGTCAGGAAGAGTCTCACTGAGCTCAGCCATTTGAGCCAATCTCTGAAGGAAGGGAGAGAGCAAGCCAGGCAGTATCAGGAGCAAGAGGACCAGCAAATGCAAAGCGCTGAGATAGGAACATGCCTGCTCTATTCAGAGAAGAGCTGAAACGCCAGTGTGGTTGCAATGAGGGAGGAGGGAGGGGTGGTAGGAGGAGGTTAGAGAAGTAACAAGAGGCCAGATCACGTTGGGTCCTTTGAGCCATTTTACTCTGAGTGAGATGAGAAGCCGAAGGAATTTTGAGAGGAGGCGTGTTATGATCTGATTTATGTTTTAACACCATAACAGAACATTCTGTAGGGGGCAAAGGCAGAAGCACGGAGACCAGTGAGGAGGCTGCTGCAATAACCCAGGTGAGACATGATGGGGGCCTGGACCGGGCTGTTGACAACGAAGGTGATGAGAATGGTCAGATTCTGGATCTATTTTAAGTCGGAGCTGGCGGGATTTGCTGATGGATCTGGTGTGGGTTGTGAGATAGAGGGAAGTCAAAAATGACACCAAGGCTCTTGGGGGAAGCAGCTGGAATAATGGAGCTGCCAGTTACTGAAATGGGGAAAGTTGGAAGAGGAGCCATTTTAAATGTATTTTATTTTATTATTATTTGTGTGTGTTGGGGAGATGTAGAAGTGAGGAGTTCGGTTTTAGACATGATGAATTTGAGGTGCATTTTAGACATCCAAGTGGAGATGCTGAACAGGCAAGTGGGTATAGGACTTGGGGTTTAGAGGGAGAGAGCTGAGTTAGACCTACACACTGGGTGTCATCAGCAAATCGATGAGGCTCCAAGCCGTGAAATGGCATGTGGTCACCTAGGGAGTGAGTGTAGGCAGAAAAGAGGAGTGACCTAAAGACCAAGCTCTGGGACCCTCCAGCATGTGGAGGGAGGTGAGGTGGAAGCAACCAAGGGAACTGTGACGGAGTGTGAAGTTGGGGGGCTGCGAGGGGCAGGTGATGCTCTCCTTGCACCCCGTATCTTTTTTTAATTCAGTCTTTATCATAGCTTTTAACGAAGTCATGAATTGATACAGAAAAGAGAGAGGCAAAATTTGGGATAGCCAAGACAGACTTTATATGTTGGGGGTGACACTGAAGCCTGGCTTTGAGTAATTAAAAAAATAAATCCCCCATCAGTAGACAAGATTGGGGAAGGGCATGCCAGGGAGAAGGAACAGCATATGCAAAGACTCAGAGGCCTATGACTACCAGGGCATATGATCAGAGCTCATGGTCCCCAACCCTCCAAACCTGCTACTTCCCCTCTGTTCCCCACATCACCAATGGGATCACCTTGAAGTCCTCCCCAACAGGTCGCTCTCCCTCACTTCCCATAGCACTCCTGCCATGCCCTCAGTATTCTACTACCTGCGTATCTCTAGGGACAGCCCTCTCCCCTCCACCCTCACTGCCCCCACCCCGGTCCAGGCCACCATTATCACTCCCCTGGACAACGGCCTCTTCTCCCATCTCCCTGTCTCTTTCTCAGCCACCCAGTGAGGGTCTCAGCACAATGAGGGGCATCTGTCTGTTTCACACAGACAGAGGCCTGAGTAAGTTAAAAAAAAAAAAAAAGTAAGGTTCATGCCACTCTGCTTCAGAAGCTTGCAACAGCTTCCCATTGCTCTCAGGATGAAATTCGAAATTTAACAAGACCCATGAGGCCCCGTGCGCTGTGGCCCCCTGCCTGCTCCTACAGTCTCATCTCCTCTTCCTTCTCCATCGCTCCAGACCCGCCAGCCTCCTGCTGCCTTCCAGTTTTGTCAGCTCCTTAACCCGTCCAGCCTCAGGGCCTTTATCCATGCTGTTCTCCCTGCTTGACCCTCTCTCCCTCCCCACCCCCACCACTTCAGTTACATCCCACTCATCCCTCCAGCCTGAGAAAATTGGGCTTCCCCAGGGAACCCTTCCCAGAGCTCCACACTGCGCCAGATTGGGCCAGCCCTTCTGTCTGATGCTCTCCTTGCTCCCTGGACCTTTCTTTTGTGGTCATTATCGTATATTTTAATGAAGTCATGAGCTAATGATAATAAAAGCTAACAGAAATTGAGTCCTTTGTGCTCAATAATAAATGCTTGTAAGTATATTAAATGTTTTTGTATATTTTTAGCCACCTAGCTCCTCACACAACCCTATGAGATAGATACTATTATTCCCATTCTACAGAGCAGGAAACTGAAGAGTTAGACCTTTCACACAAGGGCACACAGATAAAGAGCCGAAACCTGAAGTGGCCCCCGGCAGCCTGGCTCAGAGCCCACAGCTTGATGTTAAACCCCATGAAATCATGTCTATGTTTGTCATAGCTTCATCCCCCATATCCTTCAGAGGGCCCAGTAAAGAATGAATGAATGAATGAGTGAGCGAGTGAATGAATGAATGAATGAATGAATGAAAGGAGTTGGAGCAGTACAGGGTCGGTGCTGCGGGGATGCAAGCACGGAGGCTGGAGCGATAGGATGAGACATGAGGGACCCTGAATGGCAGCCAGATGCCGCGGGCCACGGGAACCATGGGGCTTTGGCGAGCAGAGGAGGGCGGAGCTCAGATAAGTGTATTAGAAAGATCCCGCTGCTGGCTGCTGTGGAGGAGGGCCAGAGGTGGGGTCCTTCCCTGCCCAGCAGCCAGACAAGACTGGCACCTGCCCCCTCCCACTTGGCCCCATTAGCATTCCGCGTGTGTCGTGGGCTCCACAATTAACACAAAGGTACAGTCATTCATTCTGACTGGCGGACTCGGGGGATCAGCAGATCGGGGGCTGGCTGCGCGGGGCTTCTGCTGGGAAGGCATGTCACAGCACAGCGGCCACCGAAATGAAAAGCTATTAATAATGATCCTGGAACTTCACTCCCATCAGCTGTTTGTTTAAAGGTGTTCCGAACTCGGAGCCGCCTGATTTATGTGGGCAATAATGCCACCCCGGTCGGTTCGCACTTTTTAAAACAGCGCTAATGGGGTGAGACCGAGCCCCCGGGGGATGCTGGGGAATAAGGCTGGAAGGCCAGGCCTGGTTAGGCTCAGACCTCAACTCCCCACGCAGCACCATCTTAAAACGCCCCGGAGATGGCAAAAAGGAGAGAGAGCCCACAGAGCTAGGAAAGCTGGGTCCAAATCTCAGCAGCTCCACTTGACCAGCTTAAGCTTGTCTCTTTCTCCCTCTGAGCCTCAGTTTCCTCACCTGTACCTTGAGTGAAAGAATACCTGTATTGCAGGGTTGAGATGAGGATCTGTGAGAAGCATACAGTGAATGCTCAATAATGTCTTAGTTTTCTCTCCTCTTTTCTTCTGAATGGAAAACCATCTCTATCACCTGCCTAGCCTTCTCGAAGAAGAAACAGCCAAACCACTTAAACGTTTATCAACGATCTGTCGTTGTACTAGACATTTAAATTTCTGAAGTCTCCGCAAGAACACAGGGAGAGACAAAGTATTATGCCCATTTTAGAGATGGGAAGGTTGAGGCTTGGAGAGAGAAAAAGACAAGTCCACTGCATTGTGAGCTCCAAGCGGGCAGAGATTGTATCTGTTTTGTCTACAGCTGAGTACCCAGCACCTTGCACAATGCCTGGCACATAATAGGAGCACAATATATGTTTGTCGAATTGAAAACAAAAAATGTCAGAACCCAGAATCTGATGCAGAGGCCTACCGCCCTATCCACTGTTTAATCCCATGGGTAGACCCCGTCAGAAGAGCTGGGTTCTACCCCAACTCTTAGGTGGGTTGAATGGGAACATTGGATCAAATGACTCTAGGGAGAGTTTCTCAACCTTGAAACTGTCAACATCTTGGGTTGGAGACTTCTCTTTTGGTTGCTGTCCAGGACACCGTAAGATATTTAACAGCATCCCTGGCTTCCACCCACTAGATGCCAGTACCATTCCCCCAGTGGTGACAAGCAAAAATGTCAGACATTGCTGTATGTGCTGGGGTGGTGGGAGCAAAATCGCCCCCAGGGTGAGAACCACTGCCTTCAGAGCTCCCCCAGATGCCCCACAAACTCTGCACAGCAGAGGTTTCCATCGTGATTGGAGGTTTGGGGCAGACAAGGCTTGAATGCACGACCTGGCCTGTGACCTGAGGAGAAATGTCATACTGACATTTTCACAGAGGCACATTTCCCCACTTGGCCTGTTAGGGAGCAATTTTTCTCCTTGCCAGAGCCAATCGCCTGGCAGTTTCTGCTGATGACGCTGACCTATGACACACAGAAGGTCACTGGACATGCAGGGTTAAGCTTCCCAGAATGCATTGCAGCTAAAAACAGGGACCACTGGGTCTCTTCTTGGGTCAGAGGTGAGGGAGAGGTCTGAGGCTGTTTGGAATGAAGGCCAGGCGTGATCAGGCTGGCCTCCAGGGGCACTCTGGAAGATTTGGAGAGACAAGAGAAAGTGATAGGCAGGTCAGAGGGCACATACCACGGGAGCAAAGAGAAGGAGGCGGGAGTTAGGAAAGATGTGGCCTCTGCCTGTTTCAGAAGGATAGACACCGGGATATTCTCCCTTCACCAGCAGCCCCTCCCTCCTGCTTTCCCACCTGGGGAAGCCACCCCTTTTCTGCAGGGGACAGTTTCTTCTGGCTCCAAATCATCTGTTTTAAGCCTCCTTCCCACTGGGACTCATGACACAGAGGCCACCTGGGGAGGTAGAAATGATGTATGCTCAGGTGTGGGATGCCATAGGTTCCAACTGCAGATTGGCATTTACAGCCCTGTGGCCTTGGCCAAGTCACATGACCAAGGGCAGTATTCTAAATGTTTAACAACTTGGAACAGCACAGGCACTGACCAGTCAGAACAGATGAAAACAGCCAGTAGGGCTGACTGAGCCTGGGGAAGCCCTGCCTCTGAGCCTCCCTCTCCACCTCTATAAAAATGGCAACACTGATATCTACCCCATGGGGCTATGGGGTGAAATGGCAGTAAAGTACCCAGCACATCAGCTTGCATACAGCAGGCAATCAATAAATGTTCCTTAACTTCCCCCAGAATATTCAGAAAGTGCTGAGGTTTGAATTCCCTGCAGTGGACCCCGGCTCCTGGAAAAGACCTCTCTTTCCAGATGCTGAGAAAAGTTGTCTTGACAAGCAGCCTTCCCTTGGCCAGGGCTTAGGAGCAGAGGCTGATAGAGACGTGCTGAGTCCAAGTATATCAACTACACTCCTCATGCCCTGAGCACGTAGTCTGCAGAGGCCGTGGGCCCTGGACTCCTTCCCCCGGGGGTCATCTTTCTGCCCAGGGACCCTGGAACACCCAACTGTCGTCCACCCCAGGAGGACTTGGATCTGTCTCTCCATCCTGGCTCAGCCAGGCCCCCTCTTGGTGAGTTTAGGCAGCTTGTCATTCCAAAAATCCATTTTCTTATCTCCTACCATATCTATTTTTCTAATTCTTACTTAACGAGCTCCCCTGAAAATAAGAAAATCATTGGAACAATTTCCTTAAGTGTGAAAGATTAGTCTGAAATCGGCATTAAGGGGACTAATTACCTTCATTCTCCCACCTTTCTGACAGCCGTTTGTTAGCTGGGAGGGCTCATTCATCTGCTGCTCAGGGAAGTCAGTCAACACTTGGCTGCCGTGGATTCTCCACTCCTGTGTGTGTGTGACAGGGAGAGAGAGGGAGGGAGAGAGGCAGACAAACCAGAGCAAAATGTCCGATTGGCAGGATCCAATTCAGAGTCAGGGGAGGGTGGGTTCCTGGGGGAGGTATGGGCACGAGCCAACAACACGTGGCCTGACAAGCTCCCAGAGACCTAGATTCCCTGTCACTCACAGAATGACTTTGGGGAAGTCACTTTGTTTCTTGGGGCCTCAGTTTCCTCATCTGTAAAATGAGGGTGATTTTTTTTTTTTTTGAGAGAACATGGATGTATCATTTAATTATTTCTTTCTCATAAGGTGAAAAGCTTTACTTACACATCTATAGTACCCAATTGTAACATTAGCTACCGTTTACATAAGAATGTTACAGGCTAGTAACTGCATAGTACTCTACATGTATTACTGCATCTTCACCAAAACATGAAGAAATAGGAACTACTACAGGTTTCATTTTTCTATATGAGGAAAGTAAGGCTTACGGAAATTGAGGAAATTGCTCAAAGTCACCAAACTGGTCAAGTGACAGAGCTGGGATTCTAAGCCA
The DNA here is from genome assembly GCA_028627145.1 of Eidolon dupreanum. Taxonomy (NCBI): domain Eukaryota; kingdom Metazoa; phylum Chordata; class Mammalia; order Chiroptera; family Pteropodidae; genus Eidolon; species Eidolon dupreanum. The sequence goes on from CM053504.1 coordinate 7,772,079, forward strand.
GGTTGAGAAGATGTCAAATCCCATCTTTTTTAGACTATATTTCCTGATTAAATAACTAATATTTTGGGTGACCGTATGTCTCTGTTTATTTGGAACAGTTGAGGGTGATTTCTCCTGGGAATTTCTTGTTACCAGGTAACAGTGATGTCCAGTTCTCACAGAGGCCGGGCGCTGCAAGCTGACCCCACCCACTCTTAGTCCTCACAGTAGCCCAAAAGGCAGCTATTATCATTAGCAGTATATAAAGCAGAGAATGGAAGATCAGAGAGGTTAGGTGGTGACGATTCATGCAGACAGCGAGGCCCCCGGAATCACATTCCCACTGAACTTGGGGTCAGAAGACCTAGCCTACAACCCCAACTCAAGCTCGTACCAGAGTTATGACCAGAGGCACAACCCGGCATCCCTCTGAGCCTCTGTTTTCTCCTCTGTAAACTGAGGTGACAGAAAAAGGGATGGCAATGGAGAAATTTGTGTGAGGGAGGAAGACTCAGGGAGGGGCAAAGACTTGCACAGAGCCTGCTCAGAGTCTGTGGAAGCTGAGGACAAGAACCCAGGTGTCTGGACTGCCAGCTCCCCTACATCTGTTCAGGTGTCCCCCTCCTGTCCCCAGCTCTGAAGAGCTTCCTTCTCAAACAAGGCCCTGGGCAGCACGAAGGCTTGTGACAAGGGAGCAAGTTGACAAATGGTGACGCCCAGAGCAAGGCCAGGATTCCAGGCTCCAGAGTTCAGGCCTGTAACCCTGGTGTGGGGGAGGGGCCCTTGCCCACCCCTACTCGGGGGGAAACTCATCGGGGGAGGCGGATAAGCTCAGAGAAGACGACGGAACATCTTCCATTTTCCATTTAACCACCCGGTATTGAATTATAAATAATTCATACACCTGCCAAACATTTGATTAAAAGAACCCAATTCGCACTGCATTTGTCAAGGGGTAAGAATTGCATTTGGTGTTTTTATTTTAATCTGTCCTTTAACTCTTTTACGAATATTTATTTATACTTGGCTGTCAGGTTTTATTCTATTTGCCCTGATTTTATTCTGGCTGTAGCTGGCATTTTTTCCTTTCCCTTTTTATTTTGTCACTTCTGCCTGGTAGTCTTGCATTTGAGAGCCCAGAGGTAATAAATAAGGAAGCAAGACTCCTTCTCTGTTCTCTCGGGCACTCCTGCCCCACCCCCATCTCCGCCCACTGTTTATAGACCCCTCACTCCCCAGAATTGCTCTCCTCCCACCCAGGCTAATCTACTTGGGATCTAACCTGCCAAGGCCAAGGTCTCTTGGGCACAGCGCACACACGTCCCTGCTTCCCATCCTCTGCACGTGCCCTTGCCCTGCCATCCTTTTTCCTCATTGCCAAACATAGAGTACCCGCTCCATAATTATTTTATGAATAAATGAAGCAGCGTCATTAAAATCATCAGTATCGGTGTCTTTGGGGACAAAAAGGAAAATATTTGTAGACATCAAGTCTGGTGATGAGAATAGGTTGTCACTGTGGACCTCAGAGCTAGACACATCCTAAAACCCTCTGCTACTTACCAGCTGTGTGAATTTGGGTCTGCGTTCCTTCATCTGTAAAAGGCATCTATAAAACACCACCCACGTCAGACATCGATACAAGAATGAGTACACGTGCCCAGCACATAGTAAGCATTCGAAAAATGGCAGCTGCTCTTTTTATTATGAACAGTAATCTCCCTCTCTCACGCAGTCCATGTTCCCACCTGCCCTTCCTGCTTCTCCCTTGAATCTGAAGTGTTGGGCATATGGGATATTATCCCGAATGCCAAGTGTAGGTCAGCAGATGTGTCTGTGACAAACAAGAAAGAGAAGAGCTGGCCCGTCCCTGTTGCTGGCTACCTGCTTTCGCAATAATGCTCTGTGTTTGTCGGAGGGCTTATGTGGGTCGGTCTGTGAGTTGACATGAAAACTTGTTTCTGCCAAGTGATCCAGGTGAGCTGGGAATTAGCTCAAGACCTGTGTCAATGCTCTCTGAATACAAAGGGGCAGGGATGTTGCATGCCCAAGAAAGGCTGTGACTGTGACAACGGAGAGCATCACAGTGGGTGTGTGTGATTTCTTTTTTTCAGTTTACAAAACACATTCTTGTATGCCTCGTGTGTTTTATGTCAATCTTCTATAAAATCCTAGCATCTTTCAAAATCCGCTCCAGCCACCCCACTCGTCCCTGGCTTCCTTAAGTTTCCCAGGTATCTCACAAGACTAGAAGGGACCTCAGGGCCCCATCTGTCACCTGAACTATTCGCCACAGCCTCAGTGCAGGTCTCCCTACCTTCCTTTCAAAGCCACACTGTACACAGCATGTTTTTTCTGAAGCCTATCTAACTATGTCACTTTCTTGATTAAACATTCAATGGGTTCCCACTGCCCGCAATGTTGAGTTGAAGATGGTCTCAGTGATCTAACCCCAGCAATCAGCTGGGATCAGGAGGACCCTGACATGTGAGTGGGGTCCACCACCCCCATTAGATTTCTGGTGCCTTTTCTTGTTGTCATCAATAATTTAACCCCATGAGAAGCCAGGCCACAAACTTTCCTGGGCACTTACTTTATGCCTGGCACAGGATTCCAAATGAGTCTGGCTCCGGCTCAGAGTTAGAAAGCTGTGGGAAGAAGAAAAGACCAGGAACCAATATTCACAGAGTGCTTACTGCATTCACTTTGCCCATAGCAACCTGCAAACTAGATATTATTTTGTAGAGCAAGGAATTGGCTTGCTCAAGGTCACCAGCTGGTAAGTGACAGAGCTGGGATTCAAATTCAGATTTGTCTGAGTCTAATAACCAAGGTCCAACCTTAGCACTATACTACCTCCCAGAAACTGGTGAGTGAGGGTCTCGAGAGAGGACAGTCTCCAGACCATGTGGCCAGCTCAGGTGGGACTGTCGGACATCTCCCTGGAGAGCAAAGGTCCTCCTGAGAGGATGCTCAGAGGCAGGATGATACTCTACCATCTTTATCCTAATGACAACAGTGGTACAGAGACAGTTCCAAAGAGCCTGAAGCAGTAGAAATAGGGGCCTGGGCTACTGAGCCAGGTTTAAATCCTAGTTCTGTCCCTACATGCCACATGTGTGACCTGGGACAAATCGCTTCAACTCTGTGTACCCCAGTTTCCTCCTCGATAGGGCAGAAATTATAACCCATCCCTCAAAGTCTCATTGAGATCACATGGGTAAAAAAAAAAAGCTCTGTCAACTACAAAAGGAATTACACATTCTCTATGCACATGCAATTCAGTCCTCCAAACAATTTGGTGAAATAGGCAAGGAAAAAATTTTCTAAAGTTGATTTCTTTTAAAAAATTAATTTCCATTTTATTAGAAATACACGAATCGGGACACTTGTCACTAAAGCTTAAGTCCCCTTTGCCAGCACTTCCAATCTGGCCTCTTCTCCCTCCCTCAGGAGTCACTCCACGATGTGCTTGGTGTGTATAATTGCATGCCATTTTTATCCTTGAGCGTACATTATATATACCCACAGAAAATAAGTAGCATTGTCTTGTACTTTTTTTTAATGTAAATGGATTCATACTAGATGTATCATCACTCTGCAATTTGTTTTTTTCTCCCCAACGATGTTTTTGAGAGCTACCATGTTGATATATATAGCTCTAGTTCATCCCATGTAAGCGGCTGTATTCCGTCGTGTGAATATCCTCCCTTTTTATGTGTCCACTCCCTTACCAAGAGTCATGTGGAATGTTTCGCCTTTCCCCTTATTATCAGCTGTGCTGTGCTGACTGTCTCTGTATGCATCTGCTGGAACACAGGCCGACGTTTCTCTACCAGAGATCGGGTCACAGGTTTTATACATTTTCAGTTGTAATAGATCAGGGTAGGCGTATTCAAAATAATAATAATAATAGTTAATACGGAGCTTTTGCTGTGTTCTAGGATCAGCACGTGCATTATCTCATTTAACTCTCTCAGTAAATCTACGTGGGAATAACGACCATGCTCAGTTTTCAGACCAGAAGACTGAGGCCCAGAGATATGCAGAATTTACTTAGAGCTACATAGCAGGGTTGGGACAGAGTCTGGACCAGGATCTGGCTTTCCTCGGCCTAGCACACCCCCTACCCCAACAGTGGTTGTTCCCTTCACTCATGGGGCTTTGAGGCAAGATTATCTGGAAAGTTTAACTGGACCCAGAGCCAAGAACCCACAAAATTCCAAGCGGCAAAGTGTTCTGAGAATATGAAAGGGTGTCCAGGTCACCGCTGGGCCAGGAGATTCATCTTGTCAGTCGACAGGAGCGCCTCAAACCTCATGAGTTTTTCTGAATACAGACATCAGGGACTGAGGTGACAGAGGCAGGCAGGCAGGGACATTGAACTATGGAATCCTAGGACCTGAGCTGGACCAACTAATAAGGAGAAGCTGAGACCCAGGGGTGGGGATAGGAGGACTTGCTGAAGGCCACATGGTCAGCCAGAGGATGAGCAAGGTCAGGAGGCTGCCTTGCCCCTGTCCGGTGGCCTGAGAGGTTAAGCTAAGGGGCCTGGAAGTCTGGTCTGGGGTTAGCAGAAAGCCACAAGCAAATGGGAAAGGAGGCGTGTCTCCAGGGAGCCGAGGCCTGGCTTCTGCTCCCAGCTTCACCCTCTGCCATGCTCAGCACTGTTCTGACAGAGGAGGCGTCCTCTCTCTGCCTGTGCCCCAGATCCCTGCTTCCTGCTCCTGCCCACAGTCTTCTTCCCGCATGTCAGCCTCACCCACTGTGCCGGCTCCTTCCCATGAGCACTGAACACACTCAACTCTCTCCTTTCAAAAGTCCCTCCCTCCACCCAACAGTCCTCTCCAGCTACACCCCCTCCCTCCTTCCCTTCTTAGCCCAACTTATCCAATTGTTTGTTTCACTCTCTCCCACTCACTCCTCAGCCCACTCCAATCTGGTGTCTGCCCTCCCTGTTATAACTCTGTACTACACTTGATGCCTCTGTTCCTCACCTCTGACCCCTGCACTGTCTCATAAGGCATTTGGTCTCTTCCAACGTCAGATACCCAGGACCGTGTGCTCCCCGCAAATCTCCCTTCTCTGACCTCCTCAACCCCACTCTCTCCTGCTTTTCTTCCTGCCTCTCTGATCTGCTCCCTCTCCATCACCATTGCCACCTCCTCCTTCACCTGCCCCTAAATTTGTTTGAAAACACTTAATATTAAGTTAAAAAAAAATAGAAAGACGTATTGATAAAAAAAAAAAAATGAACACAAATGACTTTAAATCTCATCAACCAGTTATTCCCCCACTGATGTTTTTTAAGACATCAACTTATTATTGGGATTATTATTATTACCCATGACCCCTCCCTTTTCCAACCACCTTCATCCAATCAATCACCCATGACTGTCCATCCTCCCAGCTGAACTGGCTTAAAGTCTCCTGCCCATCCTCCCGAAGTCATCACTGGCCCCACCAATCTGTTCTACTCTTGATAGCTGGAGTGACCCTTCCAAAAGGCAAACCTAATCATTGTCACTCCCCTGTTCAAACCCCTCAATGATCCCAATATGTTAACTCCAAGGTCACTCCTGTGGCTTAGGGCATAGCAGAGATCCAGTGGGGATGTCCCAGTGTTTATGGCCATCCGCGTTTTCTGATTGGTTGGTGCCCTACTGAACTGACCATTATGTATTTTGATGTGCCCAAGGTCCTGTGTGGTCTACCACCAGCCACCTCACCAGCCCCACCTCTCCCCAGTCCCCTGGGGTTCACGTTTCAACCAGAGCTATCATCTTATATGTCTCCAAACAGGACACACTTTTTCTCTGACCTCTGGGCCTTCATACATGCTGTTCCCCAAGCCTGAAACTCTCTTCCCTTCCTCCCCACCTGGCCAGTTCCTACTTATCCATCAGGTCACTGTCCAAGAAGACCCTCTCTCATCCTGTTCCTATAACAGTCTTTTGTAAAGTTTATCACTCTCATGATTTCTTGGTGATGGGGCTGGGGGTTTCCCTCTATTACTGGTTTAAAATTCATCCTGCCTATGGTTTCTCTACCACTAAAATGCAAGCCAACTAGTGGTGAGAGACCTTCTGTACGCTCAGCTCCTGGCTCAGAGGAGGGCACGCAGAAAACATTTGTTGAATCACTTATGAATTCACCCACTCGACAAATATTTGTTGAGCACCTTTCTGTGCCAGGTACCATTCTATGTCCTAAGGGCATATCCGTGAATCAAACCAACACGAATTCGTATCCCAGCGAAGGCTACAGGCTAGTGAAAAGAGAGAGACAAACAAAAAGCATAGTAAATAAGAAAATCATATGTTAGAAAGTGATAAGCACTATGAAAAATAAGAAGAGAAAGGGGGGTTGCAAGAGCCTTGGAGAGGGGCTATACTTTTAGATGGAGTGGTTGGGTTACTTGCCACGGAAAAGATGATATTTGAACAAAGATGTTAAAATGGTCAGGGAGGAAGCTCTGCAGTTGTCTCGGGGAAGAACATTCCAGGCTAAGGGAATAGTCAGTGCAAAGGCTGTCAGGTGGCAGCCCGTCTGCTGTCTTCAAAGAAAACCCAGAAGGGCTGCAGCAGACTGAGGAAGGGGGAGAGTAGGAGGGGATGGGGTCAAAGAGGCCGTGGGCACAGATCATGTAGGGCCTTGTAGGAACTCTGGCGTTTATTCTCAGAGAAATGGGAACCATTTTTTCCTACAGCTTTATTGAGGTGTAATTTACATACTATAATATTCATTTGTAAGTATACAATTCAACGATTTTTAGTAAATTCCAGAGTTGTGCAACCACCATTACTCTCCAATTTTAATTTTAATTTTACCTCAGAAAGAGCCTTCATGCCCATCTGCAGTCCATCCCTATTCCCATCACTAGCCCCAGTCAGCAACTAATCTGTTTTCTCTCTGTATAGATTTGCTTTTTCTGGACATTTCACATAAACAAAGTCATATAATATGTGGTTTTTTTTCCCCCTCTGGATTCTTTCACTGAGTGTAATGTTTTTGAGATGCATTCGTATTATGGCATATATCAGCAGCGTCTTCCTTTTTATTGCTTAATAGTATTCCTCTGTGTGGACATATGTTTTTATTTCTCTTGGGTAGATACCTAGGAATGGAATCATTGGTTCATAGGTAAATTTATGTTCAGCTTTTTAAGTAACTACCTGACTGTTTTCCAAACGGGCTGCTGTGTGGAGAAGAGCCTACAGTGAGACGAGGATGAAAGCTGGGAGACCAGTCACTTAATTAACATAACTAATTAAATAAACCCAGTGGGTTCGAGGAGAAAGAAGTCAGTACTATCACAAGGTTGGCACCGAAGACCCTCATGGAGAACCCAGGCCAGGGAACCCCCAGCTGCAAACCCATCCTTCTGAGTTCCAGAAAGATTCAGAGAGGCCTGTCTCACCACTCCCCCCCACCCCACACCCCCCGGCCCTCACCCCCGCACTGCCCGATCCCTAGACAGCTTTGCTTCCACGCAGTCAAAGCGTGAAAATCCCAGTTTGGAGAAGAATTGGCATCAAACATGACTGTTCGAAGCTACTGAGCCCTCTCCCCGCAGGGAGATGACAAAATTTTCTTTGCAATTAAAATTCCTTTGAAACTGGGACCCAGGAAAATGCAGAGGAGAACGCTTTTTAAACTAGGGGGAATACTCTTCTTAGCAATTACCATGTGTGCATTTCAACGAAAGTGGTTTCTCCTCCCTCCTCCTGGTGGCTGCAGGGAACTGCCCCTTCCTAGGTTCTGCTTCTGCATTCGCACAGGGCTGAGGAGCCTCCCTTGGCCTTCAAGATTTTTCCCTGTCTGGTCCTTGCTTCTCTGCCCACTCTTAGCACTTGGATCTCTCACACATTGCAGCCTTCACTTCAGGCCATTACCACAACATGACTTCCTGTGAGTCGTCCTTTCCCAGCCCAGTGGCTCTTTTGCTAAGGTGCACATCTGTCTTTGTGCTCGCCCTTGTCCTCTACACTACCCCCTGCCATTGTCCCTCCGTGTCTCACGAGGAAATGTCTGTGCTCTGAGCTCGCGGCCCAACCTCTCTGCACAGCTCACTGAGCTCTGACCACAGTGTTCTGTTAGTATCTTAACCTGGGAGTGTGATGTCCAATGCATTTGGAAGAGCAGAGATGTTGGAGACCTGAGTTCACTTCATTCATTCAATCAACGAATATTCATTGAGCCATTACCATGTTCCATGCATTTGCTAAGCCCTAAGGATTAGCAATTTCTGTTTAGGAATAGGAGGCTAGGTTTTTTTGGAATAACCCTTCAGTTGAAAAGAGCTATGAATGCTGGATAAAATAGAAAAAGCATCTTATTAAAGCATCAAAGAGCTGACAAGTAAGCTCTTTGTAAGGAATCACCAGGAATTATTAGGTCAAAACTGAAGGGAAAACAGAAACCCAGAGAAGTTAGAGAACATAGAATCTGCTTTTGTCCTGAGGGCGTTTGCTGATCTCAGAAATTTTAAATTTGTTTTTTGATGATCTCACATCATAAAGGGAATTGAAATCAAAGTCCATGGGCTGCACAAGGTGTGCAATCAAGTAGAGACTTTCACTAAAATAAGCTGGGACTCCAGAGGGCTTTACCCTTGGGGTAAGGATGAACCAAAGGTAACCCAGCCTTGAATCATGGATTGGCAGCCTCCTCCACACTATTTGAGTATGCCAAGAAACCTCATGCCTTGAATTTTTTTCACTTCAATCTTGAATTTTGTTTTAAGCAACCCCAGAATGGTAGAACCACAGCCAAATGCAAAACCTTGTTAGAAGAAAATGCCTTCATTCTGGGTTTGAAATTCTTCCTAAGATTTTTTTTTTTTTGAAAAAAAAAATCCAAGAACAATGGCCAATACACAGTCAAAGATAACCAGACATACCAGAAAAACAATACTAATGGGCTGAGCACTAGAGGTACAGTGTAAACAAACAAATGACATCCCTTACCTCATGGGGCTTATAGTCTAGCAGGAAAGTCAGATATTAACACTCTTACCAAGGCCACTAACAACCTCTGCATTGCCCAGTGGAGTCACTTCTCTGTCCTCAGTTTACTTTGACTCTCAGCAGTTTAGAACATGCTGACCTCTAATTCCACTTTTGGTTTCCATGACACCGCAGTATGTTGGATGGCCTCCAAACTCACTGGCAGTTTCCTCTCAGTCTTTCTGCTTCCTTCTCCTCCTCTATTTCATCTCTGATGTTAAAGTGTTCCAAAGATCACTTCTGGGCCTGCCCTCTATCTCTCCCCAACTGATTTCATTCATTTCCTCAGCATTAAATATCACCCACATGCTGATGAATCTCAGACTTACATCTCCTTCTCCTTGGAATTCCAGACTGTGACATCCAACTGCCTGCCACACATCTCCACATTCATGACTTGTGAATGTCTTAAACATTATATACTTGAAAAGGAACTCCTGTTTCCTCCCTCAACCTTTTCTCCTCTAATTCACTCCATCATGGTAAGTGTCACACCATCCAGTGTCAAGCCAAAAATCCAAGAGTCATTCTGAATCCCCAGTTTGAATTAGAGCAGCGATGGACATGATGCAAAGTAGTCCATTTAGGGAGGTATTTAGGAAATAAAGTGAACCAGACTTAAGAATAGATTGTCCATTGGGGATGGGGGTTGAGAGCTGTCAAACATGACTTGCAATTTCGTGGGTGGACCACCTGACAGGTATGGGTGCCATTCACTGAGATGGGGTGCCCTGGAGAAGGGCCAGTTTTGAGGAAGAAGAGCATGTATTTGGCTTTGGGCATGTTGGGTTTAAGGTTTCCCAGAGGCATCTAAGTGGAGGTGTTGAGACAGCAATTGTGTTTTCATCCCTGGAGTTTGAGACTAAGTTTGAGAGTTATCATACTATTGATAGTAATTGGAGCCATTGGCATGGCTGAGATTGCCCAAGAAAAGATTGAGATATTTAAAGGTGAGATAAACCTGCAAAAGAGCTTCAGAAGGCATTATTAGAGAGGTAGGAAAAAAACAGTTGTCTAGTTTGATGTCTCAAATGACGATGAAATTTTGAATAAAATGAACAGTGGAGAACATCCACTGGGTTTAGCAAGATGAGGGTTATCAGCGACCTCTGTGAGCCATCTTGATGCAGTGTTGGGGAGGAAAGCCAGATGGCAGTGGGTTGAGAAGAGAGTGGGCAGTGAGTAAAGGAGACAGTGAATACAAGTGGTCTTAGGAGAAGTTCTGCTGTTAGAGAAGGAGCTGGGAGGTGTCAGGAGGTGTATGCTTCTTTTCTGTTCTTGTTGTTTGTGTGTGTGTGTGTTTTTTTAATGGAATCTACTCAAGCATGTGTAAAGGCTGATGGCCAGAAGACCATTAGAAGGTAAGGCAGGAAAAGGAAGAATCAATCCATAGTGCAACTTTTCTCGGACACCAGGAAGGTGTGCATGGGCTTCGGAGCCCAAATCAGAGGACTGTCCTCAGACAAAGGAGGGATATTTTCTCTGTTGCAGAAGGCAAGAATAGAGGATGGACATGGATGTGTTTCTTCATCTGTAAAATGGGGATAATAATAGTGCATGCTTTGAGAGGTTGGGTGGGGACTCAGTGGATTGCACCTTGCTCAGCCCAGGATGATAATGGCAGGTGGTTTGCTCTACAAATAGCTCTACAAACAGGAGCTGCGATTGCTATCTTTCACGACTCTGATCCACTCTCACTTGTGGATAATAATAATCTAACCTCACCTGGTACAGCACTTGGACTCTTTCCAGAGGATTACTTCTATATTATTCATCACCTACTCGAGCCTCACAACAAACCTGGCAAGATTTATTTTCCTCGTTTTGTGGATAAGGACACTGAGGCTTAGAGAGGTGAAGTGACTTGCCCGAAGTCACACAGCTGGTAGCAGGAGAGTCAGGAGTCCAGTCCAGGTCCGGTTCCCAAGTCTGCTCTCTCCATGCCGGCTCCCAACTTTTCCATAAAGATGAACCAGATTTAAGGCCTCCTCACCGTTTTAGGCAGCCCCTAAAGCCCAGCTCTGTATGTTTTCTTGAATATGTGTGGTGTCTCCTGGTTGAAGGGATGGGGTGTGGTGGGGTAGGGGTGTCCATGACTAAAAGCTATAGCTTTAAACTCATGAAGGAAGGGATTAGGTTTGAACAAGATGCTTGCTTTCTTGTTCCAGCCTGAGACAGGAGATTAGGGAAGAAGATGCCCTATCTGCAAGCTCCATCGCTTGTCAGGAGAGAGAATAAAGTAATATCTCCCTCAGGCCCGGCAGCAGTGCTGCCTATCTGTCACCCCAGACAGGGCCCGTTTATAGTCTGGGGGGAAGATTTGGCCAAATGGGTTTGCAGCCTGCAGCCCCAGCAGTCTCGACCTAGGGATGAAGACCTGTGAGAGATATTTTCTCCCTTTCTGTTCTCCCATCTGCTCCAGGCAAAACTGGGTCATAATGAGTGTTTCCACCTTGTCTCCAAGATCCAGCCCTTAACCAAGGTGCTCACTTGGCCACACCTTACTTTTCTACCCTCTTCTCCATCCTCCCACCCCTCACCACTCTGAATATTCCTTCCTTTAAGACTTTGCTTATGCAGTTCCCTCTGCCTAGTATTGCCTTTCTCCTTTGCTCTATATGGTGAGGCCCTGTTTATCCTTCAAGAAACAGTGCAAATGTCACCTGCTCCAGGAAGCCCTACTTGATTCCCTTAAATAAAAGCAAGCCTTTACTGAGCACCTACTATGTGCTGGTCCCTGGGTTAGACTCTGGGGTGTAGAGATGCATCAGATCCACTGCCTCCAGAGGTCTGGGATGGCAATACAGGAGGAAGAAGTGACACGGCTGGAGGTCCATGGGGATGTGAATGGGAAGCTGCAGAGGAAGTGGGAAGTAACAACCCCTAATGGGTAGGCTTGGGTCAAAGCGAGTGCTGACCTCAATTCCCAGATCCAAGAACATAAATGACAGGCAGTTTCCCTGGCAGATCAGCCACCCTTTCTTCTTGGCATTTTCGCTCCCCTTGGCATCTTCTGTCTGCTTGATTGTCCATAAACAAGCCATAAGAAGTGGAGTGAGACACCACGGAACAGGGGTGGCCCCTGGTTGGGAGCGTGGCTTTGACGTCAGACTTTCTGTGTGATGTTGGGCAAGTCACCTGACCCCATTTTGCCTCATCTTCTTCACAAAATGGTTATAGAAATAAGACCTGCCTCATTGGGTTGTTTGAGAATTAAGTGGATTACACATGTGAGATGATTAGAATTGTGGTATCAACACTCAATAGATGTTAACTATTTTATTACTATTTATTATTTTAATTGGCAAGAGATTTGGGGCCATTATCAGCTCCCCCTGTGTAATAGGAAAATTCATCCCCTCTCTGAGCCCCTCTCCATCAGGCAATGAAGAAAGTAGTAGATTTCCAGCTCTGATATTCTGGGATGGGAATGAAAGATGGTAGGAAATTATTAGACTCTACACCCCAGAGTCTAACCCAGGGACCAGCACGTAGTAGGTGCTCAGTAAAGGCTTGCTTTTATTTAAGGGAATCAAGATGGGGGTAGGAAATTATATAAGAAAAGACCCAGGGGCACAGATGGGCACTGAGCAGAGAGGAGACCCCCCCACACCTCAGGCAACTTACAGTGTAGGGGAGCCACGAAAGGTAAGTTTGCAGAAGAAAATTAGCAGCCAGATCACAGAGGATCTTAAATGCCAAAACAATGCTTCTAAGAGGTGACAGCACTTGATCAATTATTTGGAGACTGTGTTCAATCATTAGAGAGACAACTGGCCCCCTGGAGAGGCAGTATCTCCCTATTGCCAGAGGAGTGCAAACAGAGGCTGAGATCTAAGAGAGAAATTTGACATCATGTGGGTCGGTCAAGGCCTTAGAGGGCCTGAAACCCTCTAAGAGACTCTAAAACCCTCCCAAAGCAGCATTTTGGGGAAGAGGCAATGGCTTAAGTGGGACTTAAGCCCTGGAGTTAGCTGCTTCCTTAGTGTGTGACCTTAGCAGTTGACCTCACACTCCTTGGCCCCAGTTTGCCCATCTACGAAATGGGGGTGATGACGGTATCTGCATCATGGTGACTGTGAGGGATAGATTTAACAGCATCAACGTGCTCGTTGTTGCTAGGGTTACTATCACCCATCCACCTTGGCCTGCCGAAGCTCCTTCGGCCGTCTGGGCCTCTCCTCTCTCCCATCCTAGGAGGAAGTGGCTACTCTGGAGTCTGGGGCTGACGAGGCTCTAGCACAAGGCCTCCCTAAGGAGCTTGCCATGGTTACCAGCTGCCTACAAGGAGCAGCCATAAATCCTGAGCCTGGGGTGGCGGGAGGGAGAGAACACATGTGTGGGGCGGGAAGAGGGGTAGCTAAGTGGAATTGAATCTTGTTTAAGGAGGAGGCCCACGCCTCCCCGGGCCTGTAATTTACTGCGAGGTTGACAACATGAAAGCAGAATTTTCAGTGGCATAATCGCTTGGACCTCGGGGAACCGTGGGAGATGAGCTGCGAGGCAGGCGGTGGCGGCCAGGCTTTAAGCGAGATGAGATCCGGGGCGCTGATCCCGCTGTGATCACAGCAGGCAGCAGACTTGGGGCACAGGGCCCAGAGCAGGGCCAGGGTCTGGCTGGCTAAGCCCAGGGCTCAGGCCTCTGTCTTGTCTGCTGTCGTCTCCAGAGCTGAGGTCAGGCCCTGATTTTTCAGAAGATTTTATGTAGTGCAACTGTGGCTGTGACAGTGGCTGCCAACAGCCCTCAGATGAGCCCCTTTGCAGGGATTGCCCTTAGCGTAAAGGAACTCTTCTGCTCAAGGTCACAGCCCCTGAGCGGGTAGGTGACCCACCCATAGCTGGGTCTGGTAGCTGAAGGATTCAGAAGTCGGGCCCCTTGCCTCAACTTGGAGCATCGCAGCCACAGAGTACTATGTGGGACCAGCTGAGGCCTCCGCTGAGACAGCTCGTAATTCCACTCCTCCCTCTGAGCGGCCCTGCCTCCCTCAGCCCCTCCATGGTGTTCTGCAGAACTCTTCCCAGTAGACCTCCCACAGGCAAATCTCCACTCTGGAAACTGTTTCCTGGGAGTCAGACCGAAGGCCTTCCATCACCAGGAGGCTTGTCTTAAAGCAGCATTTGTGTGTCATGTTGGAATAGGATTATAGGCACAACCTTCTTACCAGGTGGGGAAACAGACGCCCAGAGAAAGAAGAAACTTATCCAAGATCACGTGGTGTTAGGGGCAGAAGCTGGGATGCCAGAATTCAGCCCACTAGTCCAACTCCCCCATTTTATAGACAGGAAGACTGAGGCCCAGAGAGTTAGGGGTATTATTCAGCATTGATTAAAGGGTACAGGGCAGAGAGGGGTAACGGAGGCAGTGCTGGAGTGAAAGCTCATGGCTTTGGAGTTGGACCCCAGTCATATGGCCCTGAGCGAGCCACCTCTTCTTGGTGCCTCTATTTTCTATCAGTAACTGGAGACGCTGAAACCTATCTCAGGAGGGTGGTATGACGGTTGCCTAAAATAATGACAGTAAGAGCTGACTCTGGCTGTGTGTGGGGAGCCCTTCACATACATCTTGATAAATCACTATGAAAATGTGTTGTTCATAGTAGGTGCACAAAGCTTGATCTCCATAACATAACTTCCTAACTACTTGGTCCCGGGCTCCCTGGTCAGCATCAGACTCTGCCAGGGAGCTGTCTCAGACCTAGGACGGACTCTGGAGCCAGACTTTCCTAGTTCAAGGCCTGGATTCCCACTTCCTGGCTGTAATCTTGGACAAGTTACTTCACCTCTCTGTGCCCTAGTTTCTTCATCTGTAAAATAATAATAATAATAATAACAAGAACAATAATCATCATCATCATAATAAAAACAGGCTGTGACACAGATGAAACAAGGTAACTCAAGTGAGGTGCTTAGCACAGTGGTCAATAAGCACAGCCTCTTATTTTGAGCTCATCAAATGTACAAGTCCTGACACGTAGAAGCACCCTATAAATATTGCCTATTAGTATTATCATTGCTACTGAATCAGATGCTCTGGGGATCTGGGGACATGCGTTTTGAACAAGTCTCCCTTGTTATGCTTGCCAGCATGACCCTAGTCCTCTGACAAGCCCTGGGAACCACAGTTTGACTTCCCATTTTACAGAAGCCCGGAAAGGGAGGGGCTTTGCCCAAGATCACCCAGCATGGCCAGATCAAAGCCAAGTTTCAACCTGATCTACTTGCCTTCCAGCCTAGAGAGCTTTCTTCTGTACTATGAAGGGACAGATTCCTTAATGTCATCTGGTTGCAATAAAAATTAACTACCCTGAATATGGGTGTCATCAACGCAGCTCCAAGACAGAGAAAGGACTAAGGGAGACAAATGAAATGTGTCACACATGTTCCTGGGATATCCAAGAAGGCTTTCTTTCTAATGACTCTTGGGCAGGCCCCCCACCCTATTAGGACCCCCACCAGCCTGCTGGTTTCTCTGCTGTGGTCTGGGTGAGACCTGATGCTGGGCACATGAGAATGAGTGAGCAGCGCTGAGGGTGGGGCTTGGCCCATGTCCAGCCCAGGTTCCATTTGTTCCCTCACTAAGACGGCTGCCGGGCTACTCAGGGCCAACCCAGTCTCCTCCCAGCCCAGAGGGTAGTGTTTTACCAGCTGGGTAAGAGCGAGAGGTGAGGCCTTGTCTCCCAAGGTTGTTAGAGTAATAGCCAGCTGCAGGGACAAAGGATTCTGCCGATGACCCCAATCTCTGTCCCCAGGGATCCTTTCCAGGGATCCTTTGCACAGATAAGCTTTAACAGTCTCAGTCCTGGGGGAACCTTCCTCTGGCTGAAGCTATATATTTTAGGAGTTGAGTGGGGAGGAAGAGACCCAGAGGGGGTACCTAGGATGCTGGCAGGATGGAGGAGCTAGAATCAGGTGTGTGTGTGTGTGTGTGTGTGTGTGTGTGTGTGTGTGTGTGTGTGTGTGTACTGCGAACAAATGTGACAGACACAGACAACAGGAGACAGACCATCAAGGAGGCAGAGCAGGAGTGAGAAGAAGATGGAAGGGAAGGAAGAAGCTGACTAGAAGGAAGAACAGAAAAAGAGAAAGAAGAGGAAAAAGGAAAATGGATATATAAATTGTGGTATATTCATGCACTGGAATACTATACAGCAGTGAAAAGGAACACATGCGAGAGCAAAGGTGAATCTCAAAAACATAACACAAACAAGATGCAAAGGAGTGTATGCAATATGATTCCATCTAGATCAAGCTGTAAAACAAGCAAAACTAAATGAAGACTTTAGGCATGCATAATTAGGTGGTAAACTATAAAGGAAGGCATGGTACCTGTTATCATAAAAACCAGAAAAGAAGGAAGCAGTGGGTTATGGTCAGGAAGGGACACAGTGCAGGACTTCTGATGGGGCGTGGGGTTTCAGTGTTTTGATCATAAAGTGGATCCTGAGATTCATTTTATAATTATTTGTTAGACTCTGCGTTTATGATTTATGCACTTTTTTGTTTGAATGTTGAATTTCACAATTTTAACTTATTACAAAAAAGTCGAGAAAGAGAAGGAGGGCTAAGGAAAGAGGCAGCTCGGGTTTGAGAGAGAGAAGGGCCTCCTGGGGCTCTGCTTGGCTGGCAACACGGCAGGCCCTGCCCCCCATCCGGCCACGTTTGTAAAATGGAATAAATATTGACACGGCCAGGATGGTATTCAATTTGTCCTGATCACTGGGCTGCGGTGAGTTCTGACAGGGCTCGGTGTAAAACAGCAGCTCGGGATGTAATTTCTACTGTCAACATGATGTACAGCGGGCTCTGCCTGAGGCACCAGCAGGCGGCCAGGGCGGGGGCAGGGCGGGAGACAGGTACAGGCCCATGGCACCTGGGTGGAGGGTTCCAGGCAGGCCACCCCCAGGCAGGTGAGCAGTGGTGGACAAGAGGTGTACGTGTGTGTGTGTGTGTGTGTAAGTGTGAGTGTGAGTGTGCATACGTGTGTGTTCATAACCTGTGTGGAAAGTCAGGCCTTGAGTAGAGACTCAGGCCTGGGGTAAGCAGTGTCAAGAGGTGTTGTGGCGAGGGACATTGTTTATACTCAGAGCCAAACTCCCTTCCCAGCAGCCACTAGGGACCTCTTTCCCATCCTCATTCCCCTTCCCCTGCCACAGCCTGTTTGAATTGCAGATCTATCACTAATTAGCTGTGTGACCTTGGGCAAGTCCCTCAACCTCTCTGAGCCACTGTCCCTTCTTCTGTAATAGAAATTTTAAACAGAGCTGTTGCAAGAATTCAATCAGATCGTTGCTATAAAGTGCCCTGCATGGAACTAAGTGTCACCTCTTATTATTTAGCTAATTGGATGGCACTATGCCTGGCATGGTAAAAGTTTATAAACGTTATCTGTCATTATTCTCGCTGACTCGGAATCAGCTCAGTATATGCAACCTGCCTCCCTTTCTTCCTTCTCTACTTCTTAAATCTCCAAGGCTGTTCCCCACAGGAACAAAGCTTTAGACAAACCCCACTGTGCCCCAGCATTCTTATCGGAATGAAACGAGATTGTGGAGAGGGGTGATGATAACTCGCCCAATGGGGTTATTGTCAGAAAGAAACAGGTAATGTACATAAAGTTCTAGGACAGTGCCTGGCTCTTAGAAGGTGATTAATACATGTCTGCTGAAACATAAACCAAAGCCAGCTAGTCATTCTTGATGTTGCTGCCCCCTCATTCTCTTTCTGATCCATCACAAAGTCCAGTCTATTTTCCTTCCAAAATATTTCAAATCTGTCACTTTTTCTCCATCCCACAATGGCCTCCCTGGTCTGAGCCACCAGCACCATCTCTCACCCAGACACTGCTACCGCCTCCTCACTGGTTCCTGCTTCCAGCCACATCACGGTCTGTTCTTTAAGTGGCAAGCACTGTGGTCTCCTTAAAAACGCAGATCTGATCCCATCTCTGTGAAAAAGGCTTCAATGCCTTGCCATTCCTCTCAAGCCAAAGTCTAAACTCCTTAAGCCCCTTTGGAAGCTACCTCTCCCCCTCTCACTCCGTGCTCCGGCTGCTGAACTTCAAGTCCCTTGAAGGTGGCTTTGCACATTCTGTTACCTGTGCCTGAGTTTGTCTGTCTCATCGTTTTGGTTTCAGCTCAAAAACCCCTTTCTCAAGGAACCATCCCTCGCTGACCCACTTATCCCAAATGTAGCTATGTCTCCTGCTAAGTGTGGGTCCCCTGTACTTTCTCTTTGTGGAACTTAACCCAGTTGGTAATTGCACATTTACTTGTGATAGTATTGGATTAATAAATGTATCTCCCCTACACACACACACACACACACACACACACACACACACACAGAACAGAACGCCTTCGGGCAGGGACTTTGATGTGTCCACTGCTACCTCCTCAGCCTCCAGCACAGGGCCAGCATATAGTAAGTGTTCAATAAATATTCGATGAATCGATAAATGGAACAAGCATGAGGAAATGATACCATAGAAAGGCAGTCCAGGAGAAGGTGGTGTGGCAGTAACCGGGCAACCCCATCACCAGTACTTCCATTCATCTATCCATCCATCCATCTGTACTTACATACACACATTCTTCCATCCATTCATTCACACATTTAGTAGCTGAACACGGAGGTATGAGCTGAAGGGCAGAGAGCAGTCACAGAGGTGCTCACAACCAGCAGGCAGGGTGCTGAGACTGAGCCAAAGGAGAGCCTATTTCTGTGCCATGGCTTGGATGGATGAGCTCACTGGGGTTGCGGGGCGGAGGCAGAAAGACTGCACGGAGAAGAGGGCAGTTGGCCTGGGCTCTGAGAGAAGGGTCAGGGTCGAACGTGGGGCAACACAGGAGAAGGGTGTTTCTGGCAGAGGGAACAGCAGAAGCAAAGGCCCAGGGGCATGAGAGTAGTAAACAGTTGGTGGTCCCACCTGCTCAGAGAGATGGGTACATGAGAAGATGTGGTGGTGATGACAAAGAGTGGGCAGGTCCAAATCTCACAGGGCCTTGAGCAGCCACTTTATTAGTGGCTAAAGGTACAAGCTTTGGAGCTAACAGGCCAGGGTTCAAATCCCGGCTCCACGACATACCAACTCTGTGACCTTGATCAAGTCACATGAACTCTTTGTGCATCAGTTTCCTCATCTGAAAAATGAGGGCAAATTACAGTACCCACCTCAAAAGGTTGGGTATGGAATCATTGAGCATGAAAAACCTTGTGCTGCTCTGAACGGTAGCTAATAAATGCTAGATCTGAATCTGGACTTTTTCTTGAAGGTGAAAGGGAGCTGGGGAAGGCTTTGAACAAGAGGACATTCCAGACTGAGCTAGGCTTCATGAAGGCGCACCTGGCAGCATGCTCAGCATAGTCTAGGAGCAAGACTGAGGGCCCTCTGACCAGCCTTTGCAGATGGGGTGACCGTGTGTATGGTGTGTGTACGGCCCCAGCTCTGCTCATCTCCTTCCCCCTGGGCTAAAAGTGGTAGCTATGGTCCAGCTACAAGCTCAGAAGTTTCAGCATGCATATCCTGACCCCACACACAAACACACTCAGAGAAGTAAGTCCCTTAAGCCCACGTGGAGCAAGCCCCCATCCAGTCATTCACTCCACACTTACTGAGCACCTACGACATGCTGGGAATTGTAGTAGGTGCTGGAATACAGTGCACATAAGTGCTGTCCCTGTACACATCACTAGTGATACGAATGTACACATGTACTCGGGCACATGTGTGCTCGTGCATGTCTAGGCACCCTGAGGCAGTAACTGGCTTGCTCTCTTGTTTACAGCTCCGCTGTGCCTTCCACCTGGGGAAGGGGGACAATGAGAGGTTAGCAGAGACAGGTGTCTCTGCCCAGCGTCCCTCCATACCTCAATAGCTCCTATATTACACTAGGGTCCATTCCGGCCTGGAGGGAGAGCACCGAGCTGTAGAAATAATTTTCCCTCAGGGAGTAGGCAGCAGCCAAGCACAGGGAGCTCTGGGCTCAGGATCCCGTGGGCACAGTGCCCTTGGGACTCAGATGGGGCAGACAGGAGCCAGAGTGCCAGGCACGGCTCCCACTGGCAGACCTGGAAGCCAGGTGAGTGTGGAGACATAATACGTACATGCCAAGCCAGTGTGCAGGGTGGAGGGAGTGAATGAATGAACAAATAAACAAATGAATGAGCTGCCTCTTCCTTCATTACTCTTCCCCCAGGCAACAGACTAATACCAAAGCAGGAAGCAACAGGGGCAGGAGGCAACCACAGGGTAAGCCCTGTATAACTCTTGACTCTTCTTGGGACGAGGTGCACCCATGGGCTTCATTAAGTAAATGCATGAGTGAGTAAATGAATGACTGAGTAGACAAATATCTGTGAACCTCTTTTTCCTAGTCAAGATACTTTGTATATAGTATCCAGTAGTATCTGTGACTAGAAATAATAATAACAATAGTTGTTATCATTTCATT
This sequence comes from Eidolon dupreanum, assembly GCA_028627145.1. Lineage (NCBI taxonomy): Eukaryota > Metazoa > Chordata > Mammalia > Chiroptera > Pteropodidae > Eidolon > Eidolon dupreanum. The sequence continues at coordinate 7,792,516 of CM053504.1, forward strand.
AGTTACATTTATTGCCGAACACTGAAGACCCCTTCACATGTATCAGCTCCTTTATTTCTCACGTTAGTCCTAGGTGATAAGCACTATTATCCCCATTTTTCAGATGAGAAACCTGAAGCTCAGAAAAATGGAGCAAATTACCAAGGTCGCACATACAGTCAAATGATGGAACTGAGATTCAAACCCTGGTCTGACTTTGAACCCTATGGTCTTAGGTCCCCTGATTGTTAAATTCTACCCACAGCTGACACTAGACCCACAAGATAAGAGCTAGGAAGATTATCAGGAACTTCACAGGAGGCAGGGATGAGGAGCCCCAGGCTATACCATAAAGTCTCTCCCACTTTTTCCTGCCTGGGAATCCCTGGGCATAGTAACTCTCCTTGGTCTTGGCTGAGAGAGAGGCTGAGAAACAAGTGTGGGATGGATAGGATAAGAAGCCCTTCCTTTGTCCCCAGGGAGACAGCTAGATGACAAAGGAGGGCCTGGAGCCACTGACCTGGCAGTCATACAGCCTTGGCAGCAATGGTACCAGGGCACTGAGAAATCAAGAAAGGACATGCTGACTACCCAGCCCAGACTCTGCAAGGACATAGTGTGGGCAGTGGTGGTGATGCCCAGAGCACAGAGGGGGCCATAGAAAACCAGCAAGGCTGGCAGACTCTCAGTGAGAGGGAAAGACATGCTACCCAAGCAGCTCCCAAAATCTGTCTGAGGCAAGACTCTCCTGAATCCCTCCGAGGCCTCAGCTCTGTACTTGGCTCTGCTAGGTGTGTGTGGGAAGATGGAGGAAGGGGTGGTCTCTGTTCTCCAGAAGCTTGCCATCACAGCTGACACTAGAGGAAAATCCAGCCAGACAGTAGATAATTTCAGTTGTTCAACAACATCTTTAAGGATACAGATTGTTCCATCTTTTCTTAGTGGGCCCCTTTGGTCTTTTTGAGTGGCTCCCCTCATTGTCCCAAAATGGCTGCTGTAGCTCCAGCCATCATCTCCTCACTCATGCAGAAAACAAAAAGTCTCTCCCCAAGGCATTCCTTTTTAAAGAGTTAAAAAGAAATTTTTCCCAGAAGCTCTCCAGCAGTTATCCTTTATATTTCATTGGCCAGAATTGTGTCACATGATATTTTCTAAACCAATCACTGGTAGGGAGAAGAGAATGACTCTTATTGGTTTAGACTGGTCACTGTTTACATAGAAGGGGCTGAGCATGTGACCAAACTGAGAGAGGATAAATATTGAAACAAGAAAGAAGGATGGGGAATGAATTGCCTATTAGTAGCCAACCAATCTTTTATATTTCCCATCACTCTCTTTTACATAGCATAATATCCAGCCAGACTTCACTATACACTGTTCCCTGTTTATGCCCTGAGGTTTCCTCTGCTCATGCTCTCTTTTCTTCTTGTAATTCCCAATCCTCTTCACTTTTCAAGTATCAGCTGCAATGCCTGTCTTTGTCTGCTTTTATACATTAGTCTCTTTTACTCATTTGTAGGTACATGCATTTAATTTACAGGGCCTGGCACATAGTCGGTGTTCACTAGATGTTGGTTCACTGGGTGAGTAACTGCAGAGACTTCTCTCATTAAAATCTGGTGACTTGGCCACAAGCCCATTAAGAACAGTGCAGGGACCTGGCTTATTTGCCACCAAACCTGCCAAGAGTCCAACCCAGGAGTTGGCAAACAGTAGGAGCTCAATAAATGTTCATCGAATAGATAAATGGCACATATCAGATATGCCGTAAATCCTAAAGGAATGTTGCCGCTCTCTAGAAGGATTATGTCCTTAAGTCTCCACCACTCCCAGAGTATCTAACGCCAGGTCTGACCCAGAGGGAATGCTCTGGAAGGGTTTGGGGAATGAATGAATGCATGAATGAATGTCTCTACACTAGGCTGTGAGCATCCTGAGAGCAAGGGTCACATCTGGCCTACCTTGCCAGCTGTTGAGCAGCACTTACATGCAGCATGGCTACGATGTAAACAGCTGCTGCCCCACCCCCTGAGGTTTACCCAACCCCCAGTAACCTGGTCACTGACACAAGGAACCCCTGGTCCTCCGCATGTTAGCACCCTAGACACCTCTCCCCAGCCCCAGCTTCCCTCTATTTTAAACACAATAACCAGCCAGCATGATCTTTTAAAACAGTAATCAGATCATCTCATTCTTCTGCTCAAATCTTCATAGGGGTCCCATGGCGCTCACAGTAAAAATCCGAAGGAGACCCTGCAGGCTCGGACACCCACCCCCATCCCTCTGACCTCATCTCCTGCTGCCCTCCTGCGCTCACTCCACTTCAGCAATACTGGCCTCCTTGCTGTTTCTCCTACACGCGGAACACACGCTGACCTCAGGGCCTTTGCAGTTGCTGTTCCCTCAGCCTGGAACACTCTTGTCCCCACTATATGCACATCTCTCTCCTTCTCTCACTCTGGATCTCTGTTCAAATGTCATCTTAACTGTGAGGTCTTCCCTGACCACCTTGTATAAATTATCTCTTATGACAGATGAGAGAGAGAACAAATCTTCCCCACCCAGCTCTTCCTATGCCCCTGACTCTGCTTTGGTTTTCTCCATAGTACTTATCATCGGCTGACATGTTATTTATTTATTTGTTTATTGTCTGCGTCCCCCCCTGGACTTGCAAAGTCAAGGACTCTGTTTCTTTTCACTGTGCCTAGAACAGCACAGAGTAGAAACTCACAAATATCTGTGGAACGAGTGAATGCGCACCACACACACACACACACACACACACACACACACACACACTGACATCCATAATTGCAGGCACATGCACAGTAACCACATGCACGCATGTAGACCTGAGGGCACACGGATTATAGGAGATGAGGCTGCAGAGTAGACAAGTCAAAACAAACATTTATTGGCTTTGGCTGAGTCACAGTTTATAATCCCATTTGAGATTAAATAATTGTGTGGTACGTTGAGAACTGCTGCCCAGAGGAGGCCACCACATGCCTAGATCTCATGGTGAGACCCAGCAGAGCCAAAAGCAGCCCCAGGGCTCCCTAGCTACCTTCCCTGAAGGACTCCGAATGCCAGGACAGGATCTTGTCGCTGCCGCCCACTCCGGAAAAGCAGCCGGAGCAGGAAAGGCAAGAGAGGAGGACGAAGTGTCTGCAGCGGCCCTGGCAGGGCTGTGCGGAGCGGTGAAGGGTTGGCAGATACCCAGGAAACCTGGCCAACACTCCCAAGGGAGGACCTGGTGGGCTGAGGTGTGAAGCACTGGGTGAGAGGGAGAGACGGAGGCTGTGAAGGCCCCACCCCTCAAACCATAGTGCAGAATGTACCCTGCACAAGGGCGCCCAGCCAAGGAGACAGGTGAGATGCAGCCACCCTGGTCCTGCCAAAGGTGCCCCCGGGCACCGGGCTGCATCCACTCAGAAGAACCTCTTTTCCCATTCCCCAAAGGTGCCCTACACCACAAAGAATCCAAGCCCTGGGTTTGAGGTTCCGTTCCCTCAGTAAGTCTGCTATGCAACGTTGGACAACACTCTTGGAATGTGCCTTTTCCCTAACATGAGATTGGTGAGATTCGACCGCAAGCCTTTGTCCCAGGCAGCTTCTCCAGAGAGAGCTCCTTCTCCTCCCCAACACCCCAAATGCCACATGTCCAAATCCTTGCTGCACTTTAACTTCAAGTGCCACCTTCTCTGTGATGCCAACCCCACTCTGCGACCTTCTGCGCTTGATCCTCAGAGGTTAAGGACTTGCATCATGAGATCCCCTTATGGCCTTGTACTATTTCTGTCCCCTGCGGTTTTTATTGTACAAAATTCTTCCAAGGGCTTCTCTGCACACTCAGAATAAGATGGAAGCTGCTTTCTCTCCTGCCTGATCTGGCCCTGACCCCCTCTCCCACCTCATCTGCAACCACTCCCAGCCACAGTGATCTTGCTATTCCTCAGCTTGTTCCAGCTTCTGGACCTTTGCCCATGCTCCCTCTGCCAAATGTCACATCCTCTGTGAGGCCCTCCCCGATACCTTATCTGCAACATTCACACCCACCCCAGCCCTCACATCATTCTCCTGTTCTCTTTTTCCTGCTTTATGTTCCTTCTTAACACTTATTACTCCCTGAAATGATATCATACATTTCATTCCTTTATTACCAGAAGGTCAGCTCCATGAGGGCCAGGACTTTATACTGTGTATTGATTTGTCCCCAGCACCCCGCATAGGAGCTAGCATCCGGGAAGTGCTGGTAAATATTTGTAAAAAGAGTAAATGAAGAACCAGGAGATATACATCTCTTTCCTGATATATAGTTGATTGTATCTTACTGTCTTAGACATAGAGATTATTTACAAAGTATGTTGAAAGAATTAATAAATGAAATGCATTTCTGTCTCTCATTTGTAGAAGATGCTAATGTTCGATGAATGAATGACTGTATCTTAGTGTTCTGCCCTTTCTTGTAAAAAGTATCATAAAGAAAGAAAGGAAAGGAGGAAGAGAGGGAAGGAGAGCAACAATGGGGTGCCCGCAAGCACTGGACGATCACCCCCTGTTCCTGCCTCCTGCACCTCACACAGCCCTGCCCAGAGGCTGCCCCAGACTCCCTCAAGACCTCCCTCCCACCAGCCCCTCTCCTCTGCATCCCCACAGGGCCATGATGGGCCTGGCAACTGCCTGACGGAGTCAGGGGAACAGTTCCCCGGGCACGCAGGGAAGTCATAAGCTCCAGGAAATGAAGGCTCCGGAGCAGTGTCTCCTCCTCACCCATAACTCCAGCCTCATTAAGACCAGCCCAGGCCATAATGCGGGGAATCAAAGCCGTGTCTCTAGAGGCGGCGGCACAGCTCTGGGATTTCAGAGTGAGGCCACCTGAGTCGGGGAGGGCCTGCCAACCTCCCTTGGCTCAGCCGTCATGCCCAGGCCCCACAGAGTGGGCCAGGGGGTTAGGACAGGAGTGCTGCAGATGCTCACAGCAGGGTCACAGGTCCTTCTGACCTCTATTAGTTCAGGGAGGGGCACGGAGGGAAGGAGGAAACAGCATGTTCAGGACTCGGCTCTTCCATTCTTCCCTGTGGACTGTTGTTTCCTCATTATCATTGCCCTGCAATGCAGGTTTAACCCCTCACCATCACCCCTAACAGATGACTCCCTACCCCAAAACCCCTTCCATATAGAAATTCTGGAGCTGCTACTGGGAAAGAGCACTGAGTAGTCAAGCACCTGCAAAAAGGGTATAAGACACCAACTTTCACAGTTGTGACTCACGTGAGTTAGCGAGTTAAAGGCAAGGGAATTGCCCTGCTCTGGCGTCTGGTCAAAGGGGGAGGTCTGCATTTCTTCCCTCTCGAAGATTCCAGCCACTTCCTTTGTCTGCAGAAGGACTTGACTGGGGCCAAGTCAGTCCCTCCCATGTCCTCTGCCCAGCCACATACCTCATGTTCCCCACCTAATGTCCTGAACTGGCCAGACCACCCACAGCTTGCCTGCACTCTCCTCTGCTGGACGGCTCATCCATTTCATCCCACCTGCTCAGATGCCCCCTCCTCCAAAATGTGGTCCTGATTCCTTCCAGACCACCTGCCCCTTCCAGACACCTGTACCTACTCCGCTCCCTGAACTCCACAGGTCTCAGGTTGCACCTTCTTTGATAGCTCTGATCACCTGCCATCTGGCATTTAGGTGGTTAGAGGGGGTCTTGTCTCACACCCCACTAAACCAGACTTATGTATCTCTGCCCTGACATCCTGCCCAAACCTGGCACAGAGTCGAAGCTCAGAGGAACTGAGTCGTTGAGCTGCGTCGAACTGGCTTGGGGAGAGGAGGGAGGATCGAGGCCCTCACCTCCACTCACTCTTCTCAATGCCTGAAATTCCCCCATTAAAGCGGCTTTGCTGTCCCCTGTACACACCCACATCAAGCCATTATTCATCATTATTGCTTGAGTAGGAGTTAGTCCCTTGGACCCTTTCTTGCTGAAAGCAGGATCTGATGGAGGGAGGGAAGGAGAGATGGATTGATCTGGGGACAACAGTGCTGGTCCAGGAGGGGAGAGGAGAAGTGTCTCAGACTTTGGGAAAGCAAGGTTTCTGGGGGAAAGGCAAGTTCAGAGGGGTTATGACCCTGCCCAAAGTCAAGCGGGGCACCTCCAAGCAAGGCCCTCATGTGCCCCACTCCTGAAAGGGGGTGTGGAGGGACTCGCATGAGATCTGAGGGCCTTCCCTGGGCTCCTGTTTTGGATGGAATGACCGCTCTGGGATGCTGTGGGAGGGTAAGAGTGGTGGATGGCAGGCTGGATGCTGGACTCTGTGCACCCAGAATGCCTGGGTCCTGGGAGCTCTTGAAGTCCCCTTCTAGAAAGGCCTGCTCCCTCTCTGGAATAAGGGACTTCCAGGGGTTGGGCTGGGCTGGAGATACTGTCAGCCAAGGGTAGGGGAAGCAGCTCAGTATGGTTCCTGCTCCTGCGGGTCTGGGGGCAGGTGGAGGATCCCTTAGAGGGAGCTGAGTAAGTGGCCTTTGAGAAAAGGGGAGGGGGCTGGGAGAAGATGGGAGAGAAGAGGTGTGAAATGGGAGTTGAAAGGAAGGATCCAGAACTGGGAGTGGGAGGGGGGGAGAGGCAGGACTACTTCACTATGGCCCAAGAAGTCAGGAACCATTATAGGTCACTTTCCTATTGTGTTTGTCGCACCCTGCACCCTGCCAGGCACGCAGTAGGTGTGTAATTAGTACCTACAGAACAAAAGATAGACTCAATCTGCCCTGCCCTCTGGTACAGCCTCTGCTGATGTTTTGTTTGTTCGTTTGTTTGTTTGTTTTCCGCTGATGTTTTCTTGTCTGTCTCTCAGACTCCTAGTTCTCCAAGGAACCAAGGATCTTCGGGTTCCACTCAGCATCCCTCTGCGAAAGGACCATGGCACACACCAGACTCGGGAACTGCGGAGGCGCTGGCTGGTGATTCGACCGCGCTGCGGGGTGATCTGGCCCACGGCGGTGCCAGGGACCCGCGGGTGGGGACCCCGAAGGCCGTCCATGCCCGGGGTGCAGCTGCGCCCCCTCCGCCTCCAGCCCAGCGCCCCCGCGGCTGGGCGGCGTTCAGGGCCGCGGGCCTGTCCGGGAGCCCCGTCGGGGGCAGCACCCCGGCGGCCACGCTGAGGCCACCATGTGACGAGGCTCCGCTCCGTGGTGCCACCAAGCAGTGACGCCCTGGTGCTCCTGTCCATGCTCCTGGGGTCCCGCACAGACCAAGCATGAGGCCGCGGCCCGACGGTCCAGGGCTCCTAAACGGAGCCGCTCTGTCGCCCCTGCTGGTGCTGCTGCTGCTGCTGCTGCTGCTGCCGCCGCCGACACCGCTACCGGGACACCTGTGGGCGGCAGGCACGCCAACGCCGCCGGCGCCCGGGGCTCAGCAGGACCGCACGCTGGGCATGGGCCGCGTCAAGCGCGGCTGGGTGTGGAATCAGTTCTTCGTGGTGGAGGAGTACACGGGCACCGAGCCCCTGTACGTGGGCAAGGTAAAGTGGGACCCTGCACCCGCCATCCCGCGCCCAGCACCCAGGAGATACCCCCTGGGAGGCGCAAGGGCGCCAGATCCCCTAACCTCGTCAATCCCAGTCTCTGGTGCCCCCTCCCAGCTGTCCCTGGCCTGGGGCAGACACCAGGGTCCCGAGCTCCACTCCCCCTCCTGCCCCAGGCCCTTCTCCAGTCCGCTTCCTTTTGCATCTTGAGCAGAGACTGCTAGTAGGTAAATCCAGTCGTCTTGTAGCTAGATGCATCTAGAATGTAGAAACAGGTTTGCAAATACGATCGTGTCCCACACATACTCTCCCCACTCTGCTTAAAATTCTTCAATAGCTTTCCATGCGCTTTGGGTCAAGTTCACGTTCCATTCCACTGCCCACAAAGACGCGGCTCCCCACTCTCAGTTTCAGCCACAGAGCCCGGGGATGCCCTCGGACTGTCTCTTCAATGCCCCATGCACTCCCACCACCTCCTCTTTGCCTAGGTTGTTTCCTCCCCCTGAACTGCTCTGCCCTGTTCCTTCTACTGATTACTTTATACTGACACTCGGGTCCGCTCAAATGCCACTTCCTCAGAGAAGCCATCCTGACCACACCAAGCTAGGGAAGATCGCTACGTGTGGCCATCCCTCCCCATTACATGCCTTCCAACATCCCGTATCTTTCCTTCATAACACTTAATTATGCATGCGTTTGTTTGATTTTGCAATTAATGTGTCTTTCCTATTAGACTGTGTTTGTTTCACTCACCATTAAACCCTCAGTGCCTAATGCAGACATTGCTCACAAATTGTTCATTAAATGAATGAATGAATGAAAGCTGCTTTCTCAAACTCTCAGAGTAAATGCTGGTTAATATGGCTGAAGATCTGTGCCTTAGGCATATAAGGGGCTGAGAAGGTCTTTTGTTCATGCATTCATTCCCTGAATTCCTCAGGGGTATGATGCTGGAGAGGCAGAGGCAAATAAGATCCAGCCTCTGCCATTTGGGGGCTCCCCAGAGTGGCAGAGATACCCTGGTACATAAAAAACTTCACAGAGCAGCACCTGGCACTGAGTAGGCATTCGATAAATAGTATCTGTTGGCTGGCTTCGTAGAGGAGAAGACATCTGAGTTGCGTTTTGATGTACAAGTAGGAGTTCATCAGCCTGATGGGACAGAGGACATAGCCTAGGCAAAGACTTGGAGATCTGACAGAGCCTGGCTAATTTGGAGGCTTGTCAGCAGTTGAGGTGTTGAGATGGAGGGTTGCTTGTTGGTCATGAAAAGCAGGGTGGTGCCCAGGGACAGTTCTCTGGCTTCTGCTAAAGCCAGTCAGCTTTCCAGGAAGTTTTGGTCAGCAGAGATGGAGGGAGACCAACTCTGGAGTTTCCTGTGTGCTTAAATGAGTCTGAGATTGGGAGGCTGACCAAGTTGCTCAGTTCAGAGGCTCGGGGAAAAGGACCTTCAATTCAACCAGGAAAGGATGAAAGCCTTGACATAAACCTCTAGGTTTGTCTTGCAGGAGACCCAGACTTTCTCTTATCTAAACACAGTAATCCCTGGTCATTGGCTACTTTCTTCTCCATACATGTGGCTGAAGTTGAACCCCACAACTGAGCAAAGTAAGAATTTGATAGATAGAGCTCACAGTGGTTCATATCCTTAAGGTCACCCCAAAAACTGGTGGCAGAACCTAGGACTCCTGACTCCCAGCCAGGGCCGTGAGATGGTAGGGCTAGTAGAATGGGGTCAGGGGATGGGGAAAGAGGAACCAGTGCCAGCTAGACAATAGCTAATGGTTAGGTATTTAAGGATGCAGACTTTGGTACCAGAAGCAACTGAGTTTGAGTTCTGGTTCTGCCAACCCATGAACTATGTTGCATTAAGCAAGTCACTTCACCTCTCTGGACTTCAGTCTCTTCATCTGTAAAAGTAGGACTCAGAAAGCCCATTCCTCGGGTTGTTGAAAGGATTAAAGATGAAAACCGAGCACATAAAAGTGTTCCACCTGCGGTCTGGTTGTTTGTTTATTCTTGTTTTCTCATTATTCCCATATGAAGCATTTAACTCTTACACTGCAAGGTAGAAATCATTGTTCCCTTTTGTAGGCAAGGAGGAAACTGAGGTTCAGAGAGGGTTAAGTTATGGAGTGGCCACATAGCTTGGCCAGGATTTGAACCTATGTTGCTAGAGGCCAGTCGCAGCCTGATTCACCAAATACCTGAGACCTCCAGGCCTGAGAGAAGGATTTTGGTCCAGAAAAACCCCAGAGAGACAGGAAAGGACTCTGACACATCTGCCTGTCAGCCATGGTGGTCTCAGGAACCTCGGCAGCTGGCCTCCTCAGCCACCCACATCCTGAAAAGATGAGAGAAACCACTGATTCACCACATCATCTGCTTCTGCCCAGTCATTATCACTTTGACAGCGTGAGCCAAACCCCGCCCCATCTCCTAGCACCAAATCTGTCACCAATGGGAGATCCTTAGTAAGCCCCTTCATTATAAGATAGGGAAACTGAGGCCAGAGGCAGAGAACATCATGCCAAGACCAAACAGCAACACGGTGACAGAACCAACTCAAGAGACCAGATCTCCTGGCACCAGCTCCCAGCCCAGTGCAATTTAATTGTCCTGTATTAAGCGTCTGCTATGAGCCAGGCATTGTGCCTAGGGGTCTTCCTTCATTTCACAACAACCTCTCCCAACATTCCAGCTGCTGTCATGACTATGTCATCCTCCTCCTCCATCATCTTCGCACAGAGCCCCTCCTCTCTTCTCAAGGCCACCTCCAGAAAAGCACTTCCTGCAGGGAGGAAAGAGAAGGAAGTTTCCATTTCTTTGCAAACAGTTGCCCAAAGCACACTTTCTTATGAAAGGTGGTACAGTGCGGGAGCCAACTGGAGCCATACTGCCAGGACTCAAATCCCAGCTCTGCACCTTGTTATCTCTGACTTCAGACACGTACTTTAATGTCTCTGTGCCTCAGTTTCCTTATCTGTTGAGTGAGGCTGTTACCAGGACCTCCTGAAAGGATTGCGATGAGGATTCGATGAATTAGCGTATGTCAAGAACCTAGAAGAGTGAAGAGCACCTGGCGCCTGCCATATGCTCAATAAGTATTAACTTTTATTATCATAGGTCTCACCTGATATTTCTGCCACCTTAAGAATACCATCTACATGGACACTATGAACCCTGACCCACATCCTGAAAGCCTCTTGGCAACCTGATGGCCTAGTTTCTCACCACAAAGTGGGGCGCAGGTGGTCGCTAGCCCACCCCTCACTAAGAATATGAGCTTGAGCTTTTAAAAACCACCTGTCCCCATTTCCAGCTGAGTCCCACATTTGTACAAGTGGCTGTATGTACACACACACGCACACATGCACACACGTGCGCTCACACCATGCTGTCCCTCACTCTTCAGGGAGAAAGGACTTCTCCACGGTTGCAGTTAATTCACTGCTTCCTGGTCCCCTGCCCCAGGGAGCCGCTGGGAGCATCTGTCCTTGTCAAATTCCAAAGGTAGCTTAGCAACAGCACCATTGCAGAGTGAACCCCAGCCCCAACGTAACCTATTTTACAACCGCCTCCTCCATCACTCACTGCCAGGCTCCTGTCAGCACCCGAAGGAACCGCTGGGCCCCCGCAGTCGTCACCAAGGCCCCCGCACCAGCAGCTCCCTTCGCTGTCCTGTCTCCCGCTGCAGCCCAGCCCACCTCTTCCCCTCACCTTCTTGTGAGACCCACCCTCAAAGCAACCTCCCCAAATTTTCATACAATCTGGGTACTTTGACTAATCCCTTTTCTGAACTGTAATTTCCCCTGAGGCTTCTGTCAGCTGGATGTGGATTTTGTAGGATTCTTAATTTTTTTTTTTTTTTAAAAAGCTAGAATTATGGGGTCAGCACTTATGACCAACTCCTGTGGGCGGTGAGATCTATTTTAGATATACGGCAGGATTAAAGTGGGGAGGAGAGCAGATTTAATTAAGTTGCTAATATTTAAAGAAAATTGATGAACTGGTTTACGAGTAGCATGGGCATGAACAGACCCCTTATTCCGGGGGAGGCTTTTTATTTGATTTGCTTTCCGTTTAAATCCTGGACTCGTTTTATTTGCGTAGCTGCACTGTCCGTTTAATTGTCTTTAATAAGGAAAACGTACCTCTGCTTGCATTTAACTTTGATTTAATTAGGAGGAAGTAATTAATGGCCTTATAAATCCCGTTTTTCAAACCCCCTCTATCTCCCCCCTCCGGGATGAGAAGCCCTCACTCTGGTGTTTTTCTTGTTGTTTGTGATCTAAGGCTGGGGTCTGGGGAGCGCCAGTCTTCCCCAGGGCTGTCCATACTTGATGCAGTGGAAGGAACCCAGGATGTAGAGTCAGACTGCCTCTTGTTAGCTGTGGGCTTTGGCTAGGATATGAGCCCTCTCTGAGCCTCAGTTTGCCAGTCTGCACAATGGGGAGAGAATAATCTCTGATTCCCAAGATCACTATGAAATATCAATGAGGTCACAGTGAAGGGTTTGGAAGTGTGCCCCATGGACTCTCCTCCCTAGTCTGGCTCGTGTGTACCTGGTGTTTAGCAGAGTGACTGGATCCTCCAGAAGTCCCAGAAGACAGCTGGGGAATTCTAATGACAGCTGTGCATTTCATTATTCATTTATTCGATATGTTTCGTACTGTCCCCTATGCTGGGTGTTAGGGAGATAGAAACAAAGCCATATGCTTGGCCCTCAAGAAGCTCAAAATCTTACACTCTCGTGTGCATACACACACAGACACACACCTTGAACTTCCTCATTCTCCTGTATTTTCTGTGCAGGCATCGTCAGGGCACTAGTGTGTGCCAGGCATGGGGAGTTCAGAAATAGAGTAATCAAAGTTAGTCCATGCCCCTGTAGCCCATGACAACTGGGGAGACAGAGGTACAACAATGGGGTGCTACAGGGAGAATGAATGGGGCAGGGGGACAGAACAGAGTGAGGGCTCTTCAACCAAATGGTCAGACCTCCAAGAGGGCCCCCTAAAGGAGGAAACGAGCTGAGTTTAAAAGTCTCCAAGCAGGTATTGGATGCTGGCTCCTGTATCTCCAGTGGGTCAGGATGTCCCCCAAATCCTCCTGAGACAAGGGTGAGAAAGGGAAAGGAAATGAATCTACATTGAGCACCTACTATGTACCAAGAGCTTCCACATGTTACGTTAAGATGGAATCCCTGTGAAAATAATATCAGCTCGATCTACAGATAAAACTGAGGCTCAAAAAAAGATTGCCTCTTGCCCAGGGCTATGCAATAGGTCAGTGACAAAGCTGAAGCTGTCACCCAGCCATTCCCAAAGCGAAAGTCTGCCACCTTTTCTGATTTGAAGTCTTTTTCCAAATGATGAAACAGAGGCTCAGATTGAAGAGGCCTTCCATGAGTGTGACCTGCCGAGTACAGGGCAAAAATAAAAAACAAAAAAACTGGTGTCCCGGTCTCTCCTCAGATTCCCAAAGGCTGCAAAGGGACCAACCTGTGCATTAGGGTCAAACAAAACTGGGCCAATCTCAGTCTCTTTACCTAAAAAATGGGGATACGTTTATGTAGGCCACAAAATTAAATTAGATGTCTGCAGAGGCCTGCAACCCATGTCTGACACATAATAGTTGCTCAATAAATGAGAGCACCATCTTCCACTCACGGCTGTGAGTCTTGAGAAAGGTCCTCCCAGGGGAGAGCCACAGGCAGTTTCTCTCCACTAGGAGCCAGAGCCCAGCAGGCAGGGCAGGCAGCCCCGCCCCCAAATCCGCAGAAATTAGCTCAGCTCCAGGCCAATCAGCCCTGTCTGTCTCTGCAGTGCCCAGAGGTAGCCACTGAGCCCCAGTGTGTACCCCGTGTCATTCTTCATGGAAAAAGATCAATGACATCACCGCTGGGTTCCACTCGCTCCTCCCCACACCCCACTCATAAGTGATCCCTATCCGAGATCTGAGTTAAGATGTCAATGGCTTCAGCAATACAAGGGAGAGCCAGGAGACAAGAAAGGGAAGAAACAATCATTTAGAGAGCGTTTAAATCATTACAAATATATTCTCATTTAACCTTCACCACATCTGTGCCAAGTCGGGCTCGATCTGATTTCTCAAGTAGGAAAATGGGCTCAGAAAAGTAAAAATCAACAAGCCCATGGTCACAACCTTAGTGAGTCAGGGCATCAGGAGCTGGCTTCCTAAACTTAACTGTGTGACAAAGCAAATGACTTCCCTTTTCTGTGCCTTAGTTTCCTCATCTGAGAAATGGGAAGAATATTAATGTTCCGTATGGTAGTGATGGAGACTAATAAGATTACAGCTGTTAAGCATCCCACCAAATGGTATCTTCAGGCATACCTCGTTTTATCACACTTTGCTTTATTGCACTTCACAGATGTTGCATTTTTATAAATTGAAGGCAGGACCCTCCACCAGCAAAAAGATTATGACTCGCTTTATTGCGATACTTTATTTTAGTGTCTGGAACCAAACCTGCAATATCTCTGAGGTATGCCTGTATTCTGCAAACTGCTCAGAGACGTTTGCTGATTGAGTAAGCAGATGCCAGGTATGATTAGGAAGAGGGTGGCGGCACCTTCAGAGGGAACAAGTCTACCGTCTCCTATTGCCATGTCCTCTGGGCAGAGGTGGAAGAAAAGCATAAACAGCAAACAGGAGAGACAGGTCTCCTCATCCCCATCGCTGCCAATGATTCAGGGCTGCCGTCCTGAGATAATTTTATTGGGGGCATTAAACTGAGTTATGAGGTTTTTACAATCCAGCCACTTATGAGAAATCTATTAACAGTAACTGGACAGGAAGAAGGCTTCTTGGTGAAGCCCAGGACAAGCATTAATTGGGGCAATCTATAACAGGACGGGGACCCGGAAAGGTTCCACCAGACGCCTCCATTTACTCCCCGCAATTTCTGCTGAGAATCAGCAGACTCGCCAAAAAGAGAGAGATGCCCATTAATCGGCTAATGAAATATGAAAATGTTTATGGGCCATTCAATCTTCCAAATGGCACTTCTATAATCCACCTTTCAGACACAAAGTTCCACCAGCAAAATTTATACCCAGGCTCCTTCTGCGTGGCAAGGGGTGGGCTTTCATCCCCCTTCATGACAACTTCATTGGCACCTGTTGTCCTGCTGAGTGGCCTGGGGGACATGGTGTCCTGGCCCAAAAGGGAACTTGAGGATTCTCTCATTCTTGGCCCATCTCTGCAGAAGCTTGGAGAGAGACAGGGACTTGCCCAAGGTCACCAGCTTCATCAGATGCATTTTCCTCTGTTTAGAGGTGCCTTGGAGATTTAAGCATTGAAGGATAAGGACTTAAGCATTTCCGTTTGGGAGAACAGTCTGTTTGCTGGTTTCTTGCCCAACAGATCTCCGTTCAGTGAAAACAGCCTAGGATCTGGAGCCTAACAGTGCCTGGATTAAATCCCAGTTATATATAGCCAACATTTAGCAATAATATAATAATCACAATGGCTACCATTTATTGGACACTTATTATGTCTTAGGCAGGGTTGATTTTCAGCTCGTACATACTGGTGTAGTTGTGCCAGTTGTCGAGATAGTTCACTACCCGTGGTAGATAGTCCCTCTCCTCTCCATCACCCCCAGCTCCCTCAGCCCCTCGGACCTCTCCATGATCCAGCAAGCACCACGTTCCTAAGTGGCCCAGTGGGGCCCTGCCGTGGTACCACTTTGCGGACAGTGCCCCTGCCATGCTGGCTGTTAATATTGTAAGTGTCACATGGTACTAGGCAGGTGCTAAGGGCCTTATGTGGACTTTAACTGAATTAGCCCCCAACACCTCTAGGAGGAAGGTGCTATTATGATCCACATGTTACAAAGAAAGTGATTGAGGCCCGGGGAGGTGCAGTGACTTGTGCTGAGACACACAGGAAAATGATGCTGCCGCCAAGGCCAGGCTATACTGCCTCTTCCTCCCCCAGACATCTCCCGGAAGGCTTGAGGAGAGAGTGAGAAGGCCCAGGCTGTGGACCAGGCCAGCTCTCCCAGTGGTCTGACCTTGAGCAAATAATCCCACTTCTCTAATCCTCAGCAGGAAAAAGGTCTGTGAGGGGGAGGATCTGTAAAATGAGGATAGCAAAATCTACTCTAGTAGGGTTTTGTTGTAAAGAACCCAGACTAAATAAGTATGTAAATTGCTTAGCACAGTGCCTGGCACATAGTAGGTGCTCCTTCAATTCGTGTTCCCTTTCATCCTCCCTCCCTTCATGCCCTGTCCCCACCATGTGCCAAGCCCTGAGGCTGGCTCTCCAGATAGCTAGATGAGTAAGATACCAGCCCTGACCTTTGAGGGCTCAGAGCCCAGGGAGATTGGACAGCAGCTTGGAACCTTGTTAGAAATGCAAACTCTGAGGCCCCATCCCAGACCTACTGAGTCAGAATCTGCATTTTAACAAGATCCTCAGGTGATTTGCATGCACAGAAGGTTTGAGAAGCACTGGCTAAGCCATCCTACAATCTGAACATGAAAATGATGGTTCGATGTACTGCAAAGATCTTGGAGGGGACTGGGGGTGGGGATCCAGAAAAGCTTTGGGGAAGAGGTGGCATTTAAATCAAACCTTTGCAGGGTGAGTAGGGTTTCAGTAGGCAGAGGAATAAGGACAGGGTGCTCAAAGCTGGAGCAGATGGGTGTGGAGGTGGCTCTGAACCTCATTGTAAAGGCAATGGGGAGCGGTAGAAGAGTTGCAAGCAGGGGAAGACCTGTTCAGATCTGCCTTTGAGGTGGATAGCTCTGGTTGCAGAGGGGAAGGTGGACTATAAGGGCAAGGCTGGAGCAGGGAGAGCTGGCAAAGTACTCTGGTCCATACAGTGAGGCCCAGACTGGGGTGAGGTATGGCTTCCTCAGCCCCAGTGTTTTCACTAAAGAATGGGTATGTTGACGAAGAGACAAGCTTGGGAACAGGCCTTCAGTGGGACTTAAGTGGGGAGGCCGAGAGGAGTTTCCTCCCCAACCTCCATCCTACCTTCCTCCCTGCCTCTCCAGATCCACTCAGACTCAGACGAGGGTGACGGAGCCATCAAATACACCATCTCGGGCGAGGGTGCTGGGACTATCTTCCTGATCGATGAGCTGACAGGGGACATCCACGCCATGGAACGCCTGGACCGTGAGCAGAAAACCTTCTACACGCTGCGGGCCCAAGCTCGGGACCGAGCCACCAACCGCCTGCTGGAGCCTGAGTCAGAGTTCATCATCAAGGTGCAGGACATCAACGACAGTGAGCCCCGCTTCCTGCATGGACCCTACATCGGCAGCGTGGCTGAGCTCTCGCCCACAGGTGGGCTGCAGACTTCGGGGTGGGGGCTGGGGGAGGGGAAGAGGGAAGGAAAGCTGCCAGGTTCTGAGTGGGGTCCTGCTCTGAGGGCAGCGGCTGATACTCTGGGGAGGGACGGGGGAGACAGGAGCTGCTACTCCAGGGCAGAGAGTACAGACGTGAGCTCAGCTGCCTACACAGGCTCATGCATAATCCTGGGCACAGTCGCAGCTGCACATCCGGACAGAGGCACACATGTGACCTCAAGTACTTACATGGACACAGTCCCCACATGAACATGGGTCTACATGTGGACACAGAGACAGATTTGGACTTGGTCTTACACCCACACACAGTCACACACACAGGCCCAGCCCCACATACCAGCTCAGCTGTCCTCCGGGACGCAGACCCTCTCAGGCACTACCATGCAGACAACATCCACGCAACAGGCACAGCTGTCCGCCTTAACACAACCCGTCACCGGAGTTCAGCTCCACACAGACACAGCACAGCCACCATCCCCACACGGATGCAGGCGTAATTGAACACGAGTACACCTATAACCAGAAACAACCAGAACGGGACACAGGGGGAACAAGACGCAACCACACAACGGGACACAGCCTCACACCCAACATACACGCATGTAACCCCACCCAGGAAACAGCCCATCACACAGATGGAGTTTATACACAGACGTGGCCACCTGCGTAGACACAGGCAAAAGCCACACCAGACGTTACCCTTCTGGGGCCGAGCTCCACCAGAGTATAGCTGCAGACAGGTCTGGCCACAGCCAGGTGCAACAACATTCAGACAGCCTCATTCATTGCCTGCAGGAAGCCCCAAAACCCAGACCCAGCGACCTGGGGACGCAGCTTCACAGAGATGGCTGAGCCCCCAGACACAGATTCGGTTGCATGTATTCGGGCATAGCTTCATACACCAGAGACACTGGGCACACACTAGGTACATATGGAAAAGGAAGCACACACATCAAAACGCCCATCTGCAAGAAGACCTCAGACATGGTCACACTCAGAAACTCACATTTGCCCAGCAGGGGACACTGGAGCCAAAGGTCAAATGAATCTGCCCTCTCCCTCTGTGAGGCCCCAGACAGCTGGCTGACCATCAAGGCTCCATTAGCTTGGGGCTTCTTATAGAAGCCACAGTCATGGGTGAGGGACATAGCCAACAGCTGTCATCTCCTTCCCCACTGTATTAACCGAAGCACCTGTAAGCCAGGCTGGACAGGGAGCAGTGACCCTAGGTCTTAGACCGTGTCCCATCACTGACACACTGCGGCCAAGGGCTCGGGGCTGCCTCTCTCTGGGCCTTCCAGCTCTACAGTTGTATGTCCGAGGCCAGGGGTATTTGGGTTCTTAGGGGAGGGCACAGTCAAATCCATTTTTCCCATACTGGGCTAAATCTGGCAGATTGGTGGGTAATGAGCAGGCAGCTGGTAATGGAAGAGGAAGAAGTAGACCAGAGAAAATGGTGGGCACAAAGGGATGGTGAGAGGACAGGGAACAGTGAGGGTACAGACGTGAGTGCTGGCTGGTGCGCGCACACACACACACAGGTCCATGTGTATGTCTAGTGTGTGTACGCGTTCACATATTCACGTGCGGATATGCGTATGCATGGCTAGCCGAACAACTCTTTAAGACCTGTGCACGCATGTGACAATGTGTCTATTTAAGTATATTCATTCATTCATTTAACCAATAGGTATGAGGACCTACTATTTGCTAGGCACTGGAAACACAACAATGAAAAGGCAGACAAGTCTATGGCCATGGTACCCTGAACAAGCCGCTCTCGTCTGATCTCAGAAGCTAAGCAGGGTCAGGCCTGGTTAGTACTTGGATGGGAGACCACCTAGGAAGACCAGGTGCTATAGGCATGACAAAATTTTAAAATCCGGGCTTGTGACCTGACAAGGTCCTTGCAATCCATGAGGTCAACCAAGGGTTGCCTCATCTAAAAAATAAAAATAAAAATAAATAAAAAATTTTAAAAAGTAGACGAGCCTCCCTGCTCTCATGGAGGGTACATTCTGGCCGAGGAAGACAAGCCGTGGGAAAACAAACATAATTAGTCTGAGAAGTCTTCTCTGAGGAGATGACATTGAAGCAGAGACCTGAAGGATGTGAGGGCCTGGGCCCTGGCGGGGGAGCATTCCAGCCAGAGAGAATGGTATGTGCAAAGGCCCCAAGGAGAAGTGGAGAGGCACCCAGATGGGACAGCCATGTAGACCACAGTCAAGGGTTTGTTTTTTATGCTGAGCAAGCTGGGAAGCCAGTGGAGGGGCTTGTTCAGAAGAGCAACATGATCTGACTCAGTTTTAACAGGATCCCCTGGCTGTTCTGTGAAGCTTAGGTGGGGCAGGGGGCAAGGGCAGAGGCAGATTGCCCATTGAAGAAGATATTGCAATTACCGAGACAGGAAATGATGGTGGTGTGGAACAAGGTGGTACCAGTAAGGATATTGAAAAAAGGTCGACTTTTGGATATATTGAGAAAGTGGAGCTGAAAGCATTCGCTAATGGATTGGATGTGGGGTGTGAGAGAAAGAAAATTCAAAGATGACTATCGAGATTTTGACCCAGGCAATTAAATAGATGGAATTTCCATTTATTGAGATGGGAGAAGCAATGAGAGGAGCAGATTTGGAGGATGGAGGGAAATCAGGATTTTGGTTTCAGACGTGCAAAGTTAGAAGCACTTGTTAGGCAGCCAAGTGGAGATGTTGAAAAAGGCAGCGTAACACACAGAATTAGTGGAGAGGTCACAGGTAGCTCAAGCCCCTGACTTCCCAGGTCCAGCAGCCCCTACTCCTGGACTCAAACTCTAGCCTAAGAAGATGTGACCCTGTCTCTCTTCACCCAAAACTGACCTGCACATTTCCATGTGGTAAAGGCCAGAAAGGAGGCTGGAGAAGGAAGCAAGAGCCATATCCAAAGGACCTGAGCGTGGGAAAGGCTTAAGCAAGGAAGTGACGTGGGCGGACTTGCATTTTAGACAGCTCCGTCTGCTGCGGTATGGAGAATGAGTGAGGATAGGAGGGCTCCAGAGGAAGGTGCAGCCCGTACCCACCGTGGTGGCTTATCCATCACTTCACTCTCACTTCAACTCTGAGAGGTGGCACAACTGATAGTAGCATCCTCATTGAACAGATAGGAACACGGAGGCTCAGAGAGGAGAGAATGTGCCCACAGTCACATAGAAGTCAGTGACCAGGTAAGTTGCTAGCTTGGCTCCCAGACTGGGGGAGTGCAAGTGTCTTTGGACCACACATAGGGAAACTGAGACCAAGAGAAGGGCAAGGACTGGTTCAAGGTCACCTAGAGAGTAGGAGACAAAGCCAGCCTCCAGCTTCATGAGCACCAGCCTAAGAAGCCCCAGCCCTGCCTCACCTCCCTCTTTTAACCCACTCACTCAGACATTCTACTCAGGAAAAAGGCAGGAGGAGTCAACTCAGACAGGCCAGGGAACCCAGGAGAGGGAGGGAGGACACTGAAATTAAATTAGTTTATTTCATTTGAGCAACTTTTTGAAGGGGAAGCAAATTCAACACCAGGGCGCTTGAGGAGACTCCAGGCAGCTTTGAAAATCAGTCACAATTACTGAGCCTCCTGATCTGGGCTGACGGGGGGCGGGGCCGACAAGCGGCATGGAGATCAGAGGGAGCAGGGACGTAGCTTGGGACATGAAAGGCAGCAGCACTCGCAAATTAAACCACTCACGGCTTAAAAGGGAAGGGAAGTGTGCGGGGGTGGGAGTGGGGGGGCTCGATGAGCCACGGAGCTACACTTCTGAGGAGGGGCACCAGCCAAGCTGAGCCTAACTCAGAGAAGCAGGTCCTGCAGCTGACAGTCAGGAGGCCTGGCTGCCCTCATGACCTTGGGCAAGTCCCTTCCTGTTTCTGGGCCCCAAGTTACCTTCTGAGCATTAGGGGTGTTCATTCATGCAACAGTTACTCATTGGGGGCCTACTGTGTGCCAGGCACCTTTCCAAACATTGGAGATTCCTGGGAAGCCTATGCGTAGAGCAAGGAGAGAGACAGGAAAGAAATAAACAAGACAATATATTGTACATCCTATGATGTAAGTGCTGTGAAGAATAAGGGAATTGGGAATTATATTGGGGGATTGCTATTTTAGATAGAGGAGTCAGGGAAGGCCTTTCTTTTTATAAGAGCGCATTTGAACAAAGATCTGAAGGAACCAAGGGAGTGAGCCAAGGAGCAACATGAAACAGTAATTTTTATACTTTATCGTGTATCCATATTACCTGGAGGGTTTGTTAAAACACAGATGGCTGCCTTCTTCCCCCAGGTTTTCTGATCCGGTAGGTCTGGGATATTTTTTTCATTTTTAACAAATGCCAATGCAGATGGTTCAGGGACCACACTAAGCTGGAGGAAGAATGTTCCAGGCAGAGGGAACAGTAAGTGCAAAGATCCTGAGGTATAGTGTATTTGTCGTGTTTGAGAAATAGCAGGAAAGTGAGTGTAAGTGAGGATGAGAGTGTCCAATGAGATTGGGAGATGTACTAGAAGCACTTAGGACTTTGAAAGATTTTCAGTTGTACTCTGAGTGAGATAGGGAGCAGAGGAATGACATGATCCAATCTATATTTTAAAAGGTTCACTATTGGCCACCATGTTGAAAATAGACTGTAGGGGGCAGGGTTGGAATTAGGAAGATCAGTGAGGAGACAACTGCAATCATATAGGCAAGAGGTGATGGTGATTTGGACCAGTGTATGTGGAGAGAAGATATGGGATTATGGATGTATGCTGAAGGTAGAGCCAGCAGAGTTTGTGAGGGATTGAACGTGAGGAGTAAGGAAGAGATGAGACAAGGATGATGCTGAAGTTTTTAGTCTGAATAACTAGATGGATGCAGCTGCTTTGCTGAGATGGGGAATGCTCCTGAAAAAGCAAATTGGCAGCACAAAATTAAGAATTCATTATTAGACACATTAAGATTGAGATGTCTGCTAGAAATTCAAGTGCAGTTGTCAAGGGGACAGTTGGATCTCTGAAGCTGAAGGTCAGGAGTAAGATCAGGGCTAGAGATATAACTGCAACATCAACAGACAGGGAATTTAAAGCTTGAGGCTAGATGAAATCAACAAGGGAGTAAGTTCTGGTAGAGAAGAGTTGGACTAGATAATCTCTTGATGCAGGGGGGCAAGACCTCTTCCCTAGGGTGTCACAACCTGACCAGTAGACAGCAAAAAGATTTCAAATGGGATTTCCTGTGCCCATTTCAACTCCACTTACTAATGCCAACTATGTATGTATAAGGCAATATACTTGGCACTGTTGAGGATACAGAACTGAGAAGTTCAATCCATCACATATCTATTAGCCACCACTTTATTCTGGGCACTGCAGGAGATGTAAAGATAAGTAATTGAATTAAATCCACAAATGTTTATTAGCACCCATTATATATAAGGCCTCTAGTGTACTTGGCTCTGTAGGGGTTGCAAATATGAGTCACCCAACTTAGCAAACATTTATTAGCACCTACTTTATATATATATATGTATATATATACATATACATATATATATATATATATATAGTCCCAAGGGGATAGAAAAATAAACAGTTGCTTTAATTAGATAAACATATATTCATGCCTACCACTTTGCTAGGTATGTGGGGATGCAAAAATGAGCAAGACACCAAAGTGGTGGCAGATCAGTTTTATCTCTGGCCCCAACTCTGATCAATTGGTAGTGACTGTAGGGTTGTGTGGAGAATGAATCTGATTTCTCATTCAGGCTCAGCAGAAAAGAAACCCATAAACAATTAGTGATATCTGCTGTGAGCAAAGGAAGGAGAATGTAGTGGCTCATACTTATAGGATTGGCATTGCTGAGCCATAAGACTGGGGCTCAACAGACTGGAAATGGGCAGGGGCCGTGCCATAGCCACTTTCTCACGTATTCCAATCCCTCTGTGAGTAGCATCTTTAATAGACAGGAAGAGAGTTTTGTAGTACAGTTTGCACTTCTTAGGATATTCACTAAAAATAATAGCTATCAGCGAACACTGCTTTTACAGAACTATTTCCCTTTATTCTCACGATCCTGGAGAATAAGCAAGGCAGGTATTACTGTCCTCATTTTACCACTGAGGAAATAAATACAGTGAGAGTTGAAATAACTTGCCTAAGTTTCCAGAGTAAGAGCTGGAGTGAGAGCCAGAGTGAGAACCTGCAACCGGAACCTGAGTTAACTTGTTTTGGCACGCAGGGCAAGTAGCCACAACCATTTCTTTCGCTTGCACAAAACTTCACAGCTTGAAAAGCACTTTCACACCCCTAATCCCATTTTACCTTCTTAGGAACTCTCTTGGGTTAAGTGTTGACACCTCCATTTTATAACTGAGGAAACTGAGGCTCAAGAGGAAAGAGAAATAAAATCGGGAGAGCACACTGTCTGAATGCTAAACCCAGTGCTGGGACGATGGTGGCAGAGAGGAAAGGAGGAAGGCAGGAGACTGTGTGTTCCCCACGGGTCTCATCTGGGGAGGGCAGCAGCAGCAGCAGGCTGGGAGCTTCCGACTGTCCCATCTGTAGCCGGAGAGAGTATAGCTCAGCAGCCCTCAGGCCCAAGCCAGGAATCAATCGCTGGCCTCTGCAGAGACAACTTCTAAAGATGTTTTTAATTAAAGTCCGGGAAGATCTATATGTGCAATATCTCTTTGCCTAGCAACGGCACTGGCTCTCACCGCCTAGGATTGGGGGAACGGGACAGGAAGTTTCTGGTGGAGAGAGGTGTCAGAGAGGAGCAGACACACACTGACCCTCAGGAGTACCCCACTGTCCAGGTGATCTGGACAGGGAGGAGTATACCCATATTTGTGTCTTTTCCATCAACAAATCACTCAACAAACGTGCACTCTCTCTCTCTGCCAGGCCCTGTGCCCACACAGCAGGGAGTACAGAGGTGACAAAGCCACCAGCCTGCCCTCAAGGATCTAGCACATAGTGGGTATTCTGTAAATGTTGGGTGACTGAATGGAACTGAATTATAAGCAGAAAAATGTTTACTTTCTGTAACTGACAGAGGGATACTATGGCAGACACTTAGAATGATGCTAGTCTGAACAAATTAGATGAACAAACTACTTAACAGAGGGCCTCCTTTAAATGTGGAGAGAAGAGTGTAAGTCTCAGTTTGGGATGGAGGAAAGTCCTCTCTCTCAGGGGAACAGGTTCGATCCCCACACACAGACTCAAGGCTTGCCTGCGTGAGCGAGTCCATGGCTGGGACCCATGAGCAGAGAAAGAGTGAGAGGATGGTGTTCCAGAGTTCCCTGAAGACTCCGGAGAAGTGTATCTGTGACATAGGGGGCCTGACCATGTTCTCCTTGTTCCCCCTCCTGCTGTCTCCCACTCTCCTGCTTCATATGTATCTCCACCTATATCTGTTTCTATATAACTCTACTTTCCAACTTTATCTGTGTTTTTCTATCTCTGTCTGTCACGCCATCTCTTTCCCACTTTCTCTCTATCTCTATCTTTATCTCTGCCTCTCCAACCTTCATATCTGTCTCTTTCTTAATTTCTCCCTATGTGTCTGGGTATCTCTGTTTTTCCACTTTCTCTCTGTCCATCTTTCTGAATTTCTGTCCCTTGTCTTTCTGTCTCTGACCCACTTTCTTTCCCCATTGTTCTATGCCACCTCCTCTGTCACTTGTCACTGGACCCGCCTCCTTCCACTCTGTCCTGTGACCTCCCCCTCTTGTGCAGCCACTTTCCTGCATCTCCTGCGTATCATTCATCTACATTAGGCTGCCCTGGCTGGGCAGAGGAAGTGGGGTTGAGGCCAGCCCAGCGAGCGCATCATAAGTGATGATCAAAGAGGGAGCTGGGGGACGGTGAGGGGGGAGCTTGAGAAGGGGCTTGTTTCCTGTGTAATCTGAGCATTCCCAGGGACTCGACAAGTGGTTTTTAATTTTTAATAGAAAGCATTCCGCATAGTTCTGGCAGCAGCAGGAGGTGGGACTCATTTTTTATAAATGTTTGAGAAGCTAAATGTGAGCCGAGGGTTTCCCAGGCCCAGCAGGGCAGCGCAGGGAGCGAGGGAAGAGGCAGGATGGTAATAATTACAAACATCTTCATAATAATGACACTTGGTCATCTCAGTTGAGGACTCTGTTCTTTTCCAAAGTGCTTCATCTCTTTCATCTCATTAAGGCATCTCCCTCACCCAGTGAGGCAGGAGGGATAAAGCCTTATCTCCATTTCACAGAAGGGGAACTGAGGCCCAGTCAGGTCAGACAGTTTTCCCACAGCTGCACAAAGAGCCGAGGACAGAGCTAGAATGAGAATTTATGTCTTCAGTCTCTGAGCTCCACTCCTCATAGCACCACCTCCTCCCTGAACCAGCTGTGGTTTCTTCTGGGGCTTATGAAGCCCACGTTTGAGTCTCAATTGGACCCCGCTGATAGAAAGGGTTAAGGGACTAGAAAGGAAAGAATTCAGGCCTGGGAGCCAGGACTTAGGTTCTAATTCTGGCTCTGTGACAAACCATGTCAGAATCACCCAGGTAAACCAGAGATGAGGGATGGGCAATACCCCCTTCCTCCTGATACTAGCGCCCATGGATTTCCTATTCATGGCCAAAGACATGGCCCCAGAGGTCTTCTGACCATACGGAGAGAGGGAAAAGAATAACTCCTATTGAGCACCTATTACATGCCCGGCTTCACCAGTGTCTTAAATTTATCACCTCTAATCCTCATAGCATCTCTGAGAGGCAGAGTGGGCCCCTCTGAATTTCAGGTGTGGAAACAGGTCAAACAGGAGAAAAGACTTGACTGAGGCATGGGGGAGGAAGTGGTAGGATTTGAGCTCAAGACTCTCTGATGCCAAAACCCACCTAGTCTCCATGGAGGTGTCAAGGGCCTCTGCTCTCAGGAGCATCCAACTCCTCCTGCTGACTTTACCTGAGAGGAGCACTGCTGACTTGGTGGTGTGCATCATCTTTGCTGCTTGCTTCTTGGAGTCAGTCTCAGCACAGGCACAGTGGTTCTTGGAGAATGACGTGCTGGCTGCACAGAACTGGGTTTGAATCTTTCGCTGCTACTTACTGGTGATATGACCTTAGGAAAATCGTTGAGCCTCTCCGTGATTCACGTTCCTTATCCGTCCAATCAGCGATTGGGTCTAGGGCATCAGTTCTTAGCCTAGAATACACTTTAGAATCAATGCAGGAGCATTTAAAAATACCCTTGCCTGTGCTCCACTCCAAGAGTGTCATATTGAATTGGTCTGGGATGAGATTTAGCATCAGTTTTATTTTATCGCTCCTAAGAGATTCTAATGTGCAGCCAGGCTGAGAACCACTGGTTTCTGTCCTCTCCAAGGACCAGCCTTTCCATATCTAACATTCCACATAGGGCCTGACTCTGAGATCCTGTTTGTCCAAGAATCAGTTGGGTAACCCTTCCTATGCCAGCCTGGATTTAGGCTCTTAACCCCAGATAGCAGAAGGGTTTGTGGGCAGCCCCATGGTCAGCGGACAGCACCATGGACAGCGGACAGCTCATCCCTGCTTCTGGAAATCTGGGCTTGAACCAGCTGTTGGGGAGGGAGAATCCTGAACACCACTCCTTTCCATTCTCCTCCTTTTCCCTCCCTCTTCTTTCTCTGACTCTTCCCGATTTTCCTTTATGTCTACTCCTACTGCTATTGACCCACTCCCTTCTCCTACCTTGTACGGCAGGATACATGGGTTTTGACATCAGATAGAGCTGGGTTTGAATCCTGCCTCTCCTATTTCCTTGCCAGGTGAATTCAGCCAGGCGCTGTCCTCGGTGCTGAACACGGAAACTTTTAGTTCTCATAACTACTGACGGTTTGGTAGTATTATCACGCTCATTTCACAAATGAGGAAGTTAGGTGCAAAGTATTTCATTATTTAACTTCACTCAGCCTCTACTTCCTCATCTGTAGAGTTGAAATCTTATTAGAGCTTATTTCAAGGCTTTATTATATAAACTCAATAAGTTAGTATACATATTTGGCTTATCATAATATCTAGCACAAAGTAGTCATTCAGTAAACACAATCTATCATTATCATTGAATAATAATATATAATAATGGGTTTTATTATTATTCATTATTAATTCACATTTTCATTCTTCACTATGCATAGCAGTTTCCTCATCTGTAAAATAAGAATGATGCAGGATTGTACTGGAGTCATCTCATATCAGCTCACGAGAGCCAAATATTGATTTTTAGGAGTTTCATGAGCCTCTTAATATCACACTGATAGCTTGAAATTGGCTATGGTGGGAGTAAAAATCAGCAAACTCTATAAAGCAAGGCATTACTCCCTGCCCCTCTACCCCCTGGAGCAAATGGTTAAACATTTACCAGCACTCCGCTGCATCGCATCATAGAGATGGTATGAGGACTGAAAGAGAGAATGGACATGAAATGCCAACTACTGAACCTAGGGGGATGACTTCAAGGTGGTCCCTCAGCAGCCACAAGCCTGGAACCCTTCTGTCTGTCAATTCTAGGGAGCTGTTCATTTGTGAAGATGGTGGAGAGGGGCATGGGTCATAGGGAACCAGTTGTGAATCACTGACCCTTCACCATCCCTACATGTCGGCACTAACTATAATGGCTGCAATAAAGAATCCCAGATTGGAGAGATGATTCCATCATCCCCACGGGAGTTCTTGGGATGCAGCCAGGGAGAGAGAGAGAGCTCAGCCATGTCCCTAGGGAGTCACTCAGCCTGGCATTGTGCCTTACCTAGAGGGTGGAGGGAACATGCAGAGGGGAGTGACAGGGAGACCCTCTCACAACAGTTACAACAGCCACTGTTTATTGAGCACCCACCATGAGCCTGATACTTTATGTATCTTCTCCCATTTCAGTATGTCTGCTAGGGAGGTATGATTGTGCCACTGTATGCTGGCATGCAGTACTTCCTGATTTGACAACAACAACCTGCATTTATTGAGTTCTTAGCATGGGCCAGACACTGTCTTTAGTGCTGAAAAATGAAAATCTATTTGAATTCTCAAACCCATCCCAAGAATTTGGTAGTACTATCACCCTAATTTCACAAATGAGAAAAAAAGGGGGGTTGTGACATGCCCAAGGTCAAACCGCTAATAAGTGGCAGGGTCATCACTAATTGTGATTCAATTTATCAGGGCACCATCTCCAAAGTCACAGTGCCTGTCCTGACTCTGGCACCTAGAAGGACTTTGGCTTCAAAGAGTCCTGGGTTCAAATCCCACCACTTCCTCCCTCTGTGCCTTAGTCAAGTCTTTTCTCCTATTTGGCCTTTTTTCTCACCTGTAATTTGGAGGAGCCCATTCTACCTCTCAGAGATTCCATGAGGATTAGAGGTGATGAATTTAAGTGGCTGGTGAATCCAGGCGTGTAGTAAGCATACAATAGTTTATTCCTTTCTCTTCTCTCTGTATAATGGGTGGAGGCACCTGTGATCCTTCCCTGGGCCCTGAGCAGGAGAACCCTGGCACCAGGCATCCAGAGGAAAGAAGCTCGCCCAAATCTCTTCCCCAGATTCTCCTGGCAACTCTGACATGGTTGACATGGAGCTGGAGCTGCCAAAGAGAGAGACGCATTGCAGGGTGGGTTTAGGAGGCTTGGGATGGACGGGAGGGGGGACATGAGAGGGAAATGAGAAATGCAAAAGAGTGAAAAATAAATACATGTGTCTGTCTGAAATGATCGAGGGCCCCAGGCTGAAGGCGGGAGAGGCAGGCGGCAGGCTGGGCTTAGCAGAATTGCTGCAGTAGCACTTCCTGAGCCTCACTCATTAGCCAAGCAGTGAACTGGTTTCCCCTCCCAGCACACTGCCCTGCTGGCCCAGAGTACCAAATCCAGCCCTGGGAGGGCCCCATCCAGAACCTCAGCAGGCCTGAGCCCCATCCCCTCACTGGCAGGGCACCCAGAAGAGGACATCTCCTTGAAGTGAGGTCTGAGTCTTATCCCCCTTTGGTCGTATCCTGAGCCCTCCAAGACTCCCTCCTGGGTCTTTCACCTCACTCCTCCTTTCTGAAAAGGTTCAGATAGACTAAATGGCTTCCCTGCTTCCCCCATTCAACCCCTCCCCCGCCCTAACCCTCATCCCCACCCTGTCCAGCTTCACGTCCCAAGCCCTGCAATCGTCAAATTGAACATGATGTCAAATTAGAGCCATCTCTGGGACAGGCCGAGAGAAGCTCCCAGTTTAATGAGGCAGCGTCGAAAATCAATAACTTAATTGCCACTGTTTGATGGACTTTTATCCAATTTATACTCTCCCCAGCAGCCTACGTGCAGAGCATAAGGAGAAGTGCGGAGCATGAGGGGGCGGGGACTGTCGGAGGGGGGGAGGGGAAGCAGGGAGGGGCCAGGAGGGCACCAGGGCTCACAGGCAATTACTTCCCAAGGGAAAGCTGGGCACTACCATCTCCTTCCCCAGGGATCAAAAGACACTGGCCTCTCAGTCCCAATAAACTTGGTTGTTCTTCTGGTCTGGCCCCCTTCCCCCTCCCCCACCCCTTGGCCGGATAGGGGCACAAGGGAGGTGTGAAGATGAGGGGTGTAGGGAGGAGGAAGGCAGAATTCCCTTGAGAAATCTGGAGGGACTGGGTGGGTGGAGTCAGGTGCCTTGTTTCCAGTCCTAGCTCCAACTCTGTGATAACTTTAACCCGTAAAAATGACCATGGCCACCACCCACTGACAGGCCGCTCTGAGCTCGTTCTGCACTGGGAGTTTAGAATGCATTCCCTCATGAACCAAAGACTAGGATTTTCCCCATTTTGCTGGAAAGGAAACAGATTCAGAGAGGTTGTTTTTCGTTGCCAGAGTCCTACCACGGGGAACCACCGAAGGCAGACGTGAATCCAGATCCGACTCCATGGTCATACTTGTGCCAGCCACTAGGAAGGCCCCAGATCAGGAAGCGTGTTGGGACTCGGTGTGGGGATGGGAAGTGTGAGGGGACTGGCTTCAGTGGCCTCCTTGGGGGTGGGGAGAGGTGGGCACGACGAGCTGAGCAGCCCCAGGTGACCCCTGTGTTGCTTGGTCCCCTGGGCCCAGGCACGTCGGTGATGCAGGTGATGGCCTCGGATGCGGATGACCCTACTTACGGCAGCAGCGCTCGACTGGTGTACAGCCTGCTGGATGGAGAGCACCACTTCACAGTGGACCCAAAGACCGGTGAGGGGCGGGGCCGGGCCGAAGAGGCGGGGCCTGGGGCGGAACCGGAGGAGTGACGTAAGAGGAGGGGGCGGAGGGGGCGGGCCGAGGACCACAGCCAGAGGTCTGCTCTCTGCCTTCTAATCAAACAGCGCTGAGGGTAGGACGCAAGACAAGGAAGCATCTTGCCAGCTCCTGGAGACCCAAGGGTCGCAGAGAGGGAGGGGCAATGGAGCAGGAAGAGAGAAAGACTGAGAAACAGAAAGGAATAGTGAGGTGGCGCTTTCAAGGCTGGCAGAAAAACGAAGGCTGGAGGCAGCCACTATGGGCGTCTTAAAAGGACTTCGGAGATCTGAACGGCCCCCTTGTCCTTGGAGCTAAACTGAGGCAGACGTGTCCTCAGCCCTTACGGGGTCGGTCATAAGTGTAGTTTGGAGGAATTGGCCGATAAAAGGCACCTTTTCAGCAATTGTGAAAGCTCTGTTCAAACGGCAGCTGTTAAGGAGCTGACGGAAAGACAGAGGCTGCCAGGGAGGAATGGCTTCTCTGATTATTCGCCTTCCTCCAACACCACCAAACAATGGTGCGGCACCCCCGCCCACTGTCCCTCACTTCACTCTGACGTTAGAACCTGATGGGCCTTGCAAGAGTGTCAGGGCGGACAGAAGGAGATGGAGGCTCAGAGAAGTGAAGTGGCTCACTCGAGGTCGCCCAGCTGGGAGTGGCTGCCAATTCCAGCAGCAGTGCTCTCTCTATCTCTGTGATAGGAGGGGACAAATACCACCATGGGGCTCACAGTCTGATGGGGGCAGGGAGACAGGCATATGCATGGGCAATTAAGATGCAAGGTTCTTGGAGGGGGTAGCAGCATCTCCAAAGGATAAGAAGGTGTTGGCCAGATGCAGATTCAGAGAAGGACATTCCAGGCAGAGGGCATGGTGCAGGCAGAAGTGAGAAGAAGAGGACAGCCTGAAGCATGAGGGGAATTGTAAGCAATTCAGGGCTGGGGAAGCAGGTTTGCGGAGAGGTGATGCGGAGAGGTGATGCGGAGAGGCCGGCTGGGGCCTGACTGTACAGAGTGTAAGCCAGGCTGGAGAGCTTGAGCTTGGATCTCATTCTCAGGGCAAAGAGGGAGGGAGGGGTGTTTGATGGATTTGCATTTAGGGTTTCTGTTTGTATGTTTATTTTGTTTTGTTTTGTTTGGAGGGGGGGATTGAAGAGTCCAGTCTATGAGCACAGTTATAGCTGTATTTTCTTACACATAATGTCTTTATTATTTTCTCCTTGCAAAACTAAGACATTTTAAAGAACGTTCCAACATTAAAGAAATGTTTAAAAAAAAAGAAAAGAAAAGAAAAGAAAGTGCTTCCTTCCCCCATCCCCAGTAATTGCAGCCCCAAAGGTAGCCACATGGTGTATATATCCTACAAGATCTTGGATTCATTCACTTGAAAACTATTAAGTTATTTTTAAGTAGAAAATATATTTCAAGGTTCAAAATTCAAAAAGTACAAATGGGTATTTATTGGAAATTCTTTACCCCTTCAGTCCCCCAGCTACCCAGTCTGTGTCTCCAAGGCAACCAATGTAATTTTCTTGTGTATCTTTCCAGAGCTATTCTATGCATGTACAAGAAAATAGGTACATGGATTTGTTTTATTTTTTTTTTACACGAATAGTAGCTATAACACACTGCTTGCCTTTTTTGCTTACCAATACATCTTGAAGATTATTCCGTATCAGTACATAAAGAGCTCTCTCATTCTTTTATTTAACAGCTGTTGTGGATACACAAACATTTGTTTCACCAGTCCCCTATTGATGGACACTTACGGTCTTTCCAATCTTTTGCTACAACGAACAATGCTACAGTGAATAATCTCATACATATATCATTTTGTGCCTGTGTGAGTATATCTGCAGGATAATTTTTGGGAAGTAGAAAAGCTGGGTCAAAGAGCACAGGCATTTATTTGGAATCTGGATAGATAATGCCAAAATGTACCAGATTGCACCCTTGAGAGCCACATGCATGGGAGTCTGTTTCCCCTCACCAACACCGTGGGTTCATTGATGACTTTGGAACAAGGAAGTGACATGCTCAGGTTTTCATTTTAACAAGATCCCTTGGGCTGCTACTATATAGCATGGCTCAGAGGCAGGCACTGAATTCAGGGAGACCCAGGAGCCTGGGATGGCCAGCAGAGAGCCCCGAAGGACAAAAACCAAAGCCTGTGCCAATTCTCAGGCACCCACCCAGACTCCTTAACCTACTTCATCTAGTCAGGGGGCCAAAGATGATGTAGGATTGGTTGTGTAGGTTAGCTGAGGTGCTGAGGAGGGACTAGAGCAGCGGTCCCCAACCTTTTTGGCACCAGGGACCGGTGCGCCTATGACAATCTAATGCCCAATAATCTAAGGTGGAGCTGAGGCGGTGATGCTAGTGCTAGGGAGCAGCTGCAAATACAGATGAAGCTTCGCTCACTTGCTGCTCACCTCCTGCTGTGTGGCCCACTTCTTAAGAGGCCACGGACTGGTAGTAGTCCACGGCCTGGGGTCTGGAGACCTCTAGAGTAGAGGGCTGATGGTGAGATCTTGAGGAGGGCAAACCTTGGGGGCCTGGATGAATGTATCAGACTAAATCGAGGGAGGAATCTGGGGTTCCTAACTTTGGGCCCTGGGATAGGGAGGGATGCCATCTATAGAAACAGAAGGAGGAATGTGAATTAAGAGAACTATCCAGGAGCCAAGGAATCAGCAACTGTGTCCTGCGATCTGGTGCAGAGCTAGTTAATTCCGTTTTAACCATACTGGCCTTAAGAGAAAAGGAGGAAAGAAATGTCTAGAACATCTAGCAGACCATCTAAAATATAGACTTGGAGATTCAATAATGTTTGGGGTTTCGTAAGCTTTGGTTTCCTCATGTGTACAAGAGGGATAATAATACCCATCTCACTTGATTGTTGTGATGATTCAATGGAAGAATTCATTCATTCAACAGCTCTTTACTGAGTGCCTACTATGTGCCCAGATCTGTTCTAGACTCTAGGAGTGTAGCAGTAGGCAAACCCAAGAGCTCACCCTTGTAGAGCTTTTATTCAAGTTGGGAATACAGAAAATCAGTGTGTAAACATATAACATAATGTCAAATAGCAATGAGTGCGAGAAAGAAACATAAAGCAGGGAAACAGGAGAGACTTAGATAAAGAAATCAGGCCAAGCCTTGCTGGGGAGGTGACCTTGGAGCAGAGAACTGAATGAAGCGAGGTTGGAAGCCACTCAGTATTTAGGGGAGAGCTTGCAGGCCCAGGGAACAGCTAGTGTGTGAGGTGCTCAGCACAATACTTGGTACATACATGCAAACCAAGGAGATGAAGATGATGATGATAATGATGATGGAGCCTGAGGAGGTGGGGCCCTTAGAATTGATCAGCTTTCAGGGAACGAAGGGTAGGAAGAAACAAAACATAGAAATGAGGTAAGGGCCAGGACTGAGTCTGGGAAGTAGCAGGGGTGAGCAGATGAAGGACCAGACTCCGAGAGAGTGAGGAGGATCCCATGTTCTAAAGAAGACCATCCCCTTCTGCGGAGGGTCAAGTGGAAGTGGGCAAGTGGGGAGCCATGGAGCCTGGGAGGGCAGGAAGAGTTAGTTCCCCAAGAAGCCAGAAAGTGGGCACCGGGCAAGGCAGGTGAAGGTGTCAATGGGGTCTTTGTTCTAGAGCCCCTCAACTTTCTCAGGCTAAAAGGGTCTTTATTGACATTTCCGAAAGAAGGACCAGATTTTTCCTCCCCTTGCCTTCAGCCCCGCTGCAGGAGCTACCCCGGTGCCTTTTCTCAGCCCCAGCTCCATTTCCCCAGCCAGGAATATTCCACTGATGCGGGTCTATATTTAGCAGCTGCTGCGAGGTACAGTCTGTTCTTGCTGTGCAGATAGCAGGGAGCAGAGCCGGAACGGGGCCTGAGAGGAAGGTGTGAGGGAAGGGAGGAGGCGGGGTGCCCAGCGCCAGAGGAGGAATTAACGTGTGTGTTTTAAAGGCCAGGCCTGCCAGCAATCCCCCCACAGGGGCGACAGGGATGGCATTTGCAGGCTAATGAGGCATCCCTCGGGCTCTAGGGCCCCTTCTGCAGCGTTTGGAGGGGATGGTGGGGTGTTGAGGACAACAGCTGGAACTGGGGGTGATGGGTGAGGACAAGGCCGCAAGGAGCCGCAGCCAGGTTCTAATTCCCAGCCCCACCCACCACCACCCCAGCAAGAATAGAAAGACTTGCCTGGACTTCAAGATATCCGCTGAAAATTCTCAGCTGGGCTAGAGATGTCTGTTTTCCTGGGAGATAATGAAACTAACCTTTGTTGAGTACCTTCTGAGTGCCAGATCCTGAGTCAGGATGGCAAATTAGGTTTGGTTTCTGCCCTCATGGGGCTTTTGTTCCAACAGAGAAACCAGAAACAAATAGACAATCACAGATAGGCCTGTGAGGCTAGGTCAGGCAGTCAAAATGTTTACTGAACACCTACTATGTGTCAGACCCTGTAGATAAGATGATGGACAAAGCCAATGGATCTCTGACCTCGTGGAGCTAATTTATGGGGTACCCAACCCAGGACTTGAGAAGGGGGATCAGAGAGGCATCTTCAAATCTGCTGCTGGAACCTTCATCTCATTTCACCCTCTCAATATCCTTATCACCTGGGTATCTCCACTTTATAGGACAGGAAACTGATGCTCAGACAGACTCAAGAACTTGTCCAAGGTCAGATAGCATGTAAAAGCTAGAAAGAAATCTTGAACCATATCTGACTCCAAAGTCCCTCCTTTTTGCACAGCCTCATATCTGATTCTGTAGCCCCTGCACATAGTAGGCCCGCAGTAAGAGTTTAAGAAATGAGTGAATGAATGAATGTGCAGAGCCAGAAGTTTTCAAGAACAACTGCATGGACCGATTTAGGAATTTTACCCCGGGCCTCCAGGAGGGGACCAGCCTCCAGGATGCTTCTCTCAGCATCAGGAGGCAGAATGGGAGTGGAAACATAGTAGACAGCAAAATATGCTATCAATTCCTCTCATCCTGCAACTGGCCTCTTAGTAAAGTGACTTTGCTGTTCCTCCTACCCCTTGAATTTGGGCCGGCCTTGTGTCCTGACTGCTTTGGCCATCAGAATGTAGCAGAAGAGATGTTCTGTAAATCCCTAGATTAGGCCTTAAGAGACTTTGAAGCTTTCACTCTCTCTCTCTGGGAATGTGGTCCTGAGACTGCTATTTAAGGAAGTCAGCCCAGCCTGCTGGAGGATGAGAGAAGGTCTGGCCGACAGCCAGGGTCAACTGCCAGACATGTGCAGGAAGCCACCTTGGGCCTTCTGAGACAGCTGGCCCTCCAGCAGTTGCATGAGTGCACCCAGGAGAGGAATAGGCCAGAGAACTCAATTTCTCTATCAGCTACCCACTGCTATATAGCTAACTACCCCAAAACATGGTGGCTTAAAACAGCAGTGATTTATTATTTGTCGTAGTTCTGTAGGTTTGTTGGGGTAACTCATGTGGCTGGGACAGCTGGCATGACTGGGCCTCTCCCTCCATGGCCTTTCATCCTGAGTTTCTGATCACAGCATGGTGGTCTCAGGGTTCCGAGAGGACAGGCCCTAGCACACAAGGGTTTATCAGGCCTCTGCTTTTGTCACACTGCTGATGTCACATTGATCAAAGCAAGTTGCATGGCTAAGACCAGAATCTGTGTGGGAGGGGATGACCCAAGGCAAAGATTCTGAGAAGCATGATTCATTGGGAGTTGTTACCATAGCAACCTATCACTGAGTGTAACCCTGGGGCACCCAGGCCTCCTAGTCCCAGAGATGGCACCTGATCACATACTCTTCTTGACCAGTTTCCAAGAAAGAGTTTAGTGTCCCTAGTTCCCCTAGAGCTGCAAGTGGCAACATCAGCATGGCTCCTCACCCACAGGTATGGACCTCAGCCCGACCTGTGCTCCGAGCCCCACAAGCTCATAGAGGCACAGTGGCCCCAACCCCACCAGTAACCTCTACGTTCAGTGAGAGCCTAGTCATAGTGACACGCACAAAGCTTAGCACACAGTAAGTGCTCAACTGGTCAGCTCCCCTCCCTGCCTTTCTGTCTCGTTCACTTTGGGCTCCCCTGTCTCTGGCCTGGTGGCCACTCCACTGTCTGTCAGTCTACCCTCTCCTTTCCTCCCTACCTCCAGCTTTCTTCACCTCTTCCTGTCTCTCTGTCTCTCTATTGTCTGTGAGTATGTTCACTGTTTCTATTTGTTTCTCTGCAGGTCTCTGTCTCTCTATTGATCTCTCTCTCTTACCATCCCCTCCTGGGTGTATATTTCCCTCTGGCTTTACTGCTTCCCTCTTTCCTTCTCTCTTTTTCTGTCTCTATAGGTCTCCCTCCCTCTCTGTCTCCCTCACCTCCCTTTCTCTACCTCTGTCTCCATGTGCATGTCTTCCCTCCAACTCTCACTAGGTTTCTGTCTGTCTCTTTTCCTCAGCCTCTCTTTTCTTTTCAATCTCTCTCTTCTTCCATCTCTGTCATCTTCATCCTTTATCCTGTCCTCTCTCTTCCTCTTCTGTTCTTTCCCTCCTTTCAAACCCCTCCCAGCTCCCTCCCTCCACCCCAGGGCAGAAGACACACGGGTCCACCTTCCCATCTTCCCTGTACAGCCCCGGCTCACTGCCAGGCTGCAACGACTCAGCTAACAGACCCCGGGCCCTGCCCCATCCCCAGAAAGGTGCCCCTCTCACAAAGCCAGTGTTGAGGTGCAGCATGTGAGGCGTAGGTCAAGGAAGGCCTGCTGCATGATTGAAAACATGGCTTGGTTAGGACTGAGAAAAGCAAGGAGGATATTCTGGAAGCTGAGACAACACCACAAGAGTGGCATCCCTCTGTGAGAGTCATGGGCTCTGTCCTTGTATCTGGTGGTGGGTGGGGCAAAGGAGACAAGGCAGTTTAGGGAGAGTCACTCCATTCTCACAGCATGCCAGCAGAGCAGTTCAAAGCATGGACTCTGGGCCCAGAGTGGCTGCTTGAATCCTGGCCGTATGCTTTCTACATGTGTGACCCTGGGCAAGTATTTAGCCTCTCGGTGCCTCTATCTCCCCATCTGTAAAATGAGGATAATCACAGCACCTTCCTCATAAGGTGTTGAGAGGATTAAATGAGGCAATTCACTTCAGGTGCTTAGAACAGTGCCAAGCACAGAGTGAATGAATGCATATCAATATCAGTGACTGTCATTATTGTCACATGCAATTGTCATGGGATGAAACTCGACACCAGTGGTTCTCAACTGATTTTGCCATCAGGGCCATTTGACAGTGTCTGAAGACATTTTTGGAACTGGGGTGGGTGGGAAGGGTGCTGCTACTGGCATCTAGTGAGTAGAATTATCCTCCCCAAATGTCCAATGTCCATAGTGCTGAGGTTGAGAAATCATGTTTTTTAATAAGGTCTTGTGGTTTTCCCATTTCACAGAAGAGGAAACTGAGGTTCAGAGAGATGAAAGGACTTGTTCAAGTCATATGGCCTAAAAATGGCAGAGCTGCCCAAGCTCATCCGCTTCCAAGATTCCCCTCTCTTAGGGGAGACCAGTTTTGACAGAGAAGGGGTCAGGATGGGCCTATTGAAAAGTCTCAAAGGCCACTGATAAAAGGTCTGTGTGGCCTTTGATTAGATGGAGTACACATGCCATTTCTCCATGTAGTCCCAAAAAAGCAGGGCCACCACCTAGGTGCTCCCCTCCAGCTCCCACTGCTACACACACACACACACACACACACACACACACACACACACACTACAGCCTCTTCTCTCATTCCATTGCCTTTACTGGAGTCTGTAGGCTGCTTGGGGACATCAGGACTCAGAGATTAGGTTTTATTGGGTGCATCATGGGGCTGCTGGTGCATGACTCCACCTGGTGCTCAAGCCCTGAGCACCACCTGTCACCACCTGGTGCTCGGCAGGTTGGAGTGGGTCATGGGGGAGGCTCTGAATGCCTCATCGACTCCCTGCTCCACCCTCGTCTCCCACTGGCAGGGAGACAAGAAACACAGCCTGGCCTTCAGCAGAATTCATCTTGCAGTCACCCCATTCCTGCCTCCCGTCCCCCACCATGTCCATTAACAGCTTGAAGGATTGTCTGTTTGGCCATTAGCTGGTGCCAGGCTGAAGGCCAGGGGCTGGGGCTCCAAGGGCCAGGGGATGAAGTAATTGTGGAAGAATGCATGTGAGAATGAGTGTGTGTCAGTGTGCATGTGTGTATGTGACTGCATGTATGTTTATGTATGTGCACAGAAGTGTGTGCCATATCGTGTGTGTGCGTGTACAGATGACCGTGACTCCATAGCGAGTGGACCTGAGTGTGAGGGTGAGTCCCGTTCACTTTGTTAAATGCTCACCAAGCTGCCGCTCCATGCCCGGCTCTGAGCCGAGTGCCACTGACAGAGATGATCAGACACAGGCCAGACTCATTCAGGGCATATCTGAGTTCACCCCCACATGAGGAAACTGTGGCCCCAAAAGTGGAATAAATTACCCAAGGGATCACCACTGGTAGGTTCTAGCTCCTATGCCTCTTTTTAGTAAAACAAATAGTCTATTCAGTTGCTTTTATATTATGTATGAGTGTGTGAGTATGTGTGTGTATGCATGTATGTGTGAGAGTGTGTGTTTGGAAGTGTGAATGTGTGTGACAGTGTGTGTGTTAGTATGCCTGTAAATACATGTGTGTGAGTGTGTGGGAGAGTGTATATTTGAAAGTGGTGAATCTGAGAGCTTTGTGTTTGTGTGTGAGCGTGAATGTGGAGTGTTGAGTGTGTGTTACTTTGTGAGTGTACTAGCATATCTGTATGAGCACGTGTGAGTGTGTGAGTGTGTGTGGTGGCTGCTGAGCCCTGCACCTGCGCCAAGGCCATGACTGTGTCTTCTGCACTCCCCTCCTGACCTTGGACGAGCCAACTTCTGCCTGTGCAAGGGTCTTCACATCAGCTGGCAGCTGGCGGGGGCTTCCCAGGGCTCATCCTCCCTCACCCACAGGTGTGATCCGAACGGCTGTGCCTGACCTTGACCGAGAGAGCCAGGAGCGCTACGAGGTGGTAATCCAGGCCATGGACATGGCGGGCCAGCTGGGCGGCCTCTCAGGCTCCACGACCGTCACCATCGTGGTCACTGATGTCAATGACAACCCTCCCCGCTTCCCGCAGAGTGAGTGAGGCCTTTCCGGAAGGAGGAGGTCACATCTGTGTGTCTGTCTGTTAGCCCATCCAAGCCACTCACTGACCCCCAGCACTCCCCTCATTGGGCTTCCATGTGGGGGGAGGGGAGCGCTGTGGGTGTCTGTTCATCTTTCCAAGCCACCCACTGACCCTGAGCTCCTTTTCAGCTTCCCACCAAAAGAGGGACTCCCATCTGTTTGTCTGTCTACCCACCCAAGTTGACCACTTTCCCCTAGTCCCCCTTCAGTCATGCTTCTTGCAGAGAAGGGCCCTCAGTTGTCTGATTTTCCATACTTCCAAGTAATGTGGTTCCCTTGACACCCCTCACCTTGCTTCCTGTGGACGGTGAGCCCCCGTCTGTCCACACACCTCTATCCCATTTATTGCACGTGATCTGCCACTGACCCAACCTTGCAAAGGGTCGGGGAGGGGGAACGGACATAGGGATGAAGCAGAGGTTGCAGCCATACCAAGGGACACCTAACTAACTGTGCCTGGAGAAGTTGACGCTTGGAGTGACAGGTCTTTTTCCCTCCTCCTCTGAGCCTTGAGGGCAGGATTCTGTGCTTCTGAATTATGATGTCTTTCCACTCTCTGCCTCTCCTGGCACAGCAGGGGAAAGGGTTTCTCTGGGCCAATCCCCTATCTCCCCATCAGCCCAGCCAGCCCCTCTGTCCCAGGCTCAGGCCAAGAGCAGTGCCGAGGAAGCCACAGAGGCTGGCAGAGACTAAATGCCGCGGGGAGCTGGGCTGATTCCTATCGGACGAGTTATTACTCAAGGTCTGCTGCTCTCACATTAGGCCCTGCCACAGGGGACTGACCCCCGCGAGATAAGGAATCCAATCCCTTAGCTGAGAACACAGCGTCATCGCCCAGACAGGAAGTGGGGTGGGCAGAGCCCACCAGCCAGCTCCACATCACCAGGGAGCCTGGAACAGAAGCCAGTCCATCTCGCGCCCCCAGCCCAACTCCACCCACGATGGGGAAGCTTCCAAGCACCAGGTAGAGGAGTGGGGGCCACCTAGTCTTCCACCCAGTTATGCCAGATTCTAGGCCAGCGCTGAGCTGGAAGGGGTGGGACAAAGAAGAGAAAAGGTTCCAGGGCCCCAAGAAGGCTCTTGTTTACTCACTCATTTATTCACTCTTTCTTGGCAGCATTTCTTTATTGTGAAATAGAGCACACAAACAGGAGGGCGTAAAATAGCAATGTCAATGTGAAGCAAACACTCCTGTAACCACCGATCAGGGCCTCCGAAAAACCTCCACGCCCTTTCCTGTTCATAACTTCTTCCCGACCCTTCCTCCAGAATTAACCAGGATCTGCTCTCGTGATCATCACGTCCTCGCTTTTCCTTAGGGTCAATTCATTTATGTGTGCATCTCCTGACATTAGGCTTCCATTTCAGTTGTTTCTAACTTATATAAATGGAATCATGCAAAGTATTTGGTCTCTCGGAATTATGTTTGTGAAATTATATGTTGTTGCTTGTAGCTATCATATGGTCATTTTCATCGTTGTATAGTAGTCCATGGTTTGTCTCTTCTACTGGTGATGGACATTTGGGATGTTTCCAGTTTGAGGCTGTTATGGAGACACTGCTTGGAACATTGTTGCACATCTCCTAGTGCCGTTTTGCACACATTTCTCTAGTGTGTATACAGAGAAGCAGAACAGCTGGCTCATGGGACCTATTCATCTTGAACTTCACTAAATAAAGCCAAACCATCTTCTGCCATGAAGAAACGCATGTGTTCGTTGTACCACATCCTCGCCAGCACTTGGTATTATTAGACTCTTTCATTTGTGTTAAGCTGGTGAGTGTACACTGGTAACTCATGCTGCTTTTCATTCATTCACTTACTAGTCACTCATGCATTTATTTTATGTGAGAGTCTGGTGTATTGCCAGGCACTGAGAATACCTAATGAATAAGAGATATGGTCCCTGCCTTCCAGAAATGGGTGTGTGAGAGAGGGAGAGAATAAACATAAAATGATAGGGAAATTCAGTAATCCTTACAAAAGGATAAGCTTGGGGGCCCTGGGTACAGGAGAGGTCTGGGAAGGTTCCCTGGAGGAGATAACATTCCTGAAACAAACAGAGGAGTGGCAATTGAGGAGGCAAAAGGCAGAGGGAAGAATAAAGAGGGGAACTGCCTGGAGGTGAGACAGAGCAAGTCGTTTTTAAGGAATTACAAGAACTTCAGCCTGGCGGAAGCTGTGGGGTAGGGAAGTCGGGGGATGAGGCTGTGGAAGTCAGCAGGGACCAGGTAGCCAGCATCTTGTAGGGCTGCCAAGGGGCTTGCACAACTCCAGCTCAAAGGCAGTGGGGAGCTATGGAGAGGATTAAAGCAGGGAAGTGGCACAATCAGCTTGTGCTTTAGAAAGATCCCCCCTGCAGCTGCTGTGTGAGAATGAATCAGAGGCACTCAGTCCACACAAGGGGTATCCAGACCTGTGTGGGGACCCCAAGAGGTAATCTCCACCTCCATAGCCCTGCTTCATCTGTACCAGCCCATCATTTAGCAATTCACCCTCACCTCAACCTCGGCTCTGAGAAGACAGCAGGGTGCCGTTTGTGTTCCATCTGACCTCGTATCTTCTGGTTTTCCATCTGCTTCACCCTTCTAGCCATTGTGCTCATCACGTCATTCTTCCAACATGCCAGGCATCACACCCACCTCAGGGCCTTTGCACCTGCTGTTCCCTCTGTCCCGAATGCTCTTTCCCAAATATCTCCTTGGCTCACTCCCACACCTCCCTCGGTCTTTTGCAAAAGTGTCATCTTTTCAGGAAGGCCTTTCTTGATCACCGTATTTACAACTCAACCCACACCCTCATCATCACTCCCCCTCCCCTTCTTCTGCTTTATTTTTCTCTGAAGTACCCATCACCATTTAACATACTATATGTCTTACCGAGGTGACTGTTTGGTGTTTTTCTCTTTCCATTAAGAGGAAAGCACTGTGAGAACTGGGATTTTGGTCTGTTTTGCCTGTTGCTGTAACCCCAATGCCTAGAACTGCATCTGGAACATCATAGCTGCTCAGTAAATATGCAGATGTGAAGGAACTGATGTCGTTAATGGCAACAGAAAAATCAGCATGAAGCCCCACCATTTTAATACAATTTCTTCCATTTATTGAGTAGCTACCATGTGCTAGGCAGTGTACTAAGTAAGCATTTTATAGGCACTGCCATTTAAGTTAACCATGATAACAGTGCTGTTAGGAAGGCACTATTATTATTTCCATTCTACAGATGAGGGAACCAAAGCTCAGGATTATACAGCCAGGACTGACTGCAGAGCCTTAGCCTTGACCGTTGTGCTCCTCTGTCCCTCTCACTGGGCAGATGGGGAAGCTGAGGCCCAAAGAACAGCAGGCACGTTCCTGAATCAATAAGCAAACAAACTCAGGCTCAGAGTTAGGACTCTCCTCCTCACACTGCCTCCCGCATGTCTACAGATCATCATCCTGGCCAAGCTAGGAGCTCTGTGCAGACACTACCCTCCCTGGAGCCCATGTGGGTCCCCCTCACCTCTCCCCTAGAATTGGTGGAAGCTGGGGCATGGGCTGCCCCACCCCTGCTCACAGCCGTATCCCCTACAGAGATGTACCAGTTCAGCATTCAGGAGTCGGCCCCCATCGGCACGGCAGTGGGACGAGTGAAGGCCGAGGACTCAGACGTGGGTGAGAACACGGATATGACTTATCACCTCAAGGAGGAGAGTGGCAGCGGTGGCCATGTGTTCAAGGTCACCACGGACAGCGACACTCAGGAGGCCATCATCGTAGTGCAGAAGGTATAGCTACCCCAGGAAGGGATGGGGAGGCAGGCCCCAGAGGGTGGAGTCAGGGAGGCCTCTGAGCAAGCAAATACCCCCACTCCACTCCACTCTGGGGATTAGGTCAACCCAGATCAACCCAGCAAAGTGCTGATGGTGTCAGTTTCACTTTACAAATGAGAAAATGACACACAGCAAGGTTAGGTGACTTGCTCAAGGTTGCACAGCTAGTTGTCAGAGGCAGGATTCAATCCAGATTTGAATCAGTGCTTTTAATAACTAAGATGTGCTACTTCGAGTCCATACCAGAATCTCCACCTGCATTATTTTTTAAAATCTTCCCTTTTCCCTCTGAAGGAGGCATCATTATGCCCATTTTTACAGGTGAGAAAACAGGCTTTGAGAGGGAAAAGGGCTTGCCCAAGGTCACGCCTGTAAGGGGTAGAGTTGGGATTTAAACCCAGGTCTGGTGACTCCAAGCTCTCTCCTTCCTGAGTCTAGCAGCCTTCCTCACCCACCAGCTTA
Source organism: Eidolon dupreanum (assembly GCA_028627145.1). Lineage (NCBI taxonomy): Eukaryota > Metazoa > Chordata > Mammalia > Chiroptera > Pteropodidae > Eidolon > Eidolon dupreanum. Next base: position 7,836,077 of record CM053504.1, read on the forward strand.
CCTAGGAACGAGAATCCAAAAATGCAAACTCAGTGATCCCTAGGGGAAAGGGACAGAGGTCAAATAAAGAAGCAAAAATCCATCTTCCAGGACTTGGTCATGGGCTTGGCAACTCAGGGCTTTGCAGACTGTCCCCTCCAACCCTGCTCTCCCACAGGAGGTCTAAATCCCCTGCACTGGCCCTCAGATGGTTATAGGACTTTGTACACCTCCAGGGACAGAATGCTCACTCCCTGCCATTGTCCAGCTTTTCCTCCTCCCATTCAGCCAAAACCTGTCTTCCTATAACACGAATCAGCCTGGGATCTGCCTTCTGGGACCCACAGAAACATCTGCCCCTGACAACCCTCCATTCACTCAATAAGCACATTAGACCCACTCTCTACCTGGCCTTGAGAGTATCAGGACAGTGAAAACTCCCAGTTTCTTCAATTTCTTCCCAGAGGATAGTAATATGAAAGCTGATACTTATAATAAAGTGTTTACGATGTGTCAGGCGCCCTTCAACTGCTTTCCATGCATTAACTCATTCGATCCCCACAACAACCCTCTGGGGTACTATTATTACCCGTTTCATAGGCCCCAAGAAGCTCGGTAATTTGCATCCAAGGTCATGTGTCTTGCAGAGCAGAGGAGGGATGGGAGCCGAAGCAGTCTGGCTCCAGAATCAACCACTTTAAGCCTTAAGTGGTTTTCAGTCTTCTGATCTCCATCTGTCCGCACTGTAAGGTGAGCCCATTTCACAGATGGGGAACTGGAGGCACAGGGAGGCGCAGCACCACGGAGCAGCAGAATCAGGCTCCTGGCCCAGCCTCTGGACTCCAGCACTGCACTTGCTCTTCTGCTCAGTGCTACCCCTCCCCACCCCCCTCCTCCCCACCCTGCTCAGGGCCCCTCCCGCTGGCTCCAGCACTGGCGCCTGAGGTGTCTCTGTGAAACCAGTGCTGGCTCAGGGAGCAGACCCCCGCCTGATGGATGACTTGGCTCCAGAAACCATCGCTCACTCCCAAGCCAGGCCACCGCCTGCCTCCCCGCATCCTGATTTCCCAGGCAACAGGACGGAGGAAGGAGGTGGCCCTTTTTTGCTGCTGGAGAAGGTGGGGTGGGTGGTCCTGAGAGGAAGGGAGGGTCCCTCCCTACACTCAGGGAGGGTGTCTATGAAAGTCGCCCTTGCACTCCGATAGCTTTCGTCGACTATGCAACCCGAGAAGCCGGCAGCCCCGCCATTGCAATTTCTCTTTGCTATAAGCCATTGTCTTGAGAAAGCCAGAGCCAACCCACAGCCATGGAGCTCATTCATCAGAGGGTCAGCCATTAGTACTCTCTGATGAGAGAAGCAAGGCTCTGCTTCTCTGGGTTTAGCCAGATCTCCAGGAAAGCTCTAAGGCGCCTGGCTTATCAGGCTCAACTGGCATTAGCTGCTACCGCCTATGTACCAGGGACTGTCGTGTTTTATCCTTCCAAATGAGGCACAGAGAGGCTAAATGGATTGCCCACAGACACACAGCTGGTCAGCAGCAGAGCCAATGCCCCTTTCTCTTGTGGGGTTAAGGGCCAGGACGTCGCAGCTACACTGCCTGGGTTTGAATCCTCCTGCCTCTGGAGTGACTATCTGCTAACTTGACCTTGAGCAAGTGACAGAGCTTTCTGGACTTCAATTTCCTCATGTGTAAAATGAGATGATGATAATAATAATAAAACCCTCTAGGGGTGTTGTTAAATTAGATAAGTTAATATATTTAAAGCATTGGCTCATAGTAAGTGCTTTGTAAATTAATAAATTAATGAAATGCCCCAACATACTGTACTGGGTAGCAAAAGTCAGGATGTCAGTTCTGGTCAGCCCTGAGCGGCTGTCCTTAGGCAATACTGTCCCCCTGAGAGTCTCACTTTCTTCACCTGTAACCAGAGAGGGTTGATCCGGGACTCTCCAGGGGCCCCTCTTGAGCCCACTTGTAACTTTGGGCCAGTTCCGCCCTCTCTGGGCCCACCTCCCAGACGTGGGATGTGTCAGTACCTGAGCCGTCCCCAGCCCACTCACCGGGCTCTGCTTCCTCCCCCAGCGCCTGGACTTCGAGTCCCAGCCTGTGCACACCGTGGTCCTGGAGGCCCTGAACAAGTTCGTGGACCCGCGCTTCGCTGACCTGGGCACGTTCCGCGACCAGGCGATCGTGCGCGTGGCCGTGACAGACGTGGATGAGCCCCCCGAGTTCCGGCCGCCCTCCGGCCTCCTGGAGGTGCAGGAGGACGCGCAGGTGGGCTCCCTGGTCGGCGTGGTGACGGCGCGGGACCCCGACGCCGCCAACCGGCCCGTCCGGTGAGACCCCCGCCCGGGGCCGACGCCTGCTGCCTGCTCTCCCGCCACCGCCCGCGCACAGACTGCGGGCAGAGGGGGAGGGGGAGGGGAGGGAAGGAGGAGAAGACGGTGTGGGGGAGGGGAGAGAGATGGACACAGGACACAGCTGGAGTTCTGAGACAAAGGAAACAGATGTGAGAACAGCCACAGAGAGACAAGGGACACGGGACAAGGAGGGAGAACCAAGTGAGACAGACACAGCAGAGTGAACCGGGTTCAGCCTGGGTCCTCGATC
>CM053504.1:7838767-7868853 GCA_028627145.1 Eidolon dupreanum
CCTGCTTCCGTCCTTGCCCCTCGTTAATCTAGAATCAGCACAGGAGCCAGACGGATCCTGCCCAGATGTACCTCAGAGCATGGCCCTCCTCTGCTCAAAGCCCCCTCGAGGCACCTCTCTGGCTCAACATAAAGCACTAAGCCCTCACAAGGACCCCAGACCCTGCGAGCTGTGGCCTCCCGGAAACCCCTCAGACTTCACCCTCCTTCCCTGGTTCACTCTGCTCAGCCACACTGGCCTCCCCACAGCTGCACAAGCACACCAAGCTCACTTCTACCTCAAGGCCTTGGTAACTGTTGATCCCTCTGCCTAGAATGTTTTCCCCTTAATATGGGCACAGTGTGACCTCTCACTTCCTCTAAGTCTTTTCTCAAGGGTCACCTTCTCAGTGAGACCCCCCCTGATTACCCTTTCTAAAATTTCCATCCCGCCCTAAGCCTTCATATCCCCTTCCCTCATATTCCTTTGTCCCCACTAGCCTTCATCACAATCTAACATGCCGCTTAGTTTTTGATTACTTTGTCTCTCCCACAAGAAGATAAGCTGTGTGAGGGTAAGGATTTATGTCTGTATGTTCACCACTGTGTCCTCAAGACCTGGCCCAATGCCCACCTCTTGGTGGACACTCACTGGCTGCATGATAAGTGAATGAAATGTAAAAACAGAAAGTCTGGGGGAAGAAAACAGAAAAAGAGACTCATATTGATGTGGAGAGACCAGTAATGAGAAAAACAGATCGGAGAGAGAGGAGAGCCGGTGGAAAGAGGACAAGAGTAACTAAGAGAGACAGAGGAACCTACCTGGCAATGTAGAAACAGAGAGGAAACTTGGAGAGAAAGTCAGAAAGAGAAAGAAATAGAAACGGAGCCAGGAAGAGAGAGAGGCAAAGCGGGGTTGGAAGCAGGAGGGCAGAGGGGAGGGGCTGCTACAGCACCCAGTGGTGCCCCTGGAAGGGTCTGGAGGCTGCAGGGGTTGGGGAGCCCCTGACTGTGGCCCTGGTTGGAAGAAGGTCAGATAGAAGCAAAAAGAAAAAGGGTTGTCAGAGAAACTGATCTAGAAGAGGAGGTCAAGGGTGGGAGGAATGGCCATTATTGGACAGATGGGAAAGAGTTTCTGGAGCTCCCTGCTCTCTCCCTACAACCCCTGTACATAATGAGTGAGTGATCTCTGAGCCAGCTACGTGCCCAGCTCTGTGCTGAGCATTGGATGAAGTGGGAAGGGCAATTAGTTTGAGGATCTCTGCATTACACAGTTCCAGACGGGTAACAGTCCCATTGCCATCTGTGTGAATGGCTCTCTTGGAATTGTTCAGTGCGCAGCCTGTGCAACTTATGTGGCAGCCTTAGATAAAGACACAAAGATGTCCTCCTGCTTAACTGCTTATGGGTTCCCAGGCTAGGAGGTATCCTCAAGGGTCTGGAAAGACTTCCTAGAGAAGGTAGGGATTAAACTGAGCTGGTCAGGTGTCAATATGAGGGGAAGGGCATTCCAGGCAGATGTATAGAGGCAGGGGAGGGGTAGCCGTACCTAGAGAAGAGCAGACTGTGCTAGCTACAGTGGACTGGGGTGATGAGGCAGCACAAGCCAAGTGTGACGGGCCTCAAGGGCAGGCTAAGAGGCTCAGACTCTGCCCGGAGGTCCAGAATGCCTGGGCTGCCTCCACCCTTCTCACTGCCCAGACCGTCCTGCCTCTGAACTCCCCCACCCACTTCCACCTGGGCTGCCCTGGGCTTCGGTACAGTCTTTCAACCTCCCCTCAGCCTCTGCCTGGGCCCCAGACTTCTGGGGTGAGAAAGGAATCATCACCCATATTTGTCAGGAAACTGATGCTCAGAGAGGGGAGGGGACTCCCCCTGGACTTTCCCAGAGAGTTAAGAACCAGGAGTAGGAGCCAACTCCCTGCCTCCCAGGTCAGCGCTCCTGTCTGCCTGCTCTCCTCCTCTCCAACATCACTCTCCGCACCCTCTCCCAGTCTCCCTCCTCCCTCCTTTCCCTTCCCTTCCCTTCCCTCCTGCTTTTATCTGCACTGAAAGGGCCAACTTTGAAACCCGCTTCTCACCTTCTTTCATCTCTCTTTGCAGCCCCTTCCCTGGGGCTCCTCAGATGTGGATAAGGTGAGGAGCTTGAGACAGGTCCAATTTAACACCACAAACATTTACCCGACTCCTCCTTCGTGCCAGGCCCGGAGCCAGGCTTGGGGACACTGCAGAGATGACTCAGCCAAGGGCAGAGCTGGGGAGGACTGCCCAGTCTGTAGGGACAGACATGGAGAGGTGGGGTGGGGGCAGTGAGAGAGGCTAGAGGAGACAGAGAAGGTGTCTTCACAGGCCCCATGTGCTGTCCAGGGCCCAAGTTCTAAGGGCCACGGATTCAGTCAGCACCTACGCATTGAGTCATGTCCAGCAGCATTCCAGGCAATACGGAAACAGTAGTGACAACACCCTGTCCCTGCCCACACACACACTTTGCTTTTTCCTGTGGGGAGACACTCAACAGGTGGTTAAACGTTTGTTGACACAAGTCAACAAGTGGTTAAATGGGATGTTGCTTATAAGAGCTATGAATGGAATAAACAGTTAGTAGGATAAGGAGGATTGGGGTGAGGGGACTACTTTGGATTGAGTGATCAAGGAGTTGACAAATGAGCTGAGATCAGAATGACAAAGAGAGAGCCAACCATGCAGAGATGTGAGGAAGTACCGGGAACAGTAAGTACAAAGGTCCTGAGGCAGGAACAAACTTGGTGTAATCCTAGAAATGAAGACATGCTGTCCTGGAGGTTTTGCCTAGCACAGTTGGCACCTGGGAAGTACAGAAACGCAGATGCACAGATGATTGTTCCGAGTCCCTGCACTGGGGAGAGTGGACGATGCCTCACAGTGCTGCATTTGTGCCTCAGGAACTACTTCAGTCATTTTACAGATGAAGAAACTGAGGGTCAGAGAGGAGAAGTGACTGGCCCAATATCACTCAGCTTGAAAAGGGAAGGAATAGGCTTCTTGAATCCAGCCTCCTGCCATTTCGCCTCTGCTTATTATTCTCTTTGTGGTTAGTGCAGTTCTCAAACTTATGCCATGCCCTCCTCTGTGCCTGAGGCACAGAGGTGAGTCTGACATGGGCTGACAGGAAGGCTGGGGCCCCTGTGTGAACAAATCTAAGTCTGAGTGGGCTTGGGCTGAGGCAGGGGCCTGAGAACTAAGGAACTCCAACGAGGAATGTACACCAAAGACAGGAGTGAACACAGGCTTCCCTCAGGTGGCCCTGAGCAAGGATGAACAGGATGAGGTTGGAATGGGAAGAGGGTGCTCCAGGGTGGAGTGATAATGAGGGCCCCATAGCAGAAATGGAATCATGAAGCCAGGAGGTTAAGTTCGGGAGCAGAGAGATCAGCTGAATGAGTTCGTGTGAGAGGGGCTGGGAGATGAGGACAGAGGGGACAGGCTGTGAAGGACCTGAAATGTCAGATGAAGGAGTGAGACTTTATCCTTAGGCAGTGGGAAGCCTCAGAAGGCTTTTGAAGGATGGAGGATAAGTGCTCAGAGGGCCCATCTCTGGAACAGGCAACCTTGCAAATAGACTGGCCATTTTCCGTCCCCCAACCGGAGTCCTACCAGCCCCAGCCCACTCTGACTCTCTTTTGAACATCAAAAACAGGAAAGCTCACACTGGACCAGAGGAAGCGAACATTTCATTTCCTCCCAGCACTCCACAGTGGGTGCAGCAGAAAGTACATGGGCTTTGGCATCAGAGAAGACCTGGTTTTGAAGCCCAGTTCGGTTGTAACATTGTAGGAAAATCACTGCACCCACTCCAAGCCTCAGTTTCCCCAGCTCTAAAATGGGCATCATAATAGTACCTGCCTCATTCATTTATTCAAAAAATGGGTATTAAATATCTACTATGTACCAGGTTCTGTGCCCAGTGCTCCCAAGGTTGGAGAGAGGATTATGCGTTTGGACAATTACCATTTTTCTCAGTGGTCTGGACACCCATTTCTCCCCTTCATTCTGCAACCAGTACTAACCACATGCAAATTTAAACGCATCATGCATGGGCTTCGAGTGTGTGCCTTAAAGTGGGAGTGGGGGGAAGGGGGGAAAAGTCATGGACAGGGTGGAGTGAGCAGAGAAGAATCACCTGGTTTGGGGGCAATGTTTTTGTGTCTGAAGAGTCCCCCACACTAGTAGCCAGGGAAGGTCTGCATCATTCATCCTGCGGCATGTATATATACATGAGCCTGGACACAGTAACACCAGGAAGCCTATACATGCAGAAGTCTGCAGCCTTTCATGATTATTATGTCTGTGTGCATTATCTATGCACATATTTACGTGGTGTGTACGTGGTGTCCACGTCTGCATGCGCACCCAAGCCCAGAAGCAGTACCCTCTCCACTTCCTCCACCCAACCTGGGCAACAGCAGCGTCGTGTGCTGCTCCTAGCATATGGAAGCCGGCAGGTGTACCTGACCGACCTTAGGAGGGTGCTCTTAGACCTGCAGCTCTGGACAGACTTGGGCTGGGAACTTGGCTCTGTCACTAACCAGCTCATTGGCCCCAGGACTAGGCACCTGGCTTCTGTGAGCCTCAGTTTCCTCATCTGTAAAATGAAGGGTGATGACAGTACCCAAGAGGTTTTGAGGAGCTCATTCATATAAAGCCCTTACATGAGACTGGCACAAAGTCTTGCTCAGCAAATAAAAATAAGAGCTAGACACACATCATGTGGCAGGCGCCGAGTGCTGTTAGAAGTGTTTTATTGGTAGTCACTTACCTGATCTTACAAACCCCCCTGTGAGATAGTTATTATAATTATTATCATCATCATCATCTCCATTTTTAAGAGGAGGAAACTGAAGAAAAGAGAGATTAAGTGACTTGCTCAAGGTCACATTGCTAGATTTCAAACCTAGGAAGATGAGCATCAGATCCATTCTCTGGGCCACCATTCCTAGGCTTACCTTGAATGTGCACACATGCATACATGCACATGCGTGTGCGCGCACACACACACACACACACACACACACACACACTAGCTGACACCCACATTTGCTCACTGAACTCTTCCACCCACTCCTCCTTGGCCTCCAGGTCCTGGCTAACTGAATGAGAAGCAGGACAGTGAGATTCGAGCAGACCCAAAGCTGTCTCCTGTCCTTCTCAAACCCCTGGCAATACTCCCGTGTCCATACATGAGGCCTCCCAGCCCCAGGCACTCAGACCACACACTGAATTAGAGGGACGCCTGTATACCTCATGCTAGACATTTCTGAATAATAATTAGAATAACACGCAGAGTAATTTGTGTTCTCAATCACAGAGTAATTTTCCTGGAACTCAGCTAGGCACCTATCCCCCAGCTGGGCATTTAATCCAATGACTTGCAAGTTTGGATTATCATCTCTACTTTGCTGAAAATCAGGCTCAAAAATGGAAGTGACTTGTCTGGGGTCAGTCTGGACCTGGATCCAGACCCAGGGCTGAACAGCTGCCTCTTGTGCCTTTGCTCTTTCAACTGCAACACAGTATGTCACGCGCAGACAGAACACACACCAGTCACATATTCAAGTCACACATACACACACACACACACACTTTCCACCCACAAAGCAGACCAGACACACAACTCATGCACCTGCACGTGAGGCACACAAGCCTCTCCCTGACCTCCCACATTTGCCAGGCCACACTCCTTGCCACATGCTGTGCCCATCCCACTCCTCCCTCGCTGGCTCCCTGAGCTGAAACAAAACCACTGGGCTCAGCCAGCCACAATGACCTGCAGCCCCAAGCCTTTAGCTCGTTAATGGCAGCCCCCGCCCCTTGGCCTTGGGAACAGCTGTCTCCACTTAGATTCCAACCCCCTCTTCCCCTCTGGGAGGGAACAAAAGAGAAAAACTGGGAGGAGGATAACAAGGAGGAGGGAGAAGAGAAGAGAGAGGTCTGAGCAGAAAGGGGAAGAGAAGCAAGCAGGGGGCAGTCTGCATCCTCCCAGGGCCTTCCTCTCACTCAGCCCTGACCCAGCCACCAGGAGCCCCAGGCCGAGTCATTCCCCTGGCCCTCTTCTGACTCTCTTTCCTCCTGCCTGAAAATCTAGAAGGTCGCCATAGTTCCTTCCAGCTGAGCCCACACTCAGTCCGGTTCTACCTCCTCTGGACCCAAACATCTGAAAGGGCCAGATTGGGTGCAAAGGGGACCTGAGGCTCCATTCTTTGTAGGTTTGGACGGGTCAACAAGCTAAAAAGAACTTTGGGTATAGAGTCTCAAATTTGAGTACGAATTCCAGTTCTGTGCAACCTTGGGCAGGGTCATCACTAGCCCATATGGCACTTTTGCATAAATTTAAAAAAAAAAGGGCCCTCTTTGAGAAGAGACTTCCTGGACAAGGACACATGGCTTGGCAAGCAGAACGCTGGCTGGACTTCACCCCCACGTTCCCCCTTCGGCCTCGTGCCTTTGTGCAGGACACAATCTGTACAACCATACTTGGCAGTCCTAAGCTTCCTCTCTGAGCCTCAGTGCGTTCATCTGCAAAACGGGAAAATCACATCAGCCTCAGGATGCCAGGCAGGGACTTCATCTGTCTTATTATCACCTTCATTCCCAGGGCCTAGCACAGAGCATCACAGAGAAGACACTCCATTGATGTCAAGGCATAAAGGAAGGAATGGAGGGATGGCGAGAGGAAAAGCAAACTACAAACTGTTCAGAGCTGTACTAGTGGCGAGTTATCGCCTTGGGTCTGAACCTTCCCACGCACTGTCACCCAGGTCAGGAGGATCCAGGATGCTCAGGGCCAAGGGGGTTGTGGGTTTAGCAGCTTAAGGACAGGAAGGAGCATTAAATAGGGACTCAGAGGACTTGCTATAATGCCTAAGTACAGCCATATGTACAGCCCTCCACAGTTTGCCGCACGCCTTCACCTCCACCACCACAGTAAATATGAAAAGAATTAGTGCCGTCACCTATGCCCAGATCTATGTATCACCTCCTCTAAGCCACACCAGTGGGAGGTGAGTCTGAATCACACCCTTTTCCAGATAAGCGCACAGAGGCCAAGGAGGTCCAATGACTTGTTCAAAGTCACACAAATAGAATAAGTAGCAGCGGCCCCAAACCCTGCTCTGAGTACTCTCAGACCTTTGCAGTCCCACTGGGTATTATTATCCCCATTCAACAGATGAGGAAACTGAGGCCCAGAGAAGTTTGGTAACGCAGCCAAGGCCCTACTGAAGGGTCATGTCAGGGCTCTGGGCCCCCAGCAGGAGCATTTCTGGTGTCCTAGCTTTTCTGAGCTTCAGTTTCTCCCTGTGGGAGCTGGGGGAATCGCCCCTCTCCTCCTGCCTGTGGGAGGGGCCGGAGCCTCGGGCTCAGCCCCGCCCACTAAGCTGCTTTGTCCTGCTGCACAAAGAGCCCTTGCTTGGCATTCTAGGCCTTTGTAGGCCCGCGCGGCCTGGCGACGCCCCCGCCCACGTTATCAGCGCAGGGAAGCAGCAGCCAGGGCTGGCGGGGCCTCTCTGGGCTGCCGCCGGAGACGTGTGTTGGACACGGGCCTTTCAGGCCTGGAGCCGCCGCACAAAGGCCCCGGAAGAAGGTGGAACAAAGGGTTTTTTCACGCGGCAGCTGAAAAGCCTCAGATTAGCTCCAGCGTGCTAGGCAGGTGGGGAGGGGCCAGCGGCGCGTCCCCCAGACCCTCTCACCACAGCGTCGCTCAGCTCATGTCCCTGGTCTGGGGACGCCACGCTCAGGCGCGCACGCGGCCAGAGAGAGCCTCATAATGCCAGGCCCAACCGCTCCTCTCCTGTTCAAAATTCCCTGTAATCCCCCAAAGACACGTCAAACCCCTGAATTCTCCCTGCTGCGTGTTCTGGTGCCTAACTCTCCCCACTTCCCAGTTCTAACCGTTGCGCACCATTTGCCGTTTCCTGAATAATTCTCACCTGCCTGACTTTGCACCTTCTGTTCCCCCTGCCCGATGCCAGCCCCGCCTCCTTCTCAAGCCCAATGCTAGGGTCGTCCCTTATGGAAAAATAAGAATTGAATATCCAGCAAATGCTAACTCTGTGCCAGGGACCCCGCCCACTTCCAGCCCTTGCAACAACTGTGGGGTGCAAATTATTAGCCCAATTACCCAGCTGAGGAAACTGAGGCTCAGAAAGGTCGAGTGCCGCTGAGATGCACTCCTCTGTCGGCAAGGGTTTTTCTGCTCTTTTTGTCACCCAGGCAGGTGGTCCCTCTTTTGGGGTGGAGTGGGTGGGGTGGGGGATATGGGCGCAGGCTCCACCTGGTGCCAGGGCACTTTCAATCAGTCCCGCCCTGCCTCCCTCAGGTACGCCATTGACCGTGACTCAGACTTGGACCAGATCTTCGATATCGATGCAGACACAGGTGCCATCGTAACGGGCAAGGGACTGGACCGTGAGACAGCTGGCTGGCACAACATCACCGTGCTGGCCATGGAGGCAGGTAAGCTGGGGGGAGGGGAGGGATTAAGACTGAGAGGCAGGGCTGAGGGGGGCCAAGAGGAAGAAACAGGGCAACGATGGTGGGGGAGGGGGCAGGAACAAAGATCTGGGAAGGATCTTAAGCCAAATGGGCAGGGCCAGCCTTGAGGCCGCTTTTGTCAACATTTATTGAGCACCCACTACATACCAAGTTCTGTTTTGAGGCTGGGTTCATAAGCCCTGAACAAGACAGATAAGCTCTTGTCTTCATGGGGGCGAGCAGGCCCACCAAGAGACTGAGAGAAAGAGCCTACATCATGTGTCAGGGAACATGAAGTGGAGGAAGAAACAAGTAGAAGAAAGCGAGGGGTGGTGGGGAGAGATGGGGAAGAAGAGGGTGTTGTTTCTCTTAAGAGAAGACCTCTCTGAGAAAGACATTTCAACAGAGACCTCAGTAAAGCGAGGGAGTCATGCCCACATCCAAGGGAAGAGTGTTTCGAGCAGAGGGAACAGCCAGTGCAAAGGCTCTGAGGTGGTATTTTGTGTGGCCCGTTAGAGGAACAGCCAATGTATTGGTGAGGGGCAGAGTGGTCGGTCATTGTAGGATCTTTGGACTTACTTCAAATGAGGTAGGAGTTGCTAGGGGGGTTGAGCAAGGTTATTACCTGACAGAATACTTCTAGCTGCTGCATTGAGAGCAGAAAGCAGAGGCTCAGCTAGAAGCCAATAGTGATAGTGCCGGGAAGATAAGAGGGTGACCTGCCCCGGGGTGACAGCCATGGAGGACGTGAGAAATGGTCAACTTTGAGAAATAGGATGAAGAGAGAGCCAACAGGACCTGCTGATAGGCTGACATGGAAGTAAGGATGGAGTGGGGTCAAGGATAACTCCAAGGGGCTTGGCCTGAGTTTCTAGGCAAGGGTGTGTGGGGGGAGGGGGTGAGAGAGAGAGAGAGAGAGAGAGAGAGAGAGAGAGAGAGAGAGTGTGAGAGAGAGTCATGCACACTTTGGTGCAGCTGGGGAGGAGTGTAAGCTGGTAGAGAAAGGGGGGAGGCCTAAGATACTGGGTGCAGATAAGTAAGGCCATATAGGTGAGGAGCTAAGAGTACAGGATTCATGGAGTAGCAGGAGAGGGGAGACTGCAGATCCAGTCTTCCTCCACAACTAGAGCAAGGCCGCCCGGACCACCCTGGCAGCTCCCAAGGTCTCAGAAGCCAGCAGAGCCACCAGTAAGCAGTCATAACATCAGTAATACTCAGAGTCTCTGAGCCTCAGGTGGGCAACATTCAAACTCCCCTCCCCTCTGCACACCTGGACCCCAAGCCCCTCCAGCCGCTGTGAGCCCTCCTGCCAGCCTTTCTCCTCCTCCTCCTCCTCCTCCTCCTCCTCCTCCTCCTCCTCCTGGCGCCCTCCCGCTCCGCAGGCCCCACCAGCCCATTCCAGGGCTGGGGACGAGGAAGTCCCTAGGCTGAAGTTCCCTTCGTCTCTTTCAACTTCTCTTTAAAAGAAAATACAAAGCTGGCTCAAACCTCAGTGCCTGCTGCTCCCAAGCCTTTGAATCCACTCCTCAACCACATGAAAGGGAGATAACAAAGGTGGCTGGAGAGGAAGTGGCGGCTGGACTGGGAGAAGAGAGCCCTCCCTGCCCCCAGCCTCCCTGAACCTGCTCCCTGGGCAGCCAGGGGGACTGGCCTGGCTGCTGGGCAGCGGTGCCTCCTCTCCCTACCTACAAATACATCTCCCCCACCAGCCTGTCACCTGCCTGACCTCCCACCATAAGCATGCCCCCTCTTGGGTTAAACATTATGCTTCTACCCAGTGAGTCTAGTCTCTTTCAGAAAGCAGCTAGAGTAGCATACGAGGTCTGCAACAATGCCATTTCACAGGAGAAAGAATGTGGGGGACTCTCCCCCATAAAGATTTTATAATGTTTACCTAATACATATTCTAGGCTAGTCACTTCTAGCACGTGCTTTTATTGAATTATAATCAGTAACAGATCAGGACCCATTTTACTGATGGGAAAAATCAAGGCTCAGAGCACAGGAGACTTGCCCAAGGTTATGCAGCAGCAGAGCTGCAATTTGGACCCAGGCTGCCCAGTTCCCATCACCGCGTTGCTGTGTGTGGACTCCTTTTTCCTGGTACTTTCTGCTCTCCGAGCCCCACCCCCGTCCCACGCACCAATCCTGAGCAACTGACCGTTGGCAGGGAGAAGACTGATCACTGGGCTAGAGACCCACCCTCTCTGAGCTGCATTCCACAACCTCTGCCCAACCCTTACTGGGATAGTAATCAACAGGAAATGAATGGTTGCTACTTCACAGTATCTGCGGGAGGATTAAGTAGGAAAATTCATAGAAAGAATTTAGCACAGTACTTAATAAGTGCTCAGTTAGTGGTATCTATTGATCTTGACTCTGTGCACTTGGCTTAAACACCGACTGTGGGCCAGGCATTTTATGGTGATGTGCTCATTGAGTCTTCCCACCTGAGGTGTCAGTCAGCTGTTATCCCTTACGGGTGGATGAGGGTTGGGGAAAGTCATTTGTCCAAAATTCCCAGCCCCAGCCTGTCTGACTCCAGAGCCCAGCTCTCAGCCAGATGCCCCTCAAGTAATAATTCCTTGGTGCCAGGCATGAAGCCAGGAGTGTCACCAATAATCCACCCACTCCAGCCTCTCACTGTCTCCAAGAGACAAGGACAAAATTATTATCCCTGCTTTACAGATGAGGAAAGAGGTTCAGGAAGGAAGAGCAGTGGCCTCAAGGTCACAGAGCAAGTCCATGTGGGGCTAGGATTCCACCCCAGATTTCTCACTTCCCGGAAGCCAGCCTGAGCCCCAAGTGCAATGCCAATGGGTCTGCCCAACCGTGCCCTTGGGCTAAATCATCCATTTGGCTGCCTCAGAAGCAGGGGATGCCCACAGGGTCATTGAGGCCCCACCTGCTCCGGATATAACAAATATAAGGTGACGAGAATCAGAGGGGAAATATTTATACACAGCAGCGGAGTTCTGCGAGCCCATCAGAGAGAGCTGCACTCAGCCGGGAGCCGCTGCCTGTCGCACTGGATTACCTCAGGACTCCCACACCACTTAGTATGCCGGCTCCCCTCTCCCCGAACTTCTGAGTCATCCATTCTGCCCATGCCGACGCTCCTTCCCTGACATTATCTTTAACGTTTTGTAATCATGAAATATTAATGACCGATATTGAATTTAAAGTACAATTTGTGTCTGAATCCTTCCGTGGAAAGGGCAGTTGTAAAGGGACAGTCTTCAAAGAGACGAGGTGGGGGGCGGGTACTTGGAAAGCCAGCGCTGAGTGGGGGGTGCCAGGGGGCTGCATCTGGCCCCCTCCTCCAGGGCGGTCAGGCCCTAAGCTGATCCGGAGGGGTGGTATCCAGCTGTTCGGGACAGCCAAGTATTAACCAGATTAGCTAGAAGCTTCCCCATCCGGGTCACCCCAGGCCAAGTCATGTCTTACAGCACCCTGATTTTTCCTTCGTACCACGCTTTAGGATTTCTGTGTGCATTTGTGAGAGGAGTTAGTTAATCTCTCTTCCTGCATGAATGGCTAAATGGGCTTGCCCACCAGTTAGGACAGAGGGTGGCATGACGGAGAATTGGTTCTAGCTGCATGATTCCCTCTTGTTGCCTTCGTTTTCTCATCTATAAAATGGTACTATATTGAATGACTAGAAGGATAATAACTATTAATAATAGCAGTTTCTATTTATTTGAAGCCTACAATATGCCAGACATCATACTGAATGCTTTCTATCATGCTGAGTGTTTTATATAAAACATCTCATGTCATGTACATTAGAAATCACTCACGTAAGGTGCCTAGCCCGGTAACTGGCACACGATAGTTGCTATTTATAGCCAGAGAAAGAATCTGAGGGGAGAGGGAATGTTTGACATGATGGGCTGCAGCACCACCCCCCCTCCACTTCATCGCTGAGGAGACGGAGCCTAAGGAAGGAAAGCAACTTGCCCAAATCCACCAACGAGGTGGCTTTCTGACACTCCATCCAGTGTTCCTTAGAGGGATCCGAGGAGGCTGGAGGAAGGAGCAGGGAGGGGGTGCAGGGCTGCAGTGGGGTTTGAGTGGCAGAGAGTGCTCAGTTTCTTCCAGGGACAACACCCGATGTCCACCCTCAGTCAGTATTCCTGATGGCCCCTGTTGCCCGCCTGGCCCTGGCTGGACACCAGGATCTGGTAATACGAGGCCACTGAGCTTGGGAGCTCACAGGTGGGCAGGAGAAAATACACATCAACAATGAGTGGAAGTAAAGGGGCAGTGGGCACTGGGAGGAGCAGGGAGGGTCTTCCCGCCAGAAGGGAAGAAGGCAGGAAGGCTTTCCCAGAAGACGGGACATCTGACTTGGGTCTCAAAGGCTGAGGAAGCCTTTGAAAGGGGATTTGAGTGTTCCCAGCAGAACGACCAGTGAGTGCAAAGGCCTGGAGGTTTGGGCAGAATCCACTGCCCATTCTGAGGACAGATAGATGCGGTGTGTCCAGAGGCTGGGGCTGGAAGATGGAGCAGGCAAGATGAGGTGGGCATGCAGAAGTTCTCAGGACATCCTGTGAGGAGCCAGATACCTCCCGGAAATGACCGGGAGCAAATGTAAATCGTTGAGCAGAAGAGTGACATGGTCAGATGTGTGGTTCCCAACATTCCCTCAGGCTGGTAGGAGAGAGCAGACAGGAGGGGGCTGGACTGGAGCAGAACAAAGGAGAGGCTGTCAGGAAGACCCAGGCTTAGATGCATGCTGGGGCCGCCAGGGCAGGGCTGGGACAGTGGGAGGAAGCGCCAGAGAGGCCGAGTGTGGGGGAGAAGTTTGGCACAATCCTGCATAAAGGGGGCCACTCCAAGAGGCAGTGAACTTCTTGTCACCAGAGATATGTAAATCAGGCCTGGGCTCCACTTGGGCTGGGTAATTCCCGGGATCCTGTGCCACCTAACGGATGCTGACAAGAGCAAAGGTTTTGTGACATCCATAGAGTCTCCATAGGACAGCCCAGAACATCAGGCCCAGCTCAGCCCTAGGGAAGAAAACCTTGTCCCACACCCCACCCCATTCCAGAACCCCTACTTCCCCCAAAAGTCCTCCCCAACCCTCTGGAGGACTAAATTCCCCACAACAAGGTCAAAGCCTTCAATCTCCACGTGGAAGCCAAACACATGATACAAGGGACAGAGAAGAACCTGAACCTCTTGCTCCCATGGGAGGTGAGCGGGGACAGGGCAGGAAGGGCAAGGAGGCCACCCCTGACAGCCCTGACGGCCCCTCCACTGGAGCACCCCCACCTGCTCAGCCAGCCCCCCTCACTGTCCTGTCTTGGCTGGCTGGTAATTGGGATGATAAATCTTCCTGCTCAGCTGGCCAGCTCTAATCAGAGCCTGGTGTTCGGATGCAATTTAATCCCCTTGGGAGGAGGAGGGGCTGAGGAGCTGGTGGAGAAAGGGGTCCGGGTTCTGCTCCTACCCCCTACCACAGCAAGTGAGTGGGAAGGAGGCATCTTCCAGCTGCCCCACTCCCTCTCTCCCTCCCTCCTCCTCCCCACTTCCCACTCTCCTTCCCACTCCCACTCTTGCAACCTCACGTCTTTCTCTCTCTCTCTCTCTCTCCCTCTCTGAGCTTCTCTCTTTTTCTGTGACAGCCAAGGAGAACTTCCAAGTCCAACTCCATTTGTTTTACTGATGAGAAAACCTTAGTCCAGAGAGGGAGGCAGGAACAGGGTCACAGCCAGACCACTTCTTAGATGGAGAGATCCTGGAGGGGGGACGACCCTCACAGAATTAGCCTATCCAAGAAGGTCTCCGTCTCTCCCTGTCACCTCCCCAGCATCCCAGCATAGTCTGGGATGTCACAGACAATGAAATTCATTTATTCAACAATCTTTGTTGAGTACCTACTGTGTGCCAGACACATGGGTACTAGGGATACAGCAGTAAACAAAATAGACAACAATTCTGCTTACTTTCTAATAGGGGAGATGGATGAGAACACGTTAGGCAAGTAAAAACACAGGGGACGTTGGATAAGTGCTACCGAGAGAAATAGCAGGGAAGGGGTGTCTGGTGGGATGACGAGGGGCAAATTTAAATAAGGGGAGGTCCCTCTGAGAAAATATTCGGGCAAAGAACTGAAGGAGAGGAAGGAACAAACTTGGAGCAGAGCTAAAGGGAGAGAGAGGGCTGAGGGACGAGGCCAGAAAGGTGGTGACAGGAAGAGCCTATGGGGCCTTGTGTGCATGCAGGACTTTATACTCTGATTGCCCAGGACTGAGGCAGTCAAGGAAAGCTTCCAGGTGGAGGCAGGGACATCCGTTTGGGACCTGGAAGGCAAGTAGGATTCTGCCAGCTAAAGATGGTAAGAAAGTCAATACCATCTGGTGGTTGGAAAGCCTCCCTTTGGAACTAGACCCAAGTTAAAGTTCTGGCTCCAACGATTTTCCCTTTGAGAACTTGGGCAAGTTCTTTTCCTCTGTGTGCTGGTTTTCTCATCAATGAAACAGCACTGATACTAGTTCGTACCTCCCACGATTGTCGACAGGATGAAGTGGGCGGCACAGACGCTGGCCCATGGCAGGTGCTCAGTACGTGCTGGCTGGTGTTCTTCTGGGAGGGAGCACCCTCCTAGCAGTGCCCCAACGGAGTCACCAGGCCACGTCCCATCTCCCCTTCCCAGTGGCCCTCAGCCCTCCAAGTCCAGTTTGGTTCAGATGCTAGGTGAGTAACTGCCAGGGGATGGGGTACTCCTTGGAAGAGATCTAGAGTCATTATCCACACTTCCCTTTACCGCAGGGCCTTTGCACATGCTGTCTCTGCTCCCTGGGGCACTCTCTCCCTCCCATCCACTTCATCTAATCAGTTTAACAATGGCTTTCAAGTTACCTCCTTTACTTCCTAGTTGGATCTCAGCCTAAAACACACCTCTACCAGAGAAAATACCCCAGCACCCCACCAGGGCAGGGTCCCCTGCTGCCTGCTCTCACAGCTCCTGAACTTTTAACTCTCAGTTCTCATCACAGTCTGGAGTAATGTTTGTCCCTGCCACTGGACTGAGAGACCACGTCGGTCTTGTTAACTATTGTGTCCTTGGTCCAAAGGAGGTGCTCAATCCATACTCGTCAACAAAAACCAGAAGTCTCCGCTCCAAATTCCTTGGTCCAACCCCCCAATCCATTATATATAAGGGACTCTGGGGCCTAAAGAAGGTAAGAGATCTGCCCGCACTGCACAACCATTCTCCTGCCCCAAGTCCGGTCTCTTCCTGAGGCAGCCAATGAACTTCCCGGCCCCCTTGGCCCATCGGCCCCCCAGGGCCTTACCTGCCACCTCCCAGATTAATGGTGAGCCAGTTCAGGGAAGAAGCACCAGGCCGAAGCACGTTTAATTTTAATTTAGGAATCCGTTAAGGCTGCAGGCCTGCTCAGCTCTGGGCTGTCAATCAGCCTTCCTCAAGGCTGCATCAATTAGTTTAAAAATATTGAATGTAATTTTGCCTGACACAACATATTGCAGCTACTGCAAAATATAATTTATTTTAGAAGAAGAAATAATTAAACTAATTTGCATGTCAGTCAGCTGAACTGAGATGCCAAGAGGAGGGGTGGGACCCGTGGGGGATCTGGCCCCTGGAGAGGACCCCTGCTGCGGGTGTTGGGTGAGGTCAGCGTGCGCCCAGATCCACGCAGTAGTCACCGCTGGATGGACAGATAGATATCCAGGCAGCTGGAGGGCCCGCTGGCCTGGTATCTAAACCAAGCACCGGACTTGGACACAGGAAACCTAGGACCCAACCGAGCTCTACCCTTGACTTGCCTGTGGCTTTGAGCAAATTCCTGCTCCTGTATGGGCCTCAGTTTTCTCGTCTACGAAACGGGTTTAACAAGACCTCCTTTACAGATTGCCTTGAGGATCGAATGGGGTCATAGGTAAGAAAGTTTGTTATAAATTGGGAAGTCCTGCACAGAGGTGAAGAATAATTCATGGACGAATTCTTCGTTTTATATCAGAAACATTTAAGGTGGTAAAAGTGTGAATTATTATTAGCAGTTCTTACAAATGGTGCTTGCTGTGGTCAGGAGGGGTTTGGAGGAAGTCATTCAGATTCCGCCACCTGCCAGTCACCCAAGGCAGTGGCTGGCCACCCTTCTTACACTTTAGATTCGTGGAGCTGTTTAAAAAACATCAATGACCAAGCCTTGGGCACTGGTGTGTTTTAAAGATTTTCCAGGTGCTTCTAATATGCAACCAGGCTGGAAACTGCTGCAATGTCAAGGGCACTGGATCCTGACTTTGGGCTGGCCCACAGACTCTGGCAGTTCCAGGGCAGCCCCAGTTTTAGGGATCCCTAGGGTAAGCTTTGCAGGTGGCGACTTTGGCAAGGTGGAGGCTCACCTCTTCAGTGCCCCACCTGACTCATGCCAAAGAGTTCAAGGCTTTCCCAAGAGGTGACTTGTGACATTTAAAAACAAATAGGGAGGACAACAACAAAACGGTAATTATGTGAGGTGAAGGATGCGTTAACTAACTTTATTGTAGTAAACATTTCACAATATATACAGGTATCGAATCATCCCATTCTACACCTTAAACTAACACCAGGTTATATGTCCATTATATCTCAATAAAGAGGGACTTTAAGAAAAAAAAAAGCAGAAGAGGCCTAGCAGAACCCAAAGAAGTGCTGCCATAATGGGAGTCTCACTGGCAGTGGACCCAGCCCTCCAGCAAGGTGGGGTACCCACTGAAGGAGGAACGTGTCCTGCTCTGAGGCCTGCCTTCTGCGTGGCCCACGGAACCCTGTCTCTGCCTCCAGCCCCTGCACCACCCCCATGTCAGGGGAGGGGTCCCAGGAAGGGCACTCAGGCCCGGGCCACCCCCCTACCCTCCCTCTGACTCAGCGGGGAGAGAGGTGGCTGTTGCCGGCAGCAGCCCTCACCCTCCCACCGTCTGTCTGTTTAAGTTCTCCAGCAACACGCTCTTAAAAATAACAACTCACCCGGCATTCCCAGTCACGACTCCCATCTCTCGCCCTCGGAAAAACCCCCTCTAATCACTGAAGCAGCGGATCTGGGTGAGCTGAGGAGATAAGGTGCCCCTGGCTAAGGGGAGCTCCGGAGAGGGGTCAGAATCTGAGTTAATTAAACACACACACACACACACATGCACACACACACGCACACATACGCACACACATACTTCCTTTCTCAGACACCTCAGGAGGTGGCTGCACCTGCCTTTCGGTCTCCATTTCTATCAACACACACGAGCAGCTGCAGTCAGCACCCAGCAGACCCTGAGTTCAGAGGACAAGGCAGAAGACCAGCCCCAGCCTCCCCAAAACTCATGGGGTTCCTGGCTGCCTGGAAGCTTCCAGGTTGCCCCCCAAGTAGCTCCCTGCCAGCCAGGCCAGAGACCCAGCCTTCGAGTCACTACTGGGAAGGGGGTTGTTTCCTCTTCCCAGGGATATCCTTAAAGTCACTGTGGGGAAGAGCATGTCAGTAATGAACTCATGGCTAAGACAGCCAAGGACAGGACACTGATGAGCATTCAGAGGTCTGGGCGGTGAGGCTAGAAAGGGCCACCGTTTGGGGTGCTGCTCAGAGAGGACAGGCTGAGATGAGGTGTCCCAGCATCCTAGTCACTTGAAGTCGCTGCTGAACAGCCCTTTTGAGGGTGTTTTTTTATTCAATAAATCCTTATGTAGCAATTGCTGTGTGTTGTAGAGACTTTACAGATATTAACTCAATCTGTCCTGTTAACCAACCCATTGCTAGTAATCTCATTCTGCTGGTAAGAAAACTAAGGCACAGAGAAGACAAGCGACTTGGCATGGATCACACAAAACTAAGTAACAGAGTTGGGATGGAACCACGTGGCTCCAGAGTTCTTGCTCTTAATCACTATATTCTATTCATTTTCCGGGTGTGGAAACTGAAATCAGAGAGGGAAAGGTCTTACCCATGGTCAAACACTGGGTCAAGGACAGAGCCACGCCTGGAATTCAAGCCTCTTTCCATCTAAATCCTTCCAGGCTTCGTTCATTCATTCATCCATTCATTCAACAAATGTATTAGAACCTACTCTGTGCCGTATTCCACAATTCTGGAAACGCAAGGAGTAATATAACAGAGACCTTGGCCTCAAAGGCATCACAGAGGGGTTGGGGACGTTATGGTTTTCCTGAGGACCCCAGGCCAAGACCCACCTCCAGTGGACTTGTCTTGCCCTCTCAGGATCAAGTCTTGAAAGAGCAGAAGTTTGGGAGTTCAGTTGCCAGCTGACCAAGTCTTTAAACTTTCCCATGTTTTCATTTCTCTTCTGCAATATGGGGATATAAATTATACCAAACCACAGGGTTTCTACAAGGATACCTGAAGTAATAGGTGTGGATGCCCCAGGTCCATTCCATGTACTCTGTGATGATGGGATGGAGCTGGCAGGGGTGACGACAGTGTTGTCGGAGGTGGGAGCAGAGGCGGTGATGTGAAGGACTTAGTGTTTGTGACGATGGGAGAGATGGTGAAGGTGGTACTAGTGGACAGGGCGGTGGTGATAAGTCTAATGGTGATGGTAGTGATGGTGATGATCTCCTAGTGATGGTAACAGAGGTGTCGTGCTGGCATTGGTGATAGTGATAGTGGTAGTGGTGAGGGTGGTGATGGTGCTACTGTAGCTATGTTGGTAGAAGTGGCAATGATAATGCTACCGGTGGTGATGTTAATAGTAATGGTGATGATAATGGTGACAGTAGGTGGTGATGATATTATTGGTGATGGCGATGGGTGGCATTGGTGATTATGGTGGTGAAGGTTGGGTGATGATGCCAATGGTGTCAGTGCTCATGATGGTGGTAGTCATGGTGACAGGGACAGTAATGGTGATGGCTATGGAGATAAACTAATGGTGGTGATGGTAATAGCCACGGTGGTGGTGACGATGATAGTGATGATAACCCACCGATGCCAGATGTCCTCACTCCTGGTCCTAGTACTACTGATCAACCCACACATCTCTCAGTGTGACCCATGGCTGGATCTTGTCCACCAGCAGGTAGGGGATTGTCTCGCACCTGATGCCTCTCACCCTCCCCTTGTGCTCTTGTTACAGACAATCATGCCCAGCTCTCCCGGGCATCCCTAAGGATCCGAATCCTGGATGTGAACGACAATCCCCCGGAGCTGGCCACACCCTACGAGGCGGCTGTGTGTGAGGACGCCAAGCCAGGCCAGGTACCACCAAGGGACTGGGGACTTCGGGTTGCTGCCAGGACTGACCAGGGTACCCTCTACCCATGCCCAGAGTGGGCTTGGCCTCACATCAGTTCCCTGCCCCCTCCTCACCCTTCAGCTCATCCAGACTATCAGCGTGGTGGACAGAGATGAGCCCCAGGGTGGGCACCGCTTCTATTTCCGTCTGGTGCCTGAAGCTCCCAGCAACCCTCATTTCTCTCTGCTTGACATCCAAGGTGAGTTATCTCTGAACCTCCAAATTTTAGGGTGCCTGGAGGGAGGGGCCTAGCCTTCCCACCTTTCCCCCACATTATAGATGGAGAGACTGAGGCATCCAGAGGGCCAACAGGCCAGCGTTTAGTCCAAGATCACACAGAAAGTCCGGGCCAAGCTGGAACTGTTACCCAGCCCGCTGGCCAAACGCTGAAGAACAAGCAGGTTGTGGGTTGGCAGAGTGGAGAGGGGGCATCTCAAGGGTAGAGAATGGTAGGCGGAAAGATACAGAGAGGCAATCCGTGAGGAGCAGGTGGACCAGAGTCCAGGGTGGAGAAAGCCCCTGGTCTAAGCGAAGGCTGAAATAAGCCACATGCGCACACTCCTACCCTTCAGTTTAATAAATACTTTACCCCACTCCCCTTGCTCTGCATCCTGACGGCCACCCTGGGAGGTGGTTTTCTTACTCCAACTCCCATTTTGCAGGTCATGAAACTGAGACTCTAAGAGGATAAGAGACCTGCCCAGGGTCCTATAGGGAGTCAGTGGTGAGGCTGGGATTCAAACCCACACCTGTCTCAGACCCAGCGTGCTTCCTGCCTTACCTCTACCTTGAAAGGAAATTGCCCCACCCAACCTGAACTGATCCCATTGTGAGACACCCCCCAGCAAGTTCCCCAAGGACCTGAAGTTTGAACCTTTGAAGAACAGACTGGGAATGGGGGGCAGCGGGGTGGGGGGAAGGGGTGGCCAACACACAGGAGTGAGGGACCTGGGTCCAGGCTCAGTCCAGGCTCACTTCGCTGCCCTCTTTGCAACTCTGGCAACGTCTGCACCTCTCTAAGCCTGTTTCATCATCTGTAAAATGAGGCTGAAAATGCCAGCCACCTCAGGTGGCTGTGTGGCCTCAGTTAGATGAGGGCTAATGAGATATATTGTTAGTAACTACGACATGTCATTTCCTTCGTTCGGTAATTATTTATCGAGCATTTATTGAAACACAGTGCCCATATGTCAGGCACAGTGGCAAACAAGACAAAATCCCTGCCCTCTGGAGTTTGCATTCTAGTGAGGGAAGAAAGAAATGAAACAAATATATAATATGTTGGGGACGGTAAGTGGCTAGGGGGGTGAGGGGAGGAATAATGCAATAGTCATAAGAGTCTGGACTTTGTTTTATTCAGTGCTGGACCCTGGGTGCCTAGAGCAGTGCCTGGCACACAGTAGGTGTTCGATAAAGCATCTTAAACAAAACAGGAGAAAATAAATCAGGATGAGAGTAGAAGCTATCTTAAATGAGGTGGTCTGGGAAGGCCACCTGAAAGAATCAATAGTGAGCAGGGATCGAAAGGAAATGAGGGAGTGAGCCGTGCAGATAACTGGACAAAGAATGATCCAGGCGGACAAACAGCAAGTGCAGAGTCCCTGAGGTGGCAGCAGTCCTGGGATGCTCACGGAGCAGGAGACCTGTGTGCTTGGAGTGAGTGAGTGACAGGACTAGGAGCAGATGCAGTGCCGGGGGCCAGACCTTTTTGGTTCCTTTTGACTC
Source organism: Eidolon dupreanum (assembly GCA_028627145.1). NCBI lineage: Eukaryota > Metazoa > Chordata > Mammalia > Chiroptera > Pteropodidae > Eidolon > Eidolon dupreanum. Next base: position 7,860,229 of record CM053504.1, read on the forward strand.
TGGTACAGGTCTGGAATCAACCCCCAAGACCTCTACACCCCTCTCCTCCAAAGGGAGAGACCTCCGTGGCCTCCGAAGCCGGATCCATCTGTATTTCCAGGAGTCATATTAAAAATATTGAACACCTAGTACAGTTCAGATAACCAATCAGAAAGGACATTGGCCATAAATAGCCTGGAGCAGGACTCTGGAGTCCCTGCAGTGTCAGGCTTTAACCCCTAGTGGCTCGATTGTGTTGAAGTTTAGGAGGTGCCTGGGGGAAAGGCTGAGGCAGCAGGGAAAGACTTGAGGGGCTCAGAGTCATGGCTACTTGAACCTTTTTGGAACTATTTCAACATTTTAACAATCGGTACCACCTGTCCTGCCTACTCGTTATTCCAGTGGTGTCCTGAGCTGGCCCCAGAAGACACAAATAAACCTGGCGTGACCTTGCCTAATTCATAAGTCTTTCCAACCCAAGGGGCCTGAGGTTCTCTGCCCCAAATGCCTCTCTTTGACCAGAGGCCAGCAAAGCTGCTATGCGGTGGGACCGCCTGGTATGAGCCTTAGGAGCAAGGGTGGCAGCAACCATGAAAGGTCTCCTGCTCCAGTATCCCAGTCCCTTCCCACACTGTGCCAAGCCCCCTCTCCCTCACCATATAAATATCCTAGGTGACAAACGGCTACCCCAACCCATCTGTTTCTTTGTACAAATTTTGTAACCAGTTTGGAAACCTGATTTATAAATATTGCTTTTGCAGCCAGGGATTGACACTGATATATGTCAGGCCAGATGGATGGATGCAGTGCTGGGCGCAGAGCCCACCTAGAAGGTTGGGGTAGGGGTCTGGGGTAGCCAGTGGCTTCCCCAACTGAAGCCAGACACTGCCCAGGAGGACAGCTCAGGGGTTCAGGGATGATGCCTAGGGATTCCCTCTTAGGGAGTGAAAGAATGGCAAAGACCGGAGCTCTTAAAACATATGGCTCCAAGGCCAAAGTCAGCAACCCTGGGAAACAAACATTCCTCTCCTCTCCTCTGTTCTTGCTTAGGAATCTGAGGCTGAGCCAGAGCCAGCCACTCATTTTTCAAATCTGTTTAATTCTCTGTGCCTCTACTACTGCTATTATCTCACACCTAAAACACACAATAGCTTCCTAACTGCTCTTCCACATCCACTCTTGTATTTTACATCAGAAGCTTCCTTTTCTGGAATATAGGCTCAGCAAGGGCAGGGACCATGTTTGTCTTGTTCATTACTGTATACTCAGAGACTACAATAGTTCTGACGCATAAAGGGTGCCCAATTAGAATTTGCTGCTGAATGAATGAATATGTCACTAGGTCACTTCTTTGCTTAAAACCCACCAATCAGCAGCCTCTCATTGTTTTTAAGAAAATAACCCATGGTAAATTCTTTACCATGGCCTCTAAGACTTTCCATGATGAGCCCCTGCCTCTCCCTCTAGCTTTATCTTGACTCACATTAGCCATCACCCTCATTCCTCTAGCCACAAAGAATTGCTTTGGGTTCCTTGAGTGTATTATGTTTCTTCCAAGCTCAGCACCTTTGCATGGGCTGTTTCCTCTCTTTGAACTGATCATTCAGAGCTCAGCAATGTCACTTCTTCCAAGAAGCCTTCCCTGACCTTCCAGACTGAGTCAGGTCCTCTGTTAGGTGCTCTTCCTATATGTTTTCTATTTACCACTCACTAGGGTTTGTGATTGTAGACTAAATCATGGGTCTATTTGATTAACATTGTCTCAGATATAAGCTCAGATCCAGGACTATTGGTTTAGCTCTCCATTGTTTTCCCTCAGTGACTAGTGTGGTGCCTAGCACATTATTGTTGCTCAATAAAGATTTATTGGATGGAATGATGGGTAGATAGACAGACGGGTGAATGGATGGATGGTTGGGTAGACGGATGTCTGTGTGGTTACAGGATGGACAGATAGATAGATGATTTGACAGACGGATGGAAAAGGTAGCTATGCCAACAATTTACTGGATAGATTCAGACAAGTCACTTCTCTCTGAGCCTCAACTTCCAGACATAAAATGCAGATAATGTTACAACTCTTGCTTGTGAAAATTAAACATTGCTATGTATTTAAGTACCCACGCAGTCCTTGATGCTTAGAAAGCATGTAGTACATGCAAAGAACTCCCACCATTCCCCCTTTCTGCTTTTCTCAGGGGAAGGCAGATATTTTCACAGCTGGGATTGACACGATCTTTGACAGGAAGGCTAGAGTCCAAGCCAAAGCTTGAGGAGCAAACCCAGGACCACCAGTTACCCTCAAAGTTGTAGTTCATTCAAGTGTCATTCTTTAAGCCTGGCTCGGTGCCAGGCAAGAGACAGGCATGCGCTAATGTAACACAGCGTGACGAGCGCTGTAACAGAAATGTGCATGGGACTTGCGTAGTCAAAGCAGGGAGAGGAGAGCCATAAATCCTTCCTTCCCAGGGAAGCGGAGAAAGGAGGCCACAGAAAGGAGGTGACATTTAGCTGGAGCATGACGGATGAGGAATTTGCCCAGGCAAGAAGGTGGAGAGGGTGTTTCAGATAGCGGGAACTTGGTGAGTAAAGGCAGAGCAGCCTAGACAGAGTGGGCATATAGTGCAGTACCAGGAACATCAGGCGGGGACATGAAAAAAAGAAAATGTAGCATTTATTATGAATTTCTATGTGCTGGGAACTATTCTAAGGGTTATGCGTGAATTTTACCATTTTATTCTCACACCTACGTGATACTATTTTCCTCAGTTACAGATTAGGAAACCGATGTCCAGAGAAGATAAGTGAGTTTCCCAAGCCAGTAAACTGTTGACTCGGCATTATTTTTAACATGTTTATGGAAATTTTCAAACAGATATAAAAGTAGATAGAATAATATGATGAACCCTCATGTGCCTATCTCATGAGCTTCAACTCGTGACCAATCCTGTTTCAGCTGGACCTCTAGTCCGCTTCCCAGATGTGCTCAAGGTCACAAGTCAGCCTGCCAAGGTCTCTTTTTCCTGCATTGTGTCTGTGATGGGGAAAACTAAGACAGGGGCCCTGACACGGGGGCTGCAGGAAAGAGGCTGGGTTACCAAAGTAACCACAAAGCTGAGGAAGGGGCCTAGGCTGCCAAAGTCTGAGGTCGGAGAGACCAGCCAGAAGACTTCCAGGAAAGGGAAAAGGACTCAGAAAAGCCAGGCCTCTTCTTGTGGAGTTGACTATGAAGGGCGGGAGGACAGTGGTTACCTGGGCGCTAGTGCTTCTGCACTACCATGTGGGAAGCCATCAAAATGATTGAGGCTCAGGGATGACCTGACCCGTACAGGAGAGGTGTAAAGGAGACAGAAAGTCCAAGGGAAGTGGACACCATGGGCTCCAAGACCAGACACTCACCCCGCAAGTCCTGCCTTGTGTTCCCTAAAACAGGTAACAGCAGAGCAATGAGTGTGACTTCCGTTAGCTCACTGTTCTCTCTGGCCAGGTGTATAAAAAGGAAAGAGGTAGGTAAGGAGACCTCGGCACACTAGGGTCCCCTCCTCAAGCCCCGGGGGCCATGCCCCCAGCCCTCCAAGCTCAGCCTCTTAAACACTTGACAGAAAGCTTCCCCAACCAAAGACAGGTGCCAGCCAGAGTTCCCAGTCTTCTCTGATGACCCAGAACTTGTCAGGGCCCAGAAAGCCACAACCCAAGGACCACAGGATCCCAGGGTCAAGATGCATTGGACAGCTGGGGTGGAATCTGGAACAAAAACTGGCTGTTGAGACAAAGGGCAAAAAAAAAAAGTGACATAGCCAGAGACAGGACCTTGGTATAGCTGGGGACAAAATCTTGGAATAGCTTGAAATGGAAAACAGAATCTTGAGACAGCTAGGAATAGAATCTTGGGACAGCTAAGGACAGAACTGTGGGCTATATGGCTGAGAACAGGATCTTCAGGCAGCTGAGGGCAGAATTTGGGGACAGCCGGTAACACAATTTTGGGAGATCAGCAATATACCCATGGGTCAGTTGGGAGGCAGGAGCTTGGGGCATCGGGAGGCAAGAGCTTGGGGCATCGGGAGGCAAATCCCGAGGTGGAATCTGGAGGTGGCTAGAACAGGGGCGTCACATGCCACTCTCCGGACCCCAAGTCACATGCTACTTCCTTCCTTCCGGAGCAGACAACACGGCCGCAGTACACACACAGCACATGGGCTTCAACCGGCAGGAGCAGGACGTGTTCTTCCTGCCCATCCTGGTGGTGGACAGCGGGCCGCCCACGCTGAGCAGCACGGGCACCCTCACCATCCGCATCTGCGGCTGCGACAGCTCAGGCACCATCCAGTCCTGCAACACCACGGCCTTTGTCATGGCCGCCTCCCTCAGCCCTGGCGCCCTCATCGCCCTCTTGGTCTGCGTCCTCATTCTGGTCGGTGAGTCCTCAGAGCCAACCCCCTGCCCAGTTGGCCCCCATCCTGGGTCTTGGATTTCCTTCCTTAGTAGTCCCCATGGGGCCTCAGTTTCCCTCTCTGTACAAGGAAAGGCTGGCCCGAATGACTCCAAGCTCTAACATGCGACTCCTATGAAAAGTCTTCTAAGTACAGATCGCCCCCACCACTGACTCCGGACCATGTCAGCCTCCACCTGAGACCAAGTCGCGCTGGCCCACCTTCTGCACAGCCCAAACTCTCCCTAATTTTTAAAAACCAAGCATATTTTTAAAATTCTCTCATGTCTATTGTCCTATTTTGTTCTCTTTTTAGGACTTTTAGTATAAAGGGCTCATACGAACCTCACAACCACTCAGCCGGGTGTATCATCTCCGTTTTTCAGATGAGGCACCTGCGGCTCAGAGAGGTTAAGTGGCTTGCACAAGGATACACAAGTCTTCTGACTTAGAATCAGGTCTTCTCTCCCTGTGCTCCTTTAACTGCCCCACCTGCTATGAATCTAAATTGGGGGGCGGGAGTGTGTGGGGAGGTAAAACTTTGGGGCAATAGGCCAAAATCTTAAGATTTTGGGGGGCAAAATTTACTTTGGTATCAGTTCTGCCAGCAGTCAACTGAGCCCCCAGAATGTTCCCAGAGAAGAGGTCAAATTCTAAGAACCAACTGGATTCAAGTAGCCATAATGCCTCCTCTCACCCTCACAGCAGAAAGGCCTCACCTCAGTCCTGACTACTAGACTTCACAGAACAGCCAGAGCTAGAAAACTCAAGGGGGGTCCACACTGTAGATACCGGTTTTGCTGAGTTCCCTGGGAGATGTCAACTGTCCCCCACCGCTCGCTGCCTACCACTGGCATAGCTGTTACCCACCCCTGAGGACCTGCCTGTGGCCAGGCTGCACCTCCTCAGGTGCCTACAGAGGCCCTGGGTGGGCTTCTTCTAGCCGGGAGGCCCTGGCCCCTCTTCTCTCCCCTCCCCAGTCCATGGCTCAGAATCCCTTTTTCCACAGGGTGCACTTTACAGCGGTTTCATTTTCTGAGGCAGTGCAAACAAATTTCTGCCTAATTGCCCACAAACGAAGAAAGTGCACATCAGTGCTCTAAAGGTGACGGGCGGAATCGCTGATCGGGCCTGGCACATCTGTCGCCTGCCGCCTGCACTCCCCACCATCTGCTCTCGCGGGCACCCCCTTCCGCAGCTCCCAGCCTCCAGCTCCAAAAGCCATCCATCCATCTTCCCCACTTCTCTCCTGACACCTTCCCTCCCTCCGGACCTATCCCTGGCCCCCACCCCCTTCCCTGTCATGAGCCACCTTGTTAGGCCATGAGCCAGCACCCTGCCCCGCGGCCCTAGCAGCTGGCTCTGGCCACCAGCCCGGCAGAGCTGTTTGGAGCAGCAAGGAGAATCTAGGGCCTGGCATAGTACCCAAACACATCTGTCCATCCATCTACCCACCTATCCATTTAATTCTCTCCTTCATTCATCAGTTCCTTATTGATCCATCCAGCGAGGTCCCCCTCCGTGCTAAACTGTGCTAGTCACTGGGACTCAATAATGAACAAAAGAGACTGAGTAACTGGAGAGTTGAGGTTGCCATGACTGAGATAGGGGAGACTGAGGGTGAGAAAGGGGGAAGGATTCGGACATGTGAAGTCCGAGATTCTCTTGGTTAACTCAGAGGACTTGTTGAGTGGGAAATGGGACGTACGATCTAGATTTCAGGGGAGGAGTTCAGGCTGGAGGTTTTGATAAGGGAGCTGTCAGCCTCTAAATGGATCTTAAAGCCATGAACGAGATGAAAGGAGAGCACCAAGCGAGGGAGTGTGGATGAAAGGTCCAAAGACTGAGTCCCGGGACATCTGATGTTAAGAAGTCAGAGAGGAGAGGAGAAGCCGGCCTAAAAGATTGAGTAATCAGTGCAGGTGGAGGAGGCAGAGAGTGTGGAGTGCTGGAAGTCAAGTGAAGAAAGCCAAGGAGGGATGATTCATTCATTCACTCATCCTTTCATTCACCCAAGTTTCCATCCAACTCTTTATTAAGTCATTCATCCAACAAGCATGCTCCATGTGCTTACGGCATGCCAGGCACCAAGCTAGGGGAACATTCCCCAGGTCCTCAAAGGTAGTATAGAGTGTCTGTTTTTTGGATGGGAGGAACCTAACATGTTCACACAGCAGGGCCTGTGCTGTCATGGAGCAGTAGTTCTCAAACCTGTAGATCTAGGGTTGAACCCGAGAATCCACATTTCTAACGAGTTCCCAGGAGATGCTTGATGCTGCCGGTCCAGGGACAGAGATTTGAGAACCAGTGTGATAGGAGGAAGAGCCCCTCACCGGGGGAGCTTGGAGGTGATGGCACTCAACCTGGCCTGGAGCTCCCAGGGAAAGTCTTGACCCGAGACTCCAAGAACTAAGACAGTGCTCAGAACCTCTGGAGTGGACAGAGGAGGGCCACGGTGAGAGAGGTCAGGGCCGAGGACATTTTCCCCTCCCCCCAGCCCTCAGCCGCCTCTTGTGTAACCCCAGCAGCTAGAGACCTGAGGGGTGCATCTCTTCATAGAGTTGAAGATGGAGACCTCCGAGGTTGGGTTCAGCCCACAACACCCATGAAATCTCTTAACACTGCCCTCTGTGGTCTGGCCCCAATTTGCACACCTCCCAATGGGTTTGGTAGCTCTTTAGATAACCGGTTCAGTTCTGACTGTAAGAAAGGTCTTTTATGCACAGAAATGTAGAGAATTTACACCAGCGTTTAGGATGGGCCAGCTAGGTAGGGGGAAGAGGGCGGAGCGGCATGCCCCGGGCAGGCCGGCCCTCACTCACCCCTTCTGTCTCCCACGCAGTGCTGGTCCTGCTGATCCTCACCCTCAGGCGCCACCACAAAAGCCACCTGAGCTCGGACGAGGATGAGGACATGCGGGACAACGTTATCAAATACAACGACGAGGGTGGCGGTGAACAGGACACCGAGGCCTACGACATGTCGGCGCTGCGGAGCCTCTACGACTTCGGCGAGCTCAAGAGCGGCGACGGGGGTGGAGACGGGGGCCCGGGAGGGGGCCCGGCCGGGGGCCCTGACAGCCCCCCGTCGTCCCGCCTGCCCTCGGAGCGCCACTCGCTCCCGCAGGGGCCGCCGAGCCCCGAGCCGGACTTCTCGGTGTTCAGGGACTTCATCAGCCGCAAGGTGGCGCTGGCGGACGGGGACCTGACGGTGCCGCCCTACGACGCCTTCCAGACCTACGCCTTCGAAGGCGCGGACTCGCCCGCCGCCTCGCTCAGCTCGCTGCACAGTGGCTCATCGGGCTCCGAGCAGGACTTCGCCTATCTCAGCAGCTGGGGCCCGCGCTTCCGGCCCCTGGCTGCGCTCTACGCCGGCCACCGCGCGGACGACGAGGCCCAAGCCTCCTAGCCCTCAGCCCTGCCGTCGGGGTGCGACTGCTGGCCCCTGCTGGCCCCACCCAGGACCTGACCAGGCTCCAGGACAAGGCATTTCCCCTGCTCACGCCCGTTCCCACCCTCCCAGGGTGGCCTGAGGGGAGAGGGACTTGTTGGGGGTAGACTCCCCAATGCTCCCCCTCGGGGAAGGGGGTGCAACTTTCTGCCCAAATGTGGGGGAACTATGACCAACGTCTTTAAAACTGCAGCGAGACCAGCACTGCGTGGACCTGGGGTTAGAAAGGGAGCTAGGTAGGATACGGTTGCTGGGCGGAGAAGGGGCAGGTGGCTCACTCCGGGCTTGGGGGAGAAAAACCTGGGGGAGGACGCTGCCGAAGTGCCATCCAGGTGTCCCCCACCAAGACTTAAGAGGAAAGAAGGGTTGTTTGTTCACTAAGCACCTACTGTGTGCTGGGGTACTGTACAGAGACCATCTTAGTTGTCACAGAAACCATGAGGTGGGGCCCTGCAGGTAATCGAAGGAGAAAGCCACCCAGAGAAGTGGCTGTGACCTGCCCAAGGACACCCAGCCAATGAGTGGTGGAGCCTCTGGCACTTACCAGCTGCCTGACCTTGGGCAAGTGACCTCACTTCTCTGGACCTCAGTTTCCTCATCTGTCAAATGAGGCAAATAACAGAACCTACCTGGGAGAGCTGTGGAGATAAAAAGAGTTCATAGGTCAAGTGGTTAGGACAGGGCCTGGCACATAGTAGGTGTTCAATAAATGTTAGCCTTTGATACTACTACTGTCTTTGTCATTATTAGAAGCCCTGCGTATC
>CM053504.1:7869353-8028315 GCA_028627145.1 Eidolon dupreanum
CATACATGCATAATGACTATGTGGGAGAAAGAAAGGATGACCTTGGGCATACAATGCCATCTGTAATTCCAGGCAATCAGCCTCCAAGACTAGAGTTCAGCATAACGTAATCCTAAGAAAAAAAAAGAAGTCTGCCTGCTTCCTACCCCTAGTAGTTCTGGGCCCCTATGTGGGCCTGACAGCTTCACCTGATTCTCTCCTTTCCAGTGAGGAGGAGGTAGGGATGGAGGAGGGCAGAGGCAAGGAGAGCCTCTGTCCTCCTGGCCGTACTATCCCCCTCCCACTTTCCAACCCAAATACAATTTTATAGAATGTCCCCAGGTCCTGAAGAGAAAGCTCATTATCTGTGATCTGCCCATAAAAATGTCAGTAGCTGCCTGATGGCTGGGGAGTTAGTTACCATCAACTCAGCCTGGGCAGTTGGGTGGGCAGGTAGGCCAAGGCAGGAGTGCATGGGCTGCGGGAGTCAGCCCAGCCTCTGCAGATACCGACTTTCTGTAGACCCAGCCGTTATCTCTGGCAGAGCTGACCACCCAGTACCTCTTAGAGGACCACCCCAGGATGGGGAATGGTTGTTCCACCTGCTATTTATTCCCTACCAACTGTGTGCCACTGCTCCCTTGTGCCACATAATCTTCACCCTCAGGACAACCCTGGAAGTCAGTTCCAATTGCTAAAGAGACCCATTTCACAGTTGAAGGAACTGAGGCTGAGAGAGGTAAGGGAAGTTGCCTAAAGTCACACTTCGAGGATGTGGCAGCATCAGCACCTCAACCCAGGCCGATCTGACTCCAAAGCCTGGCTCCTGTGGATGGCAGTTGGCAGCCTCTAAACCCAGGTCACCCAATGCCACCAACGTCAGCATTGTCAAAGCAGCAACTTGGGATGGGAACAGCCTCACTGCAGGCAGGGAGTGGCAACAGGGAGTAACCTCCATCTCGGCAGCATCTAACCTCTGACCTCTGCCAGTCACCTGGCTGTCTCCAAGATGTCTCAGCTTCATGGGATTTATATCTCAAGTCAGAAGGTGGAGGTGATGGCGCCTGGCTGGGGAGCCTGACAGCCCACAGCACACCTTTGTGTGAATTAGAAAAGGTGACCCCTTCATCTAGGTGAGGGCCTGACGGCTTTGTGCCATGGCCAGCCTGTGTCTCCGTGCATGGCAACCCTACCCTTGCTTTGAGATGATTCTATTCTTAAATCACAGAACTGTGGAACTTCAGCGTTAGAAATATTACTAAATCGATCAGTGTTTTCCCAGTTTCAGCTATTCGAATACCATATTCATGATTTCTACTCTATCCAAGTACCAACTTGACTATTATTTATTGAATATTTTTCCAATAACCCCCTCTTTATACTTAATTTTATTTCGAAAGCAAAACTTACATCAGCACATTAAGTGGGAAAACAGTAACACAGGACATAGATGGTGATGTGAGAAGAAACACGCTCAAGTAAAACAGTGGTATTAATGCCTGTTCTGATAACATTTCTCACTGAAGGCTTTGGCCTGAGCCCTGCATCCCTTTTATTTCTGAGTCTTGCACTCCCTTTATTACGAAGGAAGATTACTAAGTAGGAGAGAGAGGTGTTAAAGACACACTGGCACCAAATGCACCCTTTCCCATTGATGTAGAAGAATGAAAGCGAACTGAGGGGGGGTCCCCTTTGTTATCAGGTGACAATTCAGCGTTATTTAACGCTATTTATGGGTCCCCGGGGCCATGCTAACTGCATGTTTGGAATCACCAGGCTTGATCCTCACTCTCAGGGTTTCCTAGCGCTGACCTGGCCTCCACATTGGTCCAAAGCAAGACCTGATATTTCCTGCCTTGATCCCTTCACTATTTGTAACAACTTCGTGCGAGTCCCTTGCCCTCTCTGTGCCTCAGTTGGACAGAATATCCTCTACAGGCTCATTTGGCTCTGAGAATTCTTGAATTCTGAGATCTAAAAGGGGGTGGTGATATTGTCTAGGATGAGGGTCGACCAACTTTTTCTGTAAAGGGATAGCAAATATTTTCGGCTTTGTAAATGAGTCGACATGTGTCTCAATAGAAGTTGATTGACAAAAACAGGCAGGACCAGCCCACAGGTGGTAGTTTGCCAACACCTGGTCCAGGTCTAGGAGGACAAAAGAGGCCCCAGGGGCAAAGGGAATTTCCATTAGTTCCAGGTCTGAGATGGGTCAGGTATTGGTCTTCCCTGAGATCCCAGCCTCCCCTCCAGAAAATGACCCCACTCCTCATGCCCAGCCAGCCATTATCCACCTGCTCTCCCACCTCCCCTTTCAAAACGCACTCACAGACAAAGACCTAAGTCCATCTCTGAGGTGAAAATCATGGACTCCCTCTGGGCTGGCAGGGCCTTTGAACCCCACCCTTCCATTTCAGTCTGGTGTAGCTGAGACGCCCACCAGTTTCAGAAGATGGACAAATTTGGACTTGAAATCTCATTCCCCATCATGGACAAAGGTCTTTACCCTCTGCACCTATTTCTTCCACTATAAAACAAGAAACGATAATATGTCCATTCCGTAAGGTTAATTGCAAGGATTAAAGAGTTAATCTCTACAAAGCACTCAGCAAGTATCTAATACGGAATAAGCCCTCAGCTCGTTACCTGTAATTATCAAGAAGAATAACATCCACAATTCAGGGCAGGGCGCCCTTGGTCTGGGGCACCTCCTGGTCCACCCCTTGCCACGCTGCCCTGCCCACTGTCCACCAGGGCTTCCCCCACAGCACAGCTGCTGCATAAATCACTGCCATTGATTTCTTGGAAGGCAGCTTTAGGGTTTTTGTGATTTTTTTTTTCTTTCTTCTTTTTTTTTTTAAACGCCTATAGCACCTGGTCTTCCTAGGTAGTCTCCCATCCAAGCACTAACCAGGCCCGACCCTGCTTAGCTTCTGAAATCAGACGAGATCTGGCACGTTCAGGGTGGCATGGCCGTAAACTGTGATTTTCATTTTAGTTTGATTTCAAATCCAGTGTTACCCCAATAAACTTAGGGGGAAAAAAGAACACTTGTAATATATTCTAATTTTGATACTTGCATGCTTCATTCAGACTAGTGTTACATCAGTGAATGTAAGCAATACCCATTCTGTACTGTATGTAGGGTAGTGTTTAAGAATACTTGTAATAAAGACATTTCTAAAAGCACAAAAAAATCAATCAATCGATCGATCAATTCTGATTTATTCTTAGTGCCTTAAAAGAGGAAGTGGAGATTTGGAGGCAGGCTATGCCATTCCTAACTCTTGGTTTTCCTGCTCTTCAATCCACTTGCCAGCAAACCCAGCCCACCTCTACTACTTTGCATAACTTGTCTCTTCCCTCCAAAGAGGGGATACCGAGACTTCTGTCCAGCCCTGGGGATGGGAGGAGGGGATGGAGACGATGACTTAGAGTCTGGGCACTGTCCTCTGACTTCTCAAGCCCTACTTTCTGGACCTTCCCTTCCCACCCACCCCCAGGCTTGGACCCAGGGCAGTGGCTCAAGAGTCAGTCACCCCCAACTTTGCCAGTTCCTAGATGTGTGGCCTTGGGCACACTATTAAAACTCTCAAGGCCTCTCTTTCTTCCTTTGCAAAATGGGCATAGAGGTGCCAACTCCTAGGACTGTGGGAAGACCCGCGAGACAGTCAAGATGTGCGAGCTTTGCGAGTGCTCCGGTGTGTGAGAAGTCTTGATGATCATCGCCTCGCTGGGAAAGGGTCTGGCTGTCCCCCAGGGGCTGCTGGGTCCAGGTGAAGTAAGGCAGAGAGGCCTTCCCAGAAGGGTGTTTCAAGCCCAGGGCTCTGGACATGTTACAGCTGCCACTCTGCTATGACCCAGCTGGGATCCACTGACAGCATCTTAATTTCAGCCCAAGCTCTTTTCCAGACGGGCTGCTAATTAAGGCTAATGGGCAGCTCTCTCACTGCTGGCTCTTACTGCCTCCTCCTCCCCTATTAAAGCGAGCCACTAAGCAGGGTCGCTGGGCTGATGCCCCAGGCCCCCACTGGCAACTCAGTCCCTTGGGTTAAGCATTGCTCTACAAAGTCTCTTGGCAGGGGTGAGCTTTTTAGTTGCTTTTTCACCTTACAAATGGGAGGTGGCAGAAGAAGCAATATTCATCCAGGCAGGCAGGCAGTCATTCAGCGACCACATACCCACTTCCTACTTTATGCCAGGCCCACGGGAGGCACGGATTATACAAATAAGCTAAACCAGAAGTTGGCCATTCCTAGATGCAAATCTTAGATTAATTTTGTTCTGACTGTGGGACCTTGGGCAAATTACTTATCTTCTCTGAACCTAGGTCTCCACATTTGTAAAAATAGTCTCTAACCTCCAGGGATGTTGTAAGGATGAGATGAGATGTGATGAGATGTGATGAGCTAAACACAGTGGGCAGCACCACAGCCATGGAGCTGGCAGGAGTCAGGGGGATCATAAAGGACCCTGAGGGCTGTCTTGAGAAGCTGAAACTTTGTGCCCAGAGAGCAATAAACACTATTATTCTTACCATGTTTATTTCTGTTTGACACTTATTAAGCACCTCCAAAATGCTGAGAATATGATAATAGCTACAGTTATACAAAATGTATGCCAGGCACTGTTCTAAGTACTAATTCATTTAAACCTCCCACAATAACCCTATGAGATAGGTATAACTTTATCCTCACTTTACAGATATAAAAACTGAAGCACAGAAAGGTCAAGTAATTTGCCCATGATCACCTAGTCAGTATTTATTTATTGCTGCATAACAAATTGGCCCCAAACTTAGCAGCTTAAAACAATAGACATTTATTATCTGATGTTGCTGCAGGTTAGGAATCCAGGTGCAGCTTAGCTAGGTGCCTCAGGTCCTCACTGCTGTTGGCTGGAGATCTCATCTCCTTCCATGTGGGCCTCTCCTTAGAGCAGTTCACAACATGGCAGCTGACTTCCCTCAGAGAGAGCAAGCAAGGCTCCCACAATGGGAGCCTCCATCTTGTTCTAACCTACTCTCAAAAGTGGCATCCATCACTTTTGCTGTATTGTATTTATTAGAAGCAAGTCACTAGGTCCAGCCCATACTCAAGAGAAAGGTATTACACAAAGGCAGGAGTACCATATGCTACCACTCATTAGGGGCCATCTTAATGGGTAACTAGTTTAGCCAGTAAATAATAGAGCTGGGGTATGAAGTCCCAGAATCCACTTTCTTAATCCATAATCTGCTTAATATCCCAGCTCCACAATTGTTGCCTGAATGATGAGATATTAGACACTATCTCTGCCCTCCTGAAGTTCTCCATCTGGAGAGAGAAGCAGAAGAAAAGTAAGAGAGTGAGGTGAAAGGTGCATCAACAGGGAAAGGTAAAGCAGATTAAGCAGGGAGAGCCTTCCTGGAGGAGGTGATGCCTGATCTGAAAAGCAAAAGACAGGATGGAGTTGGCCAAGCAAAGAAGGGTATGGAAGAAAATTTGGCAGTTGGAACAATCTGTGCAAGGCTCACGTGGAAGACTGGTATTTGTGTGAAGGCTGATGAGTGTCTGAGGGGAAGAGAGCTGGGGTGGACAGAGAAGGAGCTGGAGAGGTGAACAGAGGCCAGGTCGTAAGGGGGCAGGTTAAAGAACTTGGACATTATTCCAAAGAACAAGGGAGCCATGGAAAGGTGTCCATGGTAAGATCTGTGTTTTTAAAAGACTGTCCTGAATGGTGTGCCAAATAGAAGAGGGTGGCTGGGAATAAGGAGAGGAGTGAGGGGCCCTTTCTTCTTTTACTTATTCATTCGGGTAATATAAATCAAGCAGGGGCCAACTATGCGTGCTATTCTAGGCACTGGAGATACAACAATAAATAACACAAAGCTGTTCTCTCTTGGAAGCCACATTCTAGTAGGAGAAGGAAATAAGCTTATAAAACTAATAAAAAAGAAAATTTTCAAAGTGATTGGTGCTATGAAAAAAATGTAATTAAGTAGAATAGCATAAAAGCAAAAGCGACTGCTTTAGCCACATTGACCTTAAACTTGAATGACAAGAAAGATCTGGCCATGGGAACACAGCCTTCCAGGCAGAGAAATAGCTAGTGCAAAGGTCCTGAGGTGGAGCAAGTTTGGTTGGAAGCCAGTACAGCTGAGGCTAGTAGCCAAGAGGGAGAAGGAGAGGAAATGAGGCTGAAGAAGTAGACAGAAGCCAGAACAAGAGAGGGTAGTGCCTGATGCTGAGCCCTGGCAGTGGAGAAGAGAGGTAGGAATGCTGAAGAATAATGAAGGCACAATTCACTGGCCTCGGGTGAGTAAATCAGAGTCATATGGCCCAGCCACAGCAAGTGAGGGAGGGAGCGAGGAGAGGCTGGCCCAACCCTGGCCCACTTTGCCAACAGGCGTCCTTGCCATGGCCCCAGCCACAGATTAGCATAACCACAGCAGACCCAGGAGAAGGCAGTCAGTTAGGCGGCATTTGCATATCTGTTTAATAAAAAGTTATGGATGTACAAAGACGGATAATTAATTAACCTGCGTATTTTCCCTCTGCTCCCCCGCCTCTCCATGTTACCACCACGGCCGCTGATCCGGTGCCTCTCCGGCTGCGTCAGCAGAATCCTTGCCTCTTCCCGGGGAGGGGGCGCAGCACAGGCCCCCTTGTTAAGTGTGTGCTGTGGCCAGTCAGGCCTGTGCGAGCAGCGTCCCGACCGTTCCGCCTGAAGTATTTATGCCGGTACCTAGGGCCACGTTAGCTATTTATTTTCACAAAGAAATTAAATTAGATAGTTAAATAGCTTTCAGTGTAATTATGAAAGAAATTTACATGAGATGTTTATGAGAAGAAGGGGGATCATTAGGCACTCGAACCCCAAGGACATCCATTAGTTTGGACCCCCCTTTATTTCCTCCCCAGTTACTACAGAGGGGTGGGGAGAGTTCCCTTCCAAGGAGAGCCTGAGGAGTCAGGATTCAGATTGCTGGGACGTGAGCCTTAAGAGGGTGGGAGCTGTCTGTCAGTCTCAGGGCTTGGAGGCATGGTATGTGATGTACTCAGTAAATGCCCAGAATGAGTGGATGACAGCTCCACGAAGCAAAAGGGTTCTTCTCTCCGAGCCTCAGTTTCCTCATCTGTAATAACGCCTCCCTCACCAAGTCGCTCTAAGAATTAAATGAGATACTGCAAGCAAAATGCTCCTTAACCATCGCTGCCTTTTATTAAGTACTTACAATATGTCAGGAGCTGTTCTAAGTACCATACTCAATCCTCAGAACAACCCTTTTAAGCACATGTCAGTACTTTAACTTTATTCCCACTTAATGGATGGGAAAAGAGAGAGCTGACCAAGCTAAATTAATTACTCCAGCAGCTCAGGGCAGGGCCAGATTTTAAACCAGGCCGCTGGGCTGAGCCCACACCTCTGGCAGGGAGCTCTGCACCACCCTAGCTTTCTCTGACGATGGCTTCAAGGCTCTTTCCCTTGCATTTCAGAGTTAAAGACATACCGTCTTTACCCAAGCTCTGTGTAGCCAGGGAAACCCAGACCCAGAAGGGAAGGCGTTATGCCAGCGTCCCACTGAGCAAGCTGGGGCTGGAATCCTCCGAGCGCAGCCAGCCATGCTCACCTCCCCACGGGCTGAGTAATTAGCCTGGGCTGATTAGCACTGATTGTGGCCCCCTGTGGGGCGGAGACAGGAGCCCCATCTCAGGGCTGGGCCTTTGGAGTAGGGGAGCACAGGGGCCTTGGGGTCCTTCTCAACCGTTGAAGGAGGCTGGCACCCAGAGGGCCAGGATCTGAGCCTCAAAGGGACCTGCTGGAAACCCAGGACTGGGAGAAATACACTTTAATCCAAAACTGGTTGAGTCAGGTTGAGGGAACTTGGGGTCCGGACCGCCTGAATTCTAATTCTGGCTCTGCCACTTAAATTAGGTGTGTGGCCTGTTACTTAGCCATTCTGAGCATCAGTTTCTTCATCCATATAATGGGAAAGTAATAATAGTCCTTTCCTCCCTGGGTTGTCATGAGGACAAAATAAGATTCTGCAGGTAACACATGTGAGAGGAAGAAAGCGCTCAAGAAACACTGAGTGCTTCATAAGTATTATAATAATTATTATCATTATTGTTACTCAATTCCATGAAAATGAGAAAAGCAATGGACTGTCTTTTTAACCAGGGGCTGGATGGTTGATGTCCTCCAGGCATACAGACAGGGTGGGGCTGCCTTCTTCCCACCTGTGAAAGCATTCCCCCCCTGCCCCACCGCATCTTAGAGGTGGTCTGAAGAAAACAGCATGTATTGGTCATCTGTATGTGCCCAGTGACGTCATTCAGGTAAACCCCGTACCCAGGTGAGGACCTGGATGCAGCCAGCAGGGAGTCCTGATTGGAATGCCCATCCAGGAAGCAGAGCTGAAATTCCAGCCTGGGCCACTCTTTGCCCAATGCCTTTGGGGTAGCTCAGATGCCAGCCTGAAGCCCCCTTCTCTGCGTGGGAAGTCACCTGGGCCCAGGGAGGCCCTGCCTGCCCCAGGCCCTGCCAAGGGCAGGAACCTGGCTAAATGGAGCACAAAGGGTTTAATGGAGGATGCTAATCAGGGAATCCTAGGGAGGATGCCAGACAAGATCCAATTAAAATGCCAGCCTCCATGAGTTCCCCTTTTTAATTTTCCACAAATTAGCTTAAAAGGGGAAATGGAAATGAAGATATTAGATTTTTTTTTTTTTTTTTTTGTAGAGCCAAAAGGGAAAATCCTTTGAGGATTATGTTACTTGTTTCTCTTTTTAAAAAAATAAATAAAGTCACTCTCAGCTGAGGGATTTGCATTCCAACTCTAACCCCCTTGGAGGCAATTTTCAGGGCCTGCTCGTTAGAGTGCATGCATGGCAACCCCTTTATAATATAAAGCACCATTTCCAGAACAAGCACTTCCTGTGTCCCTTCCAACCCTCACAGCCCTGAAGGACAGCATCGTCACACCTGTCGACATGTAACTGAGGCTCAGAGAAGTGAAATGATTTGCCCCAGGTCATACAGCTGGGAAGTGGTAGAACCTGGTTCCAGCAATCATAAGCTTCCTACTGCAGCCAAGCTCTTGTTCAGACCTTGACCTTGGTCTTGTAGGAACCTGATGAGTTGAGCATGGGGATACACGTGGGCTCTAGCCTGCCTGCTGCATCCTGCAGGGCCTGCCCAAGATTGTTAGTATTCCGGAGGCCCTACAGACTTCCCGGCCTTCACTCAAGGTGGAGTAGTCCACTCTCCTGGCTTCTCCAGGGTGGCAGTGATTCCTGACACCCCCACCCACATCCACACCCACACACACAAGCACAGGAACTGGGTCTCCATTTGCTCTTTAGCACCCAGCCCATTTATCACCACCTCTTGGCAAATTCCAGCTCTTGCCCACCCCCCACCCAAGAGCCTGGCCCTGGCAAATGCTACCATTGATCTCACTGCAGTGTCCTCTGCTCCCATGCCCCCCTTCCCCATTCTCCTGTCTATTGGAAACACCATTTTGCTAATGTGGAAACAGTACAAGCTTAGGCTCAGTGACAACAGCTCCCACGCAGTCTCCCACATAGATGACAGCCTCCAGGCCAGCCCCAAAGCCTGAGGACCCTCCCAAGCTCTGCTCCAAGTCCTGGGGTAGGATTCTGACAAAGAGAAACCTCCTGCCCTTCTGGGCTGTGTGCCTTCAGACAAGTGACTTAACCTCTCTGTGCCATTTCCTCATCTGCAGAAAGGGTGTAATAAAAATCTAGCTTGAAAGATTGTGGAGAGGGTTTGATAAGACCACAGTCATGCCAGGCCCTGGCACACAGAGGATGCTCAGTACTTGTTACCTTCATCCCTCCAAAAACTGGGAAGTGAAAGACCCAGGTGGGATAGGATCCCAGATAGAAGAAGAGGCAGGAGAGGCTGCAAAAGCCGAGTCAAGAATTCTCTTAATGGAGTCCCGAGTCCACTGAAAGGGAAGTAAATGAGGTATTGAAGGGCCCAGGTGAGAGATGAAAATATCTCAGCTGCCTCTCTGGGCAGGTAGAAAGGGCCAACCTGAAACTTCCCAGGTCACTGTCAGTGAAGCAGCATTCCTGCACCTGGCTGGGCACGGAGAGACCCAGAGCCTGCAGTGACCCCCAGCTCTCAATATGAGCCTGCATCAGAGGGTGACCCCTGAGACTCTGGTGGTGGCCCAAGGCTGGGGATGCCCAAGCTCAAGGTTGAATTCTAGTTTGGGGAGATGTCTGAATCTGGGGTTTTGTCAAATCTGTGTGGAAGCCCAGGTTTGAGGGTGATCGGTACTAGAGAGTGAACTTTGAACTTGGGGCTGACTCTGGTTGTAAAGCTCCAGGTTTGAGAGTCTGCAGATCTACCTTTGGAATTATCAAGACTGAGCTGAACCCCAAGTCTATCTGTGAGCCCAAGCCTGGGAGATATCAGAATTTGAGGTAAGCTCTGAATTTGGAGTATGCTGACAGCAAATTCCAAAATCTTAGGGTATTTGTCAGCCCAAATATGTGAACCCCACATCTGATGCATGAGGTCTGTTTAGGAAGGAGCCAGGCATCTCAGGGCAGTAAAGAATGAGTCCTGGGGGATCCCTTAGGCAGCCAGCAAAGACCCGCCCTGTTCCCCACTCTCTTGTTCATCCTTCACCCCTCTTTCCATGCATACAATCCGCATATCTTTAGTCTCACCCTTCACCACCCATTCGATCCCCCCTTTCATCCCACCTCTGTCCTGAATTGCTGACTCTCCAGGAACTGCTGTTCTGAACCCCAAGTCTTAGGCGCTTCCACATTCTTTCCCTGGGGCCAGAAGAATCAAGGGATGAAGGAGAGAGAACCCATCATCCCCTTCTCCCCTGACAGAGCAAATCCTCCCCAAATCACCCTTCAGGGCCCAGGAAAGGCAGATGGGATTCTTGGGGAGGCCTGCTGCCTTATCTAAGTCTCTGGAACAAGCATTTTGCATTTATTCCCCCAAATGTGTTGCCGAATTACGTTCCAGCCTGTGGCTTCCAGCCATCTGCAGAGAGAAATCCAGTTAGACCTTGTATAATAAGTTCCTGACAATCTTGCCGGGGACGCTGGGTCATAAAAGTCTCCTGGTTTTATCGCCGGTAACAGACATGGAGTGAAATTAAGTTGTCTTATCAAATTTAGATAATATATATCCCTCTAGAGGAGAAGGCTCTGCGTGGGGCTTTCATGGTATGAGCCCAGGAGGGGGACAGGGAGGCGGGGAATATTCCTAGGGATGCGGCACAGGCTAGGGGCAACTCCAAAGAGCCCCGCAGGACTGACTTGCAGCAAGGCAGGGTCACTGGCATCCTAGGGTTTAGTGTCAGCCAGGTCTGGATTTCAGACCTGGCTCTGTCATTTCCATTCTGGGCTAACTTGGACAACTTATTTTACTTTTGAAGGCTTCAGTTTCCTCATCTGTATATTGGGTATGACAGTAATAGCGCCTGCCTCCTGAGTTGCTGTGCGATTTAAATAAGATGCTACATGAACAGCTTAGCCCTGTGCTTGGCATGTGGTGAGCGCTGAACACATGTTGTTTCTGTAACTTGGAAATGAAAGAAAGGAAGCAAGGCCTGGGCACCGATATTATCTTGTCCATTCTCTTCTCATTTTATGGGTAGGGAAACTGAGGGGGAGTTAGTGGACAGTGGTCACACAAACAGAGTTGGTGCCCGAGTCACCCCCTCAGGAATGAGCCATCCCAACTATCTCCCACCCCAACCTGCACCTCTTGAAGAAGCTGGAGGCTGCCACTTTCCTGCCTCTGTCTCCGGTCCTACTTTGCCCAAGAGAATGGACAGACATGGCAGGAAGCCTGGCTGTCCCTTCGCTAGAAGAATGGACTCCCAGGACATTGCCCAGTACCAGGCTTCTGCAGGTCTATTCCTGGGAAACTGGTCCCACTGTCCCAGGAAGGAGCTGTCATACCCCCAACCAGTACACAGTTGATGGAATTAGCCTGCCTTTCTCCTGTAACTGGGATCCTCTCTGCAGGAACCTCACACTTTGTCATACCTCCAGTGACAAAGAGCTCACTACCTTAGCAATCGTGTTATTTCTCTGGCCAGGCTTAAGACAACCCCAACCCATCTGACTTCTAAGATAAGACTCATTCTAGAAAGATGCCCCACCGCCTCAACTTTCTTCCAGCTTTAGTGTATGTGAGCCTGTGTGTGTTAATGGATTTCTCTGTATGTGTTCCACGCTGAGTTCTAAAGGGAAAAGAAACTGGCCAACACAGCCAGCTCTGTATTCCCAAGGGACAGGGTCTGGCATATAATGGGTATTCAAAAAAATAATACTAGGTAACCTTTATTGAGCACTTACTATATGTCAGGGATGTGTTACATGCATTCATTAACTTATGTAATCATTGTAACAATTCTGAGATGCTGATATCATCATTATCTCCAATTTATAGAAAGGAAACCCAAGGCACAGAGAGGTGACATAACTTGCCCAAGGTCACACATCCAGGACATGGAAGAGTCAGGATTTGAATGCAGGCTTTGTGAGTCCAGAGCCATTACTCTTACCTCCCAGGTATTCCTAAAGATTATTTGGAATGAAAGAAGGAAAGGGAAAAAGGAAGGGCAGACTCAGGATGTACAGCCATCTCTTCCAAGTACATATTACTTGGAGGGCAGAAAATACATATTACTCATCTCTCTCTCCTCCAACACAGTACTTGCAAACATTAGGTGTGCAATAAATGTTTGCTAAATAACTGTTTACTCCTCATAGGCATATTTTTCTCTCCCACTATCCCAAGAGCCCTTGGATGAGGAACTGAATTATATTCATCTCTATAGATGAATATAATTCATCTAATTATCATTAGCCCTTTCTGTGTGGGCACAATCCTATGAATATGGCTTGACAAGTTAATGGGCCATCATGCAAAAAAAAAAATCCTCTTCTTCTGGCATCAGGGGTCCTGGGTTAGCAAGTGGAGCCCCACTCTCTCGCAGATGAGCTTTTGTGCAGCACACAACCTGAAGAACTATCCATGGAAAATCTGCTCTGGCTCCCTCAGGCCACTGAGCCTGCATGCAATAGGCATTGTGAGTGTTTGTTGAATGACTGACTATTCGGCTCTTTCCTGCCCTGTTTCACCCGTAGCCAGACTGAGTCCCAGGAGAGCTATTGGTAGAAGAGCCACCAGCTGGGTATCATGCAGCCATGGTGCTGATGGGGGAATTTGCAGACATAGGAGGGACAGATAGGGTCAGGCATAATTGGTAAATATTTGTCTATCTAATCAGAGGGCCTTTTAATTAGCAATTTCATCCATGCAACTGGTTTATTTTTTTTCTTTCTGCGGGAAGTCAATTAAATGTAACAGATGGAGGTTGAACATTGGGGTTTCCTTGTCTCCCACCATCTGTCCCATCCTACCACCACTCCCAGCTGTGCCCACACTTCATTGGTGGAGCTGCTTGCCAGTCTCCATAAGAAGGCAGGGCTAGGGGTAATGATGAGCAGGGGCCGGGTCTCCTGCCCCCAGGAAGCCCTTCTTTGTGCTCCTGGGTCTTGCCGGCCACCCCATACATCCACGCTGATCCTGCAGGTACAGGTCCTGAGACCCTTTGCCAGTAGAGTTAATTCCCCTTCCTGCCTGCCTGGGAGCCAGAACTGTAGAAGGTGTGCTTTTTTTAGCTTCTGCTGCAGGCCTGCCAGGGGCCCCCTTCCAGAGAAAACACTTTTTTTAGTTCAATAAACCTCTATTGACTGTCTACTCTCTGCCAGGCAATGTGTTGGGCACTGGAGTCATAAATCAGGCTGTTCCTGCCCTTCAGGAATTGGTAGCCCATTGGGCAAGATATTCATTCATTCATTCATTCACTTATTCTTTAAATATTTATTAAGCAACATGTGCATGCCAAGCTCTATGCTAGGCCCCGAGGACACAATGATGAATATAACCATTTCCTGACTTTAAATGACTCAGTTAAGCAGAGGAGACAGGCACGTAAATTCACGCATTCAATAAGTATTTATTGAGTGTCTGCGTGAGCCGGGCACTGCTCTGGCCACTGGGGACACAGCAGTGAACAGCACGAAGTCCGTGTCCTTTCTAGTAGGGGAGAGACAATAAACAGATGGATGTATAATGACAGGGGTGATCAGCAATTTGAAGGAAAAATAACCATAATATTGTGTAGTATGGGATCTAATTCAGCTCTGGAAAACTGCAGAGTCCCGGACATGCCCACAAGGGCTCCAATCTCAGACCCAGCTTTCTCTCTCGGACCATTTCTCACCCTCCCCACCTCCGAGGCTACACTCAGCCACATCCACCATGACTCCTCCAACCTGCCATGCACTGTTTTGAGGTCTTCCCCCAGACTATTCCCACTGCTGGCCGCATCCTTCCTCACCTATTCTTTGCCTGGCTAACTCCTCACCTGAAATGTTCCCTTCTGTCCTCTCTAGATCTTGCAAGCTGTGTTACCTTCTTCGTCTGCATTCCTGCAATTCCAGCACTCTCTGCACCCCTGAATCTTCTTCCAGCTTGGTTGTTGCCAGGTACTCATCCATCTCCCTCATTCTGTCTGGGAGCCAGCCCAGGGGCCCAGACCAGATCTGTCTTGTTCCTCTGTACTGTATCACCGTTACCAGGCACAGTGCCTGGCACGTGCCTCTCCGTCTATCAATCCCACCAGTGTTAACTGGACTGAATTAAACTGGGTAGAGAAGAAGAGAAAGAGCATCCCAGTCTGGGGCCTAGATTTGCAAAGACGAGGCAGCTTGAAAGATTCCTAAGTGTTTCAGAGATAGGGAGCAGCCCAACATGGCCGAATTCAGGAGCAGAGCAGGCACGAAGCTGGAACTAAGCCTTGAATGTTAAACTAGGATGTCTAGACGTTATCCCTGTAAGCCTATAAGCCAACTTCAATCATTCACATTCCTCTTCCACGATTTTGCCAGAATTTGTGTGTCTCTGTACTATTAGCTTTTTTCTTCAAATTATCACCTTTTCACCTTTTTAATAATAGCTTTATTGAGAAATAATTCACATAGCATAAAATCTACCCTTTTAAAGTGTACAATTCAGCGGTTTTTAGCCTATTTACAGAGTTATGCAACCAGCACCACTGTCTAATTTCAGAACATTTTCATCACCCTAAGAGAAATTCTGTACCCATTACAGGTCACTTCTCATTCTCCCTCCCCCAGCCTCTGGCAACCGCCAACCTATTTTCTATTTCTACAGATTTGCCTATTCTGGTCATTTTATATGAATGGAATCACATAATATAAGGCCTTTGAATGACTGGATTTTTTCAGTTGACCTTCTGCTTTTAAGATTCATCCATGTTGCAGCAGGTGTCAGTACTTCATTCCTCTCTATTGCTCTACAATATTCCATGGTATAGCTACACCCCATTTTGTTCATTCGTTCATCAGTTGATGTACATATGAGTTTCCATGTTTTGGATATTTCAAATAATGCTGCCATCTACATTCATGTATAAGTTTTTGTGTGGACATATGTTTTTCTCTTGGGTATAGATCTAAGGGTGGAATTGCTGGATCATCTGGTAAACCCATGTTTAACTTTTTAAGAAACTTCCCACCAGCAATGCACGAGCATTCCAGTTTCTCCATATTCTTGCTAACACTTGTTGTCATCTGTCTTTTTCATTTTAGCCATCTTAGCGGCTAAATTCTAGTGGGTTTGAAGTGGTGCCTCACTGTGGTTTTGATTTGCATTTCCCTAATGACTAATGATGTTGAGCCTCTTTATGTGTGTTTATTGGCCATTTGTATCTCTTCTTTGGAGAAATTTATATTCACATCCTTTACCCATTTTTTAATTGTGCTGTCTTTTTATTGTTGTGTTATAAGTTCTTTATATATTCTGGATACGAGCCCATTATCAGATTTTTTTTTGCTTTATTCTTAAAAGGAAACTTTATGTCACTATCTAAGATGGAAAAACATAGGGACACCTGTCATAAATCAAAGGGTGATTGTAAAAATAAATACAAGGTATTAATCTAATTGATAAATCCTTAATAATACTTCCAACAACCCAGGCACTATTCTCGGCACTAGGGATACAGCAATGAATCAGACAGGTAATTCCTACAAAACTTCCTGCTAATTTCCTAGTTTACAATGATATGAGGAAAAGCAAAAACCAAAGGAAACAAATAAAAATTTCATGCTCTGCAGGGAGCTAGAAGAGGCAGGTGCAGTCATGTCTGGGGTGATTTTACTACTAGATGGTCAGGGGAGGCCTGTCTCCTGAGGTCACCCTCATGCAGACAACTAAAGGAAGAGAAAGTACAGAGCATACAAAGGTTAAGGGGGAGAAGATTCTGGACAGAGAGAATAAGGTTTAATTGAGCTGAATGTGATTGGAACAGAGTGAACTAAGGGGACAGTCATATGTGATGAAATGGGAGAAACAGTCAAAAAAAGACCACTGTCACACGGGGCCTTGTAAGCCAGAGAGAAGGGCTTAGATTTGCTGTAAGTACAAGGTAATGCCCTCTGAGACTTTTAAGCAGTGGAGTGACATAATCTGATTAATGTTTTTAAAAGCCCCTCCAGCTGTTGTGTGGTGGATTGAGGGGATGCAAAGCGGAAGCAGCGAGGCCATTGCAGAGGTTACTGTAACATGCGGGTGAGGGATGATGCTGGCTCGGGCCAGGGCAGGAAGCAATGGAGAGAAGCGGCTATTTCAGAATGTTTGGCAGGTAAAGTTGACAGATGGGGCTGATGGATTGGATGGGTCAGGCAAGGAAGAGAGAGGAATCATGGATAACTCCTAGATGTTTAACCGTCTACTGAAATGTCAAGCAAGAGGGAAGACAGAAGCGTGGGGTTACTCAGGCTCCATTTTGTACTTTTAGGTAGAGGTAGCTGTTGGACGTCCAAGTGGAGATGTCAAGAAGGCAGCTGGACATTTCTCAGAGTCTGAAGAGATGCACTGGGGAATTACTAGTGGTGTTTTAAGGCCAAAGGACTGGATAGAGTCCTAGACGAGAAGGTCCCAAAGAAGAATCCAATTGTATTTCAGCTTTAGAGGACCAGCCACAGAGGGAAAACCCAAACAGGAGACTGGGAAGAAGCAGCCAGTGAAGAGGATGCAAGCAAGAAAGTGTGGAGTTGAGGAGCCAAGAGGAGAAGGTGTTTGAGAAGAAGGAGATGGTTGGAGAAATCTAATTTTAAAACACATCAGTGTTATTGAATTCTAACCAGATGCAGTTGTGTGCTGATGGCTGCATCTGAGCCTGATCTCTCTTTGGCAAGAGGTATGAAAGACAAACCACCATCAAACCAAGATGTCCTCCTTGGCATTGAAAGAGAACTGAAAAGTCCCCAAGGGACAGCAGACCATGTACCACCTAGGGTTACCCACAACCTCCTGGGTTCTCCTGGTACACTTGGAGAACTTCTAATGGCCAAGAGGAGTCATCGAAGGCTATGGATGGGGTAGGGGGTAACATGGTCAAATTAACAGGGACAGAAAATGGACTGGAGGGGAAGAGACTAGGCAGGAACAGCAGGGAGAAGGGAGGAGCAGCAACCCAGTAAGAGATGTGAGGTCTGGAGTAAAGCAGAGGAGACTGAACCTAGAGATCTTCAGGAGACCACCTGAACCCCCACTCAACCCCTCAAGCCTCAGAGCAAGCCTCACATTTCCATCTTGATTTCTGTTCATCCCAAGTCCCACCTCTTTCCTAAACCCTGTCCGACCCTCCATAGCCCCCATCCATTCCCACTCTGCCCCCCTCACCTAACTTACAATGTTAGAATGTATTGAGGGCTTACTATGTGCCAAGCATCATTCAAAGCACTTTATATGTTTACCTATTTAATACTCACACTGCTGCATTTTACAAATGAGAAAAATGAGGCACCGAGAGGGCTAGCAAGTTGCCCAAGATCACATGGGGAGGAAACAGTGGAGCTGGGATTCAAACCCAGGGGCTCTGTCTCAAGTCCATGCCACAGTGATGGAAAAAATGCAGCTCAACCTCCTATCCTGAAAGAAAGCCCTTCGTTGGTGAGCTATCCCTTGTATACCTCCAGTGACATGCAGTTCACCACCTCCCAAGTTAGTCTGCTCTGCTGGTCAGGTTGATTCATAAATCCCTCTTTTTCTGTCCCTGCAATCTGTCTCCCTGTAACTTCTCCCTGCTGGTGATGCAGCAGAGGGCTGGGGAGTGGCATGGTGGCAGAAAGGTTAAAAGGAGGGCTCTAAGGTCAAACCAACATGGATTAGTAGTTGTGCAGCCTTGAGCAAGTCCCCTCACTGCTCCGGGCCTCCGTTACCTCATTCAGGAGCCTGGGTGATGATAGAACCTGCCTCCATGTCATTAGGATCATATGGCAAATGCTTAACCCATCATCAGGCCCTCCAAACTCTGGGTAAGTGGGAGCTGCTAGAGTAATGGTGATATCTGCCCTGTACAGCTTGTCCCCTCCTCCTCTGAGACCCCCAGCTCCTCCCCTCAAGGTCTTTCCTCCAGGTCTTCAATGCCAGACCCTGCTGCAGTTTGTTCCTGGCCCATCCCTGGGCATACCCCTCTACTCTCCCCTCCCTGCCAATGCCTGCCCCCTGCAGCTCCAGTCCAGCCGCACCTGCTCCCTAATCAAGATGCCAGGGGCCCCCAACCACCCCCACCTCCTGCGGGGCCCTGGGAGCCTCCTCTCTAATTCCTCTTCCTCAATCAGCCAGTGCT
The DNA here is from genome assembly GCA_028627145.1 of Eidolon dupreanum. Lineage (NCBI taxonomy): Eukaryota > Metazoa > Chordata > Mammalia > Chiroptera > Pteropodidae > Eidolon > Eidolon dupreanum. The sequence goes on from CM053504.1 coordinate 7,888,051, forward strand.
CTTGTGGCCTCTCAACTGATTGCCCTTTTGTTCCCTGCCAGGCTGGTGCCACCTCCAGGGCCCAGCTTTCCCCAGACTGCCCCCTGGGTACCGTGCCCACCTGGCTCCATCCCTTAGGCTGTATCTGGGCCTGCAGGCTTCTGAGGAGGGTGGGGCCTGTCTGGGGCATGTCAAACAAAACCATCCAGAGTGTGTGTACACACACACGCACACTAAAGAGAAATATCAACACACAGGAGCAGGAAGCAAAGCACTTACATACATTCTCTTAAAAGACGTCCACACTAACCAGGAAAATATGCGCACAGTTTTGGAGACAAAAAGGCACAAATGCAAACCACCCAAGGATACACACACACACACACTCCAGCAGGTGCTCCATCTATTCCAACCTGTTTCAGCTCACCCCTACCTCCACCCCTCATTTCTAGCCCCTCCCCACTTCTTAACTCGGTTGATGGGTTAGTTAATGCCCAAGGCCTTGGCCTGAGCCAGCACAGATAACAGGGCAAATCTCATTTCCAGCGTGTCTGTGTCTGGCTCCCACCCCAAGCCTGCTGTGGTGAGCCTGGAGCTGCCCTCAAACACCCACCCCCCACCCAGCCTGCAACATCGGTTAAGTGTTGATGGTCTGGCTGTCTGGCCCTTATCATCTCCTAAAGTCACTGTGCCCCTTCCTGGGAAGAGGAGGCTGAGTGAGGTCCCAAGACAAGACCAGGGCAGGCTGGGAAGGGCTCGTCCTGCCCAGCAACCCCAGCAGAGCCTTGATTCTCATCATTTCCCTGTGACTAGGGCTGGCCTTGCTCAGGAGGCCGAATGATCGCATCCCAGCCGGCTGGCTGCATCCACTTCCAGCTCAGTGCTCAGTGGACCGGGGTCCCCTGAGAGCTGGCTGAGGTGGGGGGAAGCAGGAAGGCTCTGGGACTCTAGGTTCTGTGGGCTCCCGTGGGTCCTTTAGCACTGGGCCCATCTCAGGACTCACCCGCCTAAAGCCCACCAGTCAGGCAGCATCTCTGGGAATGGAGGGTGGTAAGTGTGACCACCATCCATCTCTCCCTGTGACTTCCTCTGAAGACTGGAGAGGGGGCAGCAGGAAAGCATGGGAAAGGGGGCATTTTCTGGCTTTGGAACTACTAAGGTTCTCTCTCCATCTTTGTCACAAACAAGGCTGTTTGTCACATGGCTATCAGGATGACCCTTCTTCTCCAGCCAGGAAGGGAGTCATTTCCTGCTGAGTGGGCACTGGAGCTGGCTGGGAAAAGTGGCTGCAAACAGCAGGAGTGGGTGGCCCCGCCTCTTTCCCCTCACTGGGCAGCAGGAGGCACTGTGCTGGGCAGGAGTGGGCAGCTTGTCCACAGTTAGCCCTTTCAGGAAGGAGCTCTCACAAAGATACACACACAAACACATACTCACATCTAACAAGCGTGCACACACACACACAGAATAGTAACGCGCCCACACTAACACCTGCTAGAGAAGAGATTGCAAACGCGATAGCAGAATCAAAGCAATGAAGGAGAAAGGAGCGTGAGGCTTGGAAGACAGGAGAGCAGAAATTGGATACTGGCAGTCCTGTGTTTCCTTGAGCCACTTACTCAACCTTCCTGAGCCTCACCTGTTCAGCTGCAAGAATAACTAACATTCCCTCAAAGGATTGTTGTCAGAAGCTCCCAGCACATAAATGGTAGGCAGAATCATGATTACTATGCCCATACGTGCGTGCACACACACACGCCTCTTCGCTCTCCTTCTGCATCTCTCCATAGCCTGATTCATCCCTCTTTCCATTTCTGCACAATCCCTAACTGACTTCTCACCGCCAACCTCCAGGAACTGCCCAGAAATGTGCAGCCCAGAGCCCCCTGGGACTATGTTCTGGTTTCCTTCCTTTGCTCTCCCCGCAGCCTCCCTTCTCCACCCAAGACACTTCCCTCATCCTGTTCCCATAGTCCTTCCAGCCCCCAACCTTCACACTTCTGGATATCAGGAAACCAGGTCCCAGGTAAGGCTAGAGCTTGAAGGTCATTTGGGACGGGTGGGATGAGAGGACAGAAGAGAGTGGAGAAAGAGATGCTACAAACGGGATGAAGTAGGAGCAGAGATTCAAATAAGGAACTAGAACTAAACCAGTTGGTTTCCAGGCCTGGTTGAATGTTGGAATCATGGAGGAAGCTCTGAAAAAATACTGATGGCTGGACTGCTCCAGCCCACGGACATCTTATTTAACTGGTCAGGGATGAGGCCTAGGTCATTCTAGGGGGTAGAAATGTGAGCTTTGTAGCTAGACAGGGCAGAGCCCCAGCCTGGCTATCTGATCTTGGATGAATCACTTCCCCTCTCTAAGCCTCGTTTTCCTCATCTCAGATAAGGAGCATGCCAAACCACGAGGCTGCAGCGACGGCAGCAAGCAGAAGTCTTTAGCACAGGGTCTGGCCCTAGTAGTGCTCCGGAGTAGAGTGGACACCCCTGGGAGCCAGCTGGGTCCCCTGGTCTCTGCTGAAGTGGGACTGAGGTTCCTTGCCATCTGCCCCCCTCCTGGTGCATTCCCCGCAGGGCTGCTGTGCCCTCCTGCCTCTCTCCATATTAAACATTAGCCCCCTGCCTTCTCCAGGCCACAAGCCGAGCATTTCATTTCCCCAGTCTTTTCACCCCTCAGGGTGGGAGCCAGGGTGGGATCAGGCCTCCAATTAGAGTCACACAAGGATTCATGTCTCCTCCCAACTCTGGCTTCCAGGATCAAAGGGGGCAGATTGGCAAAGGGGACGGATTGGCGACTCTGTGCCTGATTTTATCCAGTGTCGCTCCCGCCTAATTAGTATTCCAAGGAGAGCTGGCTCCACAGGCCCCAGGATTTGTTTGCCAGCCGGCCAGTTCCCTGTCTCCCCAGTTCAGAGTGAGTAATTCTGTCCCTCCCAGGCCCATTTAAGGGAGTGAATAATTAGTTACATTCAATTAGGTCTCTCGCTGCCACTGTGGCTCCTGCTTGCCTCACTTGGGGGGACAGGCGCACTAATGAGATGGCACATGTCTGACACGGGGGAGCGGGGGAGCGGGCATTAAACACTAACCATCCCCCCACCCCTCCGCAGGGGCCCAAGGGCTGGAAGGGAATGGGTTGGGTAGAAGAGGAGAAACTGTGGTTGGGATGCTGGTGATGGTTGCAGGAGAGGAGGGGAGGGTGAAAAGTAAAGAAAAAATGGGAGATGGAAGAGCAGAAGTGGAGGGAAAGAGGAAGAGGGGTGGAGGCTCTGGGGAAGCAGGAAGGGACTGGGGGGAAAGAGAGAAGACGCCTAAAAGTCTATCGATATGGAGTCCTGACACGAATCAGGATCCAGCTCTACAATGGAATCCTATGCAGCAATTAAAAAGCATGCTGTCAATCTATACTTATTGGCATGGAGAGACGTCTGCCGTATACAGCTAAGCCAAGAAGGCTGCTTACAAAGCCATGTATGCAATAATAACTCAAGTTTAAAAAATGTTTTTGGCACAGAAACTAAGTCTGGAAGGACCTGGAACTTGCTGTTGGTGGGGGTGGTGGGAGGCTTACGAGTGGTCTCGTTTTCCTGTATATTGCTTGGATGGAGTGTGCAATGCCAGGTCTGACTTTCGTAATTAGCAAAAACAGTAACACTTGTTTGAAAGAGAACAGGGTGAGGTGGAATTGCGGGGAGAAAGGAAAGAGGTGGTTGGTCAGAGAGCAAAGCAGGAAGCGAGGAGCGGTGGAGGGACGGGCAGAGACCACGCAGGGTGGGAGGGAGTCTTGGAAAGAGGAGGGGACAGGGAACTAGCTGGGCGCCAAGGCCCAGCAGGAGGTGCCAGTCACGGAGAGAGGCAGAGAGCCCCAGGGACAGTGGGGGACGGGGAGAGGCGGTGGTTAGAATAGAGGAGCAGTGCCCCCTCCCGAACCCCCTGCCCACTAGCTCCATCTGTCTGGACAAAAGCTGCTCGCGGACCTTGCTGAGCCCCTCCCAGAGTCAGCCCCCCAGCAACAATGCTGCGAATCCCAGGGGAGTCCCCTCATGAGCTTTATCCTTCTCCCAGACTCCAGGCCCACAGCCTGGCTTTTTTTTTTTTTTTTTCTTTTTTTACAAATTAAAACTGTATCTCCCAACCCCCGCAGGTGGGTTTGTAATTTTCTGTGCTAGAATCACTCTGGGGGAGAGAAATCCTTCGGGACAGAGCCTTTAATAATTTCTGCTGCCCAAGGAACAGGCTGCAGAGCCCTGAAGGCTTAAAGGGAGGATATGTTCATGAATACCTGGGGCGTGGAGCTGGCCTGACACAGCAGGGGCTTGTGTCATAGAATGAAGAGGACATCTATGCCCAGCTCAGGCCCAGTCCCAAGGCAGTTCCCTTAGCCCTAGAACCTCGGTGCCTCAGGACCCCTTAACCCAGCTTGAAGGGTGGAGTGTACGCCCCCACAGGCCCTCTCCCGCCTCCTGGCTGGGCCCATGCCACGTTGCCCATCTGGGCTCCAGACTCTCCCGGGCCTCAGTTTCCTCATACGTAAAACAAAAGGATTGGACATGATAACGTTCCCAGTCCCTTTTAATTCCAAGCCTCTGTGACATGCTTTCTTTGGTTTTCACTGGGTTTTTTACGTTTTGGAATTGGTGGCCCTTAAACATGGAGCGATTGCACCTGGAAATCTAGATGCCCATAACTCTCATTCCTGCAGGGCGAAACCACAGGAAGGAGCCGATTAGTGCTGACCCCCAAAGATGGGCAGAGCCTCTCCATCTTGCCATAGTCTTTGCCTTGTCCTGAGCTGGCCTGCCACATGTTGGAGGCCCTGTGTGCATGAGTCAACGAAGTTAGGTCCAAATCCCAGTTCTCACTCCTCAGACCTTAGCAAGTCATTCGGCCTCTGAGCTCCATCCATAAAACAGGTGAGATAGGAGACTGTGCCTTATGTAGGGTTGTCCTCCCGGCTCAGACAATGCAAGGAAAAGTTCTTAGCAGGGTGCCTGGCACGGAGGGAGCACTCTCAGTATGTCACTGGGCACAGCCCTGCTCAGGACGAGGCCATAGTAGGAACGGATGTAGTCGATGCCATAGAGTGAAAGAAGCAGTGGAGAGGAAGACCTGACCTAGGGAACGGGTGAAGCTGCAGAGTAGAGGTTGGCGGGCTCAGGGAGGAAAGGCCTCCTCTCCAAAGTGAGGGCAGGACTTGGTGTGAGAGTCAGCAAAAGCAGGGTCTTTAACGATAACTTGGCGCCACCCTCTGGCTGATATATGCCTCACACCCACCCCTCCACCTACAGGCGGGAGAGGACCCTACAGTTCTTTGATCCTTTTCACTTATTTGTAGAATTGGCAGGACCCTGAGAACTGGTAGGGCCCCAGCCCTTCATTACACATCTGGGGCAGGGGGAATCCTAGAACCAGAGGGTAACTGTCTCATAGGTCTTACAGAAAGTTCTGGCTGAGCACCACTTAAAACCCAGAACTTGCTACAACTGCCATGAAGAGCAACCCCATCTCTTTGTCAGGGATGCTAAGATACACGTTCCAAAACCGGTGGATGCCTGAAACCAGGGATAGTACTGAACTTTATATATACCATGTTTTCCCTATTCAGACATACCTATGATAAAGTTTAATTTATAAATTAAGCACAGTAAGAGATTAACAATAACTAATAATAAAATAGAACAATTATAACAAGATACTGTAATGAAAGTTATGAGGATGTGATCTCTCTCTCTCTCTCTCTCTCTCTCTCTCTCTCTCTCTCTCTCTCTCTCTCTCGTCTCTCTCTCTCTGATGACCTGTCTGATAACGAAGATGTCTACTAAGTGACTAATGGGCAGAGAGCATCTACAGCGTGGAGACACCGAACAAAGGGATGATTCCCATCCTGAGTGAGACAAGGTGGGGCAAGTCAAGATTTCATCACGCTACTCAGAATGGGGTGCGATTTAAAACTTAGGAATTGTTTACTTTTGGAATTTTACATTTAATGTTTTCAGACCGCAGGTGACCACAGGTAACTGAAACCGTGGAAAGCGAAACCACGGATAAGGGAGGATGACTGTACAAAAGTGTACCTTCTTATGCATGAGCGCTGCTGGCTGGTCAGGGGAACTTCTCCAAAAAGCACACACTGTGGCAAGGAAGGAGTATGCGGAAGCACCAATGGGGTGTGGGGAAGTGAGACAGGGAAGGGAAGGAAGAGGGACAGCTGGAGCTCGATCCCTCTAGGGAACCTAAGAGACAGTAAAGACCACACCTCATATTTGTCCCATCCAAAGGCAAAAAGGCTAAACCATTTACCCCTCAATTTTCATTCCCAGTTGGTTGAGAGTACTCCTGAGCATTAACTCTCCAGGTACACTTTACCTGCCCCACACCTGCACTAAGCATGTTTTCAAGACCAGAGAAAGCCCCGAGGCAAGTGATCCCAAGTGCTTACAACAGGAAACTGACTGCTTGCCTAGAAATCTGAATGCCAAGAGCGATAGTTCTCAAAATGTGGTCTCTGGCCGCCAGCAGCACCTGAAGAGCTGGTTAGAAATGCAAATTCTTGGACCTCATCCCAGACATACTCAATCAGAAACACTGGTTGAGTGTGGGACCCAGCTACCTGTCTTATGACAAGTCCTATAGGTAGTTCTGCTCAAGACCGAGAACTTCTGACTCAGGAGAAGACCAAGGAGGCATCAATGGCAGCTGTCGTGGGTCTTGTCTCCATTTGTCAGATGAGATGCTAAGAGATGTAAGTGACCTGCCCAAGGTCACGCAGGTGATGGGTCACAGAGGTGGTGGGTCTTTTGTCTCTTTCTACCATACTGTCATGCCCCGGAGTAAAGCAAGCATTTGGACTCTAGGTAGGAAAGGAGGGTAAAGTTCCAGAGCGCCCTTCCCCCATCCAACCCCACTGCCACTTGGCTCCATTTTCTAAAGCAAACCTCTCCACCTGGTGTGCCCGATTGGTTTCGGAGCTCTTCTGGGAAGCCTGTCAAGCCAGGTGCCCTTCTCCCCACTCCTAGCTGCCCTCACAGCCTCCATCGGGGACAAGCCCTTTCAACCCCCACCCTCCTGACAGCAGGACACACTGGAGAACTCCAAAGAAGCTTCTTTCAGGCGGGGGAAGGAGATCCCTGGGTTAAACCAGCCTGGCCTCACTCACACCACAAATATGAATCTTCATGCCAGGGTTTCACATGGCTCTTCCTTCTCCTTGTCCTACAACCTTCCTCCCTTCCCTTCCCCTCTGCTCCCACTCCATCTGCTGCTCCTCCTGGCTAGGCTCCCCCTCAGTTGGCACAGCAGGAAAAGAGAACAGGACGGTTTATTTTTATCCTAAGATACTGCTGGGGGGAAGGGGGTACCATCTGACCGAGAAGCGGCAGCTCCTGTAGCAGTTGGGAGGTCAGAAGGAGGTAGGAGGCCCCAGATCTCCCCTGGAAGGAGCTACAGATTTGAGTTCCAGCGAGCAGGCGGGTCTGGGAGAAGCAGCACAGAATATATAGTGGGGCCGTGAGTGGCAACACTACGAACTGCTGTGTCCCCGTAGGCAGGTTGCTTCACCTCTCTGGACCTCTGTTTCCACCTCAGTCAAAGAGGGAAGGATGTGGGCCCTGCCTGCCTCCATGGCTGTTTTTTGTGAACATGAATGCAATGGGGAGAACACTTTGCAAGCACAGTGCCAGATGTGAGCACACAGGGAAACCGGCCTGGCGGGGCAGCAGCCTGGGGACATTCTTATTTATCCACAGAAAGTGCCCTAATTCTGTGAGCCTGACAGCAAATTAAGCAGCTTGTGTCACCCAGCATGTCCACCCCCGTTTTTCTTTTTACATGTTTGATGACTTTTTAATTACATAAGCATTATGTGACTTCAGTCTCCTTTTGGAGGAAAAAAAAATGAAGCATTCTGGGAAAGTCAAATCTTCCTTTAACAAACCCTCCCCCAGAGCCTTCTTTCCCAACCCAGACATTACAACTCTTCAGGCTGTGGATTTCCTGTGTGTCCTTCCAGAACACTTGTCATACCTACATATACAACGTATATTATGTTTGAGTACATACCCATAGGTGATGTATCACATTGTTTTGGGGTATGTGCTTTTTAAAAAATTGTTTTCCCTGCCCATCGTTCTGTAACCCGCTTTTTTTTTTTTATGACAGTGTTTTTGAGATCCTGTTACATAAATATGTTACAATTTTATTTAGCCAGTCCTCTGTTGGTGGACAGTTAAGTGGCTTCCAGTTGTTCATTGCCACAAACAATCCTGCAACGGATATTTGTGCAGATGCTCATCGAAACCACCATGATACATCTCTGGGCACTAAACTGCTGCGTTAGAGAGTTTGATAATATTATTATATGTGCCTCCCCCAAAGTTTTGCCTCCGTCTTTAAAAGCAAGTTGGGAGATCGAACGGGCTCCAGGCTGGAGTGGGAGGTTCCCCCGAGGTGAACTGTTTCTGAGCTGCAAGGGTACAGGCAGAGGGGGGCTGTGCCAAGCACCGGCCCCTCCTGCTCACAGCGAAGCAACAGCTCCAGGCTCCCCGGCCACGTGCACATTCGTCCATGCTGCCACGCTCCTGGGCACGCACAGCCTCACTGTCTCTCCTGCACTGAGATGCGGCTCTCTTTGCCATCCTCCTGCGTGACCGGCTGGCACCCATGTAAGGTCTCCTGCACTGGTGCGGTGGAGTGGGGGCCAGGAAAATCATCTATATAGACCGTCTCCTCGGGACCATGCCGTTGGTCTTGGGATCCGTGGTTGCCCTGGGGAGCCAAGGCGTGAGGTTACCCAGCAACACCCCTTTGGAGCCCTTCCCTCAGAAGGGGAGCCCACCACCACCAGCAGCCCCTTCCCCTTTCCCAAAAAGAGGGTCAGGGCTGATTCACGGGTGCCTCCTGCCCCCTGCTGGCCACACCAAAGTTGTCAAGAAGCTTGCAGGGAGTGGTTCAAGGAGCTGTCCCTCCAGTCCAGCCCATGGGCCCAGCACCAAGGCCCCAAAGTGGTTCCCCACGTATCGAATACCAGGAAAAAACAGTACATGACACCACTGATTTCAACCATGGCGCAAGGGCAGCTCTGTGGGAGGTGAGCTCCGAGGGTGACAAAGGCTGATGCTGAGGGAGCGAATGGGAGGAGCCCTAGAGCACAAGGATGGGGATGAGAGTAGCCTGGTCCACTGCCACCCCCACCCCCCAACCCCCACTCTCGCACACTCCTGGCCACAGGGGCAGACCCGGAATCAGTTTTACTGCCATATAGGCAGCAATGAGTCAATCTTCTTTCTAGTTTGCCAAAACTCTGAGCCAGTTCCCAGGGGCAACCTACCTTATCTTTTGGCTCTTTGGTCATCTTTCCTAGAGAGAGAGAGAAAAAAAAATGGAATGAGGAGTTGGTGAGGCCAGATTACCTTCTCCTCCCTCCCCTACCTCTCCCTCTCTCCACCCGTCCCTCCCACCTCACTTTCCCATTTGGGACTCACTGATACAGACAGGCACCAACAGGATAATAGTCAGGATCCCCATAATGAAGGGGATCAGCACCAGGGCTCTCATCCGATCCTTGAAACCTGGGGAAACTGAGACTTCAGTGATGGCTCCCCACCCCCACGCCCATAGCCACTGCCAGATTCTAAAATCCTACCACGTCTGAGCTCAGCTACATCAGAGATTTCAAACAGGTGGCCCTGGTAAAACATGGCCAGTAGGTGTCTTTAGTATGACCAGCACATTTAAAAGTTTTTTTTTGAAACATCTTAAAATTAGGAGATTGCATATTTAAAATCTGAATATCTAGCTTCTCTTAGAAATTTAGAAGACCTGTCTCTACCACTCACCACACTCCCAATCCCTCCCTACTCTCTGCCCAATGCTGAGGCCCAGCATGGTGTATGTCTGACCTATTGCCTTTGTTTTACAAGAATGAAGGAGAATTTAAGTGTTTCTTGTACCTAAGTCTCTATTTCAAACAGGAAAATGAGAGAGCCCAGGAGGCAGGGCATGGACTAGGGTAAGCCACTCACCTCAGGACAAAATTTAAGGGGACACAGGATAAATAACATTTTAATATCATGTTTTTGAAAAAACAGATCAGCAAACTATGGCCCACAGGCTGACTGCTTATTTTTTAAATAAAGTTTTATTGGAACCAGGGCTGGGATTAGGCGGAGGCAAGTGAGGCAGGATCAGGCAGGAGCAGGGTCAGATTCTACCCTTAGTTAAAATTTTGATATTTTGTTCATTATTGATATTTTTTGCATTAACTTTGATTTGTTTTCAATATTGCATTAAAATGTTATTTATTTTGGTTACTGCATTTTTCTGGCACCCCTTTAAATATCTGTGCCCAAGGCAAGGGCCTCGCTCACCTCACCCCAGTCCCAGCCCTGCCAAAAGGAAAATTGAGTGTTAAGAAAAAGCAAAGGGAGTGTATTTTCCTTACCTCTAACATTTTTTGCTCATTAACATGACCTGCCCTGCAGTTACTTTGAGTCTGCGATCTGAGCGGTAGACTAACCTCCGCATTCTAGAATTAAAACCGAGGCCCCGAGAGGAAACAGTGTCACACCGTGCTGGTGCTCCAAGTGCAGGGTGGCAGAATAGCATTGATGGAGCCTTTCTAGAGTGCAAGAACCCACACCAGGCACTTACATCAACCTACTCAGGGGGATACAATTGTCACCCCATTTTACAGATGAAGAAACTGAGGCTCAGAGAGGGGAGGCGACATGCCCAGACTCCACAAATAAGTGGCAGAGCTGAGAAGCCACAACTCCAAACTGACACCTCCTCTCGCTTCGCCTCCCACCCTGTGTTTCTGTGTGCCTTAGTCTCCCATTTCAGTTCCCTACCTGCTGCCAGAGCCCATTCTCCAGGACTCACCACAGACAACATCCGTCTTGTTAGTCCCTGCTTGTGACTCCACCAGGTTCTTAGACTCACAGCTGTGTACACACACATGTGCGCATGCACACACAAAGAGAGAGAGAGAGAGAGACATTAGTTTCCCCAACCATAAGATTTCCATAAGAGACCGTCAACAACCATCAAATCCAAGTTCACTGAGCACATGTTGTACGCTCCCTCCTGTGCTGGTTATGATGCTGGTCTGTACTTCCATGAGTATAGAGAAAAGATTATTACATATCTTGAAGGAGTAATAATAGGAGAGTCTCTAATGAGTGTTGCAATATAGTGTTGCCAAGTGTTGTAATATAGGCTAAAATTAACTGGGAATTGTTCAGAAAAGAGGAGACAAAATCCACAATGGCTGGAATGGAGAGCTGATACATTCGGTTTAAGGTGGGGCTTCTCAGCCTCGGCCTCACTGACATGTTTGGGCCACATGATTCTCTGTTGTCGGGGCTGTCCTGGGCATTGTACAATGTTTAGCAGCCTCTACCCACTAATTTTCAGTGGCATCCCCCTCCCCAGTCATGACAACCAAAATATGTGCAGATATTGACAAATGTCCTCTAGGAGACAAAATTGCTCAGTTGAGAACCTCTGGTCTAAGGAGCATCCAGAAAGACTCCCCGGGGAAGTTAGGTCTAAGTGGGCCCTGAAGAATGTAAAATTTAGAGCAGGTGTACATTCCCACTAAGCAGGACAACGTGATACAGAGATTAAATGGGTGACATGCCAGATGGCGTTAGGGAACGATGGAAAATTTGGTCTTTAAAACCTGATAATCGGCCACGAAGGTTTTAACTGGATCCGGTTGGTGAGTGGCATCAGCATCCAACCAGATGACTTAAGTAATGAGAGCACTCAGATGGCCAGAGCTCACAGGAGGAGAAATTACAGAAAGGTGGCCAGCCAGGAGGCCATTATGGGAGTCTAGATATGCGAAGACCAGTCCAAGGTGGTCTCAGGAGGAATGGTGAGGAATGGTCAGAGAAGGACATCACACACACACACACACAAATCTAAAGTGGGGAAAAGAGAGCAAAGCTTTAAAAAAAAAAGCACATACATGAGAAGGGTCTTACACGAGAAGAGAGCTTAAGAGCTTACAAAACACTTTTACATGTCTTCTTCAAGCCTTATGAGATGAAGGTCATTCCCATTTTCCAAATGAGGACACCAAGGCTCAGAGAAATGAGGATCACGCATCTGTACAGGGCCACACCCTTTCTAAGCCGCAGTGAGGTTGGAACCCAGTGCTCGGATTCTCCTACACCAATGTGCCTCCAGTTGTCAGTCAATATTTAGCAGTAAAATTTATTGAGCACCTACTATGTTCTAGTCACTGTTCTAGGCGTAAGGGTTGCATCAGTGGAAGAAAAAAAAGAAGTTTGCAATCTATTGGAGAAAGGCAGACAGTAGACAAAGAACAAAGTGTATATGGAATGCAACGATTTGTGTGGACAATATACATGTTTTCACACACACAGGTGTGTGTATTTGTACACAGAATTTCTGGAAGGACGCACAAGGAACAGAAGCTGCCTCCAGGGAGAAGAATTAAGGAGACAGGAGTGTAAGGGGGACTTATCACTCTATAGGTCCTTTTATGTCTTCTGTCCTATGTACCTGTCTTATCCATTTTTATGGGGTGTGTGTTTAAAGGTATTCCAGGCAGAAGAGTTTGATGCAAGAGAATGAGTAGTGTGTTGAGGAGACTGCAAGTCAAGAGAAGTCAGGAAATGGCGCCGGAAGGTCGGAGGCCATGCAAAAGAGTCTGGATTTTTGTTCTAAAGGCAAAGAGCCAATGAAACATTTTAAATAGGGAGTGCTATGATCTAAAATGAACTGCAGAATGCTCACTTTGGCAAGTAGATGGAGAACTGGCTAAAGGGGAGAGACTAGAGACAGGAAGGCCAATGAGGAGGCATCATCCGGACCACAGTGATGAGGCCCAAACTCAAGGGGTAACACTGGAGATAGCGAGAAGAACAAGTCCCACAACAATTAGGAGGCCCGATGGACAGGACATAGTGACTTATTTGGGCTTGGAAGTGAGGGAGGATCCTTAGATGAGTGCCCAGAGGCATGGTGGTGGTTTTCACAGAGGGTGAGGGGAGCGCCTGGGTAAGCGCCTTTGAGTCGCCTGCATGGAGGTGTGCCCTCAGCACTTGAATGTGACAGTCTGGGACCCAGGAAACAAATCTGGACAGGAGATGTTTACTGGAACCACTTGAGAGCTGATAGCTAAAGCCACGGATATGGATGAGATGGCAGAGAAGGTGGGCAAAGTGATTGGAGAGTAGAGCAGAACAAAGACCTAGAAAACCAGTTAAGGAGGAGAAAAGAGGCAGAGAGAAGGGTAGAAAGTAGGAGAGGTATCACAGTGTCCCCCCATGAAGTTTCATGAAGATGGAAAGAGCAACAGGATCTATTATCACCAAGACAGAGAGGGCAAGAAAATGCTGAGACATGCCCATTTAGTCAGCCATGGAGGTCATTCTAGGTGTTTCGCAAGTGTGCGAGTGTGTGTGGAGAGCAGAGACTGAAGAGCAGGTGGCCAGAGAGAATGGAAGCAGATTCCATGCCCCACTTGGAGCAGGAAACACAAGGGCTGAGTCCTTGTACCTTGTCCAACGGCGACACTTTTCCAAAGCAGATGACACGTTGGAGAAGAAGCCAAATGGGCAAGGTTTGCAGATTGTATCAGAAACCCCTGTAGCTGGGAGGGAGGAGGAGGCATTAATCATCACAGTAGACCACCTGTCTGGCTCTTGAGGGAATCGGTGGACAGACAGGACAGGAAGACCTTCCTGCTTTAAGCACTCTTCCCCTAGCGGATAGCCTCCCCCAACTGCTGCAGCCCCTAGGAAGGCTTCTCCCACTGCCCTTCCAAGGCAGATACCCATAGTGGGAGGCAGAATGAAAAAGTTTCCATTTCCGGCTCACTCTAGCAGACATACTAACTCAGGTTGTAGTCTCCATTCCCTGCACCACTGGGGCCGAGTGCCCACTGCCTAGCCCATTCCCTTGGGCCCTTGGCTCCTCTCTCCTGACTCTAGAGCTGATTCTCAGACAGGCCACCCACTTACCGATCTGCTGGACCCCAAAGCCAGGGGGGCACGATCTGTGCGGGATGCAGCGTTCGCAGGCATCGCTGGCACAGTACTGGCCTTCATTACACATGCAAGTCGTGTCTGTTTTCGAGGTGCCATTTGTCTGGACCAGGAGCCCTAGGTCTGTGCAGAGATGGGCAAGAAGGGTGGGAATCCCTTGGTGGCCCTGATGCTTAGGGCTCTGCTCCTCCCACTTCCTGATCTTTATTTTTTTCTTAGACCCTCTTCCAAGTAGGGATGGCAATCAAATTAACGACCAGTACAACCTATACTCCAACCAATCAAAACAGACCCTAGCTATCAAAGAAAAAAAAAAAATAGAATGGATGTGTCATCAAGAATGAGCTGGAATATCAGCCCAGCTCCCAAGCACCCCTCCCCCAGCAGCTCACGCACTGGGGTCACAGTATTTGTGCTGATGACAGTGTCTCTCATTGTTCCAGGTGCTTAGGAATTCGCCTTCACTACAAGGAAAACATTCTGTGTCGGTAGTCTCCGTGCAGTCAATCACCAGTTTCTCTCCTGGAAAACATCAGGAAATGAGGCAGCTCCAACAAGCTCAATGAGTCAGACACTTACCGAAAACTGATCAGACTGGGCTTTAGGGCAGGGGATTCAAAGGCGACAGTCTCAGACCCTTTCAGCCTTCATAGTCTGGTGGGAGACATGGAAGAGATAGGAACCCTAGTCCTAGGTAAGTAGAGAGGGAACCCAGAATATTCTGACAGCATGACAGGGAAGCGAAATCTCAGGGGTTGTTTACGACTCAAGTTTACAGTTGGCTCATGGGGTCTGCATCTGCCAGCAAACTAAGAGGGGTCCCACTGTGGGGCTTAAGGGTTGGCATCTCACCTGGTGGGCACAAATTACAGCACTGACTGTTTATTGGGTATTGATTTTCTCTGCATGCAGTGGGTGGTTCTGGGTGGACCTAAAAACAGAATTGGGCAATTTAAAGGGATCTTGAAATCTCTTTTGTAGTTTCCTCGGCAGGAAGGCGAAAATCAGCCAGGACAGAGGTTAGAACTGAAGTAAAGTCCAAAACAGAAAAATGGAGCCCGCCTATTACTTAGTGTGTTTATTTTTAACTAAACTGACAACTGATATGATTGCAAAAGCATCCAGAGAATCATTCTGATATTTTACAAAGCGATTGTGCTAGAACCTCAAAATAGTCTCTAAACTAAACAGATTTTCTTTTTGTCTGGACTCCAGAGTCTTCCCTCTTTCCAAAGACCCAAAAGTACATGAGGACTCCAGTACCTCCCTGGAGTCCTGAGGCTGGCTGACTTCATTGGTCCCATTCCTGACTGGGGCTATATTTAGTACCTGGCCTCTTCCTTCTATTCTTCTGCTCCACATCCCTTTCCCCTCTCCCAGCCTCATCATGTTTTTTCCCTCCAACCTCTCTCTCATGAAATGCCAGAAAGTTGTGAAGATGGAAGGATAAGATCCAACTTTTTCACTTTACAAATAATGAGACTAAGGACCAGGAAGGTCAGGCCACTTGTCCAGGGTCCCAAAGTGATAGAATCCAAATGAGAATTCAGGTCTCAGTATTCCCTTTCTCCATCGCCTTGGCTCTCACACGAATTTTTACTACATCCAGGTATCAACGATGTTATTAATGACTTCTCATTAAATCAAATACATTTATCTTCAATGTAAACCTTATATCATTGACATGAGAGGAGAACGAGTCTCACTTCTCATAGATAAAAGGTAACCCTAAAAATATAAAGTCAACAGAAACGAAACAATGTCATTAAACTCAGGCTGGTTGCTTTGCTTGCTGACAGTCCTCTACCCCATGCCTCCTCTTGATTTTTGTTTAAAAAGGAGGATTAGCCAGCGCTTGAGAGGTATTAACTATATTCTAGCTCCAGAGACTTCTTCCTTGAAAAAATGAGAAGGATTTTAAACAGAACTGTAAAGCGAATCTATGTTGTTTAGTTTTATATGCATGGGCTCCTCACAATCACCCTACAATTTGGGAATGGCCAGCGAAAAGAGCATAGGTTTGAGAGACAAACAGCTTAAGGCTCCAATCTTTACTTTGTAACACTAGTTATTTTGCTTCTTTTAGGCTCAGTTTCCATATCTCTAAAATGGGAGTAATAATACCTGCCCCATAGATTAAGTTGTGAAGATGAGAAAGAATATATGTACGTGGCCTGGCACAGTGTCTAGAACACAGTAGGTGCTCATTAAATGGCAATTTTAATTGTTACACATATGTGACTACCTGCTTGGATGCCTAGCGTCCTGGCTAACTGGCTGGCTGTCTGGGATCCTGGCTCTCATTCAGCCATTCCCTACAGAAATGCATCTCACCCCAGAAGAAGAAGGATGTAGAAAAGGCTGCTGCCCCCACCATCACATCACAACATCCATCCTGTGAATGTTCTCCCTGCAACCCTGTAGACCTTTCCGCCACACTCCGAGAGCAGTGAACATCCTTTATGCCATTTTCAAACACATGAGAAATACAGATCATCCTCTGAAAGCTTGTCATTCCCCAGTGCCCACTCCATAGCCCCAGTCCTGACACAGAGGCACTCAGGACCGAAACTTAGAGATTCTCACCATCGGAGAGGCAGGCTCAGGAGTCAGGCAAATGTATATTTATATCCAAGTTCCACCTAGTTACGAGAATTTGGGCAAGACATTTTCTCTCTCTGAGCCTCAGTTTGCTCATCTGTATAATGGGGGAGTTGAAAGAAATCAGACAGAGAAAGCATGTAAAGCCTTTTATTCTGAGCCTGACACACAGGAAACTCGAAATAGATTATTACTGCTATTGTTGCCAAAACCCAGTCTCTACCTGGAGCCTAAATTGGGAGTATGCTCTTGAGAAGCCCAAACAACCCTTTCCCCTGGCTCTTTCTCCACTCCCTCCTGCAAGATCCCTCTTCCTCTTATCTCCAGCTCCACCCTCTTCCTGCCTCCTTTCTCCTTAGGAGCCATTGCTTAGAGTGAAAATGAAAGTTCTGGGACCAAAGTAGCTTCCCCACTGACTTTCTTTGCTTGCTGCTGACTCCCGCTACTCCATGGGTCATTCCTGCTCAGACTTCATGCCAGAAATTACAGCCCTTGGAAGTAGGGGGAAAGCCAGAGGGATTAGGATGAGAGAGTAAGGTAGTTGGGGGATTCCCAGCCTCCAGAATGAGGAACTACAAAAATACATTTAAACAAAAAGTGAGACAAATGTGGGTTTCTGAAAATTCCGGAGATATGCTTGATTGGGCATATCTGAGCCCTTTCGGTGCCTGGAGAAACCCTTTCTTGGGTCCTTTGAACAGTTCGTCTCCCCCATACGTCCCCTATCCTACGTCATCTTAAATTCAAGAGGCAGAGAAACGGCCTTGAGCATTCAGCCTAGGTTGGATCACCCCTTGTTAACAAAAATGCCCTGGAAGAAGGCAGCCCCAGCTGGCAAGGAGTCGATAACCACTCTCAGAGGCTAGCATCTGTCCACACGCAAAGGGACAGGAAACCAGCCAGACCGCACCTTCCTTTCGCTGGCTTTTCTCCCACTCCTGAAACCCCTACCCTTCTCTGCGTGGCCACTCTCTGAGGCAAACCCAGATGCCAGCCTTTGACCAGATCTGAGGCTTCCCAAACTCCAAACCCATCCACGCTGTCCAATGCTCCCACTACGCGACCTCTGTGGGCTACCTGCGACCCCAACCTGGGAGGAGAACGAGGCAGCCCACTTCATTCAGCCGGAACCCGGGGTACCTTACCCAGCTTCCACCTACCCTTCTGTCTCCCCTCCCCGCCCCGCCCCCCCAAAAAAACTCAGCTACGAAGGTCCCTTCCCGAAGTATTGACTCTCTTCTCATTGCCCTCTCTCAAATCCCAAACTCCCCCGTCGGGTCGGAGCAGAAACTCAACTCACGGCGGTCAGCAAGAAGCCCCAGAGGAGACACTGCAAAGAAAGACGAATCATGGCGAGGTGAGAACCGGGCGGCGGGAGGGAGCGCGTGGGACGGAGCCTCTAGTAAGTCAGAGGCCCCAGCCTGAGGACTTGTCCAGGAAGGGGGCGTGGCCTTAGGGAACCAATCGCGACCGGCCTCGCTGGGGAGGGCGGAGTTCCAGGTGACAACGCTCTGGGATTTCCCCCAGGACATTCCCAGGAGTCTTATTCCCCTGGGAGTTTAGGGACGCGCTGGGGGTGAAGGTGGGGGAGTAGGGGGTCCCAGGGAGAGCTCTTCCTCCTTAGCCTCTGGGACTACAGAGGCCAAGCCGAAGGGGGGAAGGAGCCAGCCGGCCTCCCAGGGGGTGACAGAAAGAAAGAGAGATCCTCCCGGTGCTGGGAAGACGCCACAGAGACCCCAGCGGTTCTTCCCCGCTGCCTCCGGGAATCCCGGCAGAACCGAAAGCCTACCCACCGCGGATGGAGAGGCCTGAGGAAGTCCCCCCATCCCTAAAAACGAAAAGGCCACTGCTGGGGCATGGGGAAGACGGCTGGGGAGGCGTTTCAAGGAAAAGAGTTTCCCAACTTAAGAGTTTCGCTCTCTTTGAAAGGAAATTCCCTCGTGCAGGCACAGCCATCCATCCATCCATCCATCCATTCGTGCATCCATGCTCCCCCCACCCGAGTCCTTTACAACCCAGTTCTCATCTGTCTCCAGACACTTAGACAGCCTTTGTGGGATCGTAGGACCCCCCCGCCGCGAGAATTTTAAGAGACTCAGACACTCCTGCGCTGCAGAAACACACACCTGCTACATTTCCCTTTTCTGCCCTCCAATCCGTTCTTGAACCAGTGTTAACACTCTCTCCTCTATAGCATGAAACAAACACCTGGGTTCTGCTCTAAGCTCTGCCTTGGATGGGCAGAGTTCCCTTGAGCACAATTTTTCCCCAATGAAACATAGGAACTTGAACTACACTGTGGTTAGGGTGATGACCCTCCAAGCTCTGAGTTTCTGGGTCCTGCCATAAAGCCAGCTTGTGGAGATCAGGGATGACGAAAAAGGGGGCTGCTAATCCTATACTCTAACTCTCTCTGTCTCTGTCTCTCTCTCTGTCTCTCTCTGTCTCTCTCTCTCTCTCTCTCTCTCTCTCTCCTTCTCTCAGCCTCCCTCCCTCCTTTCCCCTCCCTCTCTCTCACTCTTACTCTCTCTCTCACTTTCTCAATTCATACTGCTGCAGTTTCTTTGTGAACCCCAGATCTAATGTGATCAGAGCACTTCACTGCTTAAAAATCTCTTTGGGCTCCCCTATGCACTCAAGATAGTTGGAACTCCTTCTCCTGGCACAGCAAGCCCTTCTTCACTCAGGCCCGACCTCCCTTCCCACACTCACTCCCCGCCATGTCCTCCCACGCACGCTGGCTTCAGCCTGCTCACCTTCTCCCAATTTTCCAAACACACAATTGTTTTTTTCCTTACCGTTTTTCTTACTGCTTCTTGCCATTTTCTTCCTTCCCTTCTCCTTCCCGGAACCAGTTTAAATTTCACCTCCTCTTAACTTCCTGAGACAGAGGTAGATACTCCAGCTCGCCTTCCCCTTCCCCCATGTTCCCACAGCATTAGTGTGCTGGACTATAACATCATTTGCCTGGCCCGTTTGATTGTGAGCTCCTTGAGGGCAGGGCTGAATCTATCCCAGCCCTGGGCGTATAATGGAATACCAATACACAATTGCTGAAAGAATAAATGAGTGAGTGAGTGGATGAGTGAGTGAGTTCGGTAACTGCTCATTCTAAGCACAGCCTCCACCATGAAGGATGCGGAGGCAGGAGGTGTAAAGCTGGTAGTCAAAACACAGACCTCAAGCTGGTGGTCAGACGCCAACAGTCCAGGAACACTTGAAATCAGCATCCGGGGGACTTCATGAAAGCCACCGAAACTTGCCCAGGATGAAGAGAACATTAAAATATCGTTTCCCTTTTCAACCCACTTCAAAAAAACAAGCACGGTTTTAATTCCTTGGTGGGGGGGCATTTCTATAATAACTTCAGCCATTACTTATTCTTTATTTGCTTGATTCCAAAATTGGGCCCTTCACAAAACTGCCTTGGGAAGCAAGTACACAGAATTAAAACATTAATTATATTATATAAAACATATCAGAGCAGCAATTAAAGTTGCTTAAATTAATGTGTGAAAGAATAAATAGTAGCCTCCGGGTTGCCCCATGGGGCGAAGACCAGATAAGATAAAGGGAAGATATTTTAGTATATGCATATCTCGAGGAATCATGTGCTGGCGGGTACAGGCCCAGAGAAGGCAGAGAATCTTCTTGGGCTGAGAAGAGTATGCTGAAGGAAGAAAGAAGATGATTTATGGGGAGGGTGGTGATATTTCAGAGTCCCATCAAAGAGGGGAATTATGAAGGGTTTAGTGGTAGGAGCAGGGCAAAAGACACTCCAAAGATTGGGGACCTAGGATTTTTGAATCACAGAAAAAATGGTCTTTGAGGACGTATGGGAGTCAAAGGGCCAAGTGAATGAGTAAGAAGTGTGTCTGGGGGCCAAGTCCACAGCACTGCCAGAATCTGTCAACCAGATGGTTCTAATATGCAAACCAGATTGTGTTGCTCCCAGGTTTGAAGCAACTCTCCCAAGCCCTCACTCCTTAAACTCACAGGGCCTCAAGGCCATGGGCTTCCTGGCCTGTATCTCTAACTGTCCTTCCTGCCTTCAACTTGCTGCTCCAGACTGTGGTGTCACTTCTGCCTATAAAGCCCTTCTTCACTCTGCTTTCATCAGACCAACTTCTCACCTCTCAAGGTTCAGCTCAGGTGCTGCTTCCTTCTCTGGAAAGCCCTCTCCAAAAGCCAATCTGGGATGTGCACACCTAACTCCCCATGCCCTCTCAGAACCCTGCAGCAACTTACCTAAGCAAGTACTACACTGTGCTTCGATTATTCTGTTTACTCATGAAACCAATGTACTGAGGCAACTCAACTCAGTCGGGCATAATAATGAAATTTTTTCCCCCTAATCTCTGCCTTCAGCCATGCTGTGTTGAAGCTCCCTTTTCCATCCCTTAATGACATCTCGGGCAGATTGCATTACTTTTGGATCACTTTCTGTTGTTAAACCTCTATCCTTGAAAGCTTTATTTTCAAACTCAATTTAAATCTCATTTTATCTTCTCCCTTACTCATCCAAGGACTGACTTGAGCCAGGTAGGTCCCTGCCTGCTTGGATAAAAACATGGGGGGGGGGCGGGTATGGCCTGGTTGTGAGACGTACTCCAGTACACTCTCCCTTATTGAAACTGGGAGAAAGGAATGGGAATAGCCTTCTGCAATGCCCCCCTCCCTCTTGGTCAACTCTGCTTCCCCTGCCAAATCACAGTGGCAAGTGTCCATCCACACATGGTTTCTCATGGGGCACATGAATAAGTTTCTTGGGGGCCTCCCCACTGCACAGTTCTCTGGCAGGGGACATTCAGCTCGGACTTGAACTTTCCTACCTTGTGCCACCACCTAGGCTCCTGATACTGGGGGACCTTCTTTCTCATCAGTCAGCCTGCTTGGGTGGGATACCAGAAAACCTGGCTAACTACTGCAGGGTCCACTCGATCCAGAGAAACTCACATCCTGACCAGCTGGTCTATGATGACCCCTCTCTTCACCTCTCTTCTACCCTGCTCAGATAGGCACAGGGGGACATTATCAAGCCCATTACCAAGTAGATCTCCATTGAGGAACAACTCTGCATCATTTCTCACAGTCTCCCCTTAATCTCCATGAGAAACTCCCAATTAAAATGGGGGGGGCTGTCCTCCACCATAACATATAATCCTCAATAAAACCAAAGAAATCCTCCCTCCCTGGGAATATTAGATGGTCAAGGAAAAAGAAAGTGATGTTTTGGGTAAGGGATATAGGACCAGTTCTGCCCCCTTTAGCAAACATTGGAGGGAAAGTATCTGGCTCCCATTTGGAATACAGGGTACATAGGGCCAATTGGCTGAGACCATAGTGTCAATTCCTAAGTAACAAGGAACTCCTACTCAATAACACTTGGACTGGGTCATCCCTTCTACCTAACTTGATCCTTGGGAAGAAGGATCTTTGTACCCCAATGCCCACAAAAAGCCCAGGCATATGCTGGATGCTGAACAAGCATTTGTCAAGTGTATATGAGACTGAAAGTGAAGGTGAAACTATATGATTCCATTAGGATCCACCTGTTCATTCCACATTGTCTTGGGTAGCTGTCAATCTCTATCAGATGACCAGGCTCTCTATCTGGGATTCCCAGGCCCAGCTGTGGGCAAAAATCTTTTCCTTCAACTCAGCAGAGTTGAGTAGAAGGGATTTATCAGAAGGAACTAAGAAACTCAGGAAATAACCCAACCAGAAGTTATAGAAACCCAAGAGCCAACAAAACAGATAGGTGAGTTTACAAAGTATACCAGTTCTTTATTATGATCATGACTTTTTCTTGACTTGGCTGATCTTGATTCCTAGAGAAGGAAACCTTGGGTCTGGTCCTCAGCCTTCTTGGGCTCTGATGTCTGGAATAAGAAACAGCTTTTGTTGGGAGAGGGGAGTTCAAATTCTTCACCATGGCTTCAAAATCCTATGTGATCTGATTTTTGCTGATCTCTCCCTCCACTTGCCCACTTGCTTGCTACACCCCAGCCATCCGGGCCTCTCAGAGCCTTTGTGTTGCTCCCTTTGCCTGAAATACCCCTCCTCCCATTCTTCACCCACTGACAACCTCATCGTTCAGGTCTTCGAGCAAAGGGCACCTCTTCGGAGAAGCCACCCTGATCTCCTTATCTAAAGTGACTTCTTTCACCACCAGTCCACTTTCCCCCTGCTGTCCTCTCTCACAGCACCTGTTCTAGTCAGGGTTTTCACTGCAAGCAAGAAAAGACGGAACTGGTGAGCTGAAATATGTAGAAGAGAATATTATTCACAGGAATACTGAAGAATCAAACTCAAACAGGAACCGCAGGAATTGAGACATAGACAAGACCCTTGTAGACAAGACCCTGCTACAGAACAGATCTTACAAACCAACATCCAAGACAGCTCGCATAAGCCCATTTTCTGGTTTTCACACCCTTGTGTAGTCCGCCTCCATCATCATACCAGGGTTGGTCTGTGTGACCACTGGAAACCAAGAGAAGTGGTAGATAGTTTGTCACTTCCAAGAGTAGGTTAGAAAGCCTTCAGTCTTTTGTGCTCTGTTGTATATTCTCTCTTTCTCTCCTTCCTCCCTCCCACCCTTCCTCCCTCTCCTTTCTCCCTACTTCTCTTTGTCCCTCTTTCCTCTCTACTCTGCCCCTCATCGGGTCCTCTGGGGAAGCCAGCTGCCAGATCATGAGGACATTCAATCAGTCTATAGAGAAGTCCACTTGGCGAGGAACCAAAGCCTCCAGCCATGATCTGCAAAAAAGAGTATAGAAGTGGATCCTCCAGCTCCAGTGAAGCCTCAGGTGACTGCAGACCTAGCTGATACCTTGATTGCTGTCTTGTGAAAGATCCCTAATCAAAACCACCCAGCTTAGCTGGGGAATCAGCTAAGCTGCTCCTGGATTCCTAACCCACAGAAATTCTGAGATAACAAATGTTTGTTATTTCAAGTCACTAAGTTTTAGGGCAATTTTTTACACAGCAATAGATTACTAGTACTAGCTCTAACTGACCCTGAACTTGAGCACTATCCACTCAAGGTCTTGGGACAGGACATCAGAGTGGCCATGCTTGGCTTACACTCCATATTCTGACTGCCAAAGGATAGGAAGAAGTATCTGTGCCTTCTTGGCCTCTTTGGTAGGTTTTGTCCCTGCCCTCACCATCACCCTCAAGTAAGAAGGATATTCAGATGCTAAGCAGCCAAAACAATTCTTTTTCATTGCAATATATCTTCAGAACACTTACCCCGAGTCGTAGTTCTCTATACAGGATGGCACTTTTCTCCTAAGTTTGGGCACATACCAGATCCTAAAACTAAAGGATGCAGATTCCCTCTCAGCCTAATAATATAGGGGAAATATCCTCAAAAGTCAAAATCCTGATTGCCTTAAAAATGTCAAACCCTGAGGAAAGACCTATGGGAAGGTAACTTCTTCTCAGTGAATTAAAAGGAAAACATATAAAGCTGGGGAATCAGGATCAAGAGACACAATTCTTTATCTTTCCATATACATAAAATATGGTGAAAATCAAACCTTTCCTGCTTAAGATATACGTATGAAACAGATACTTTATTACAGACTGAAAATTTATTCATGGTCCCATCTCAAAATTAAATCAATGTTTTTATTTGTACATGTCACCTTTTTGTCCTTGTCCGTTTGTACCTTTAGATTTTTCTTTCCCAAGGATACCATAAATAGATTTCCTGTCTTATATTCTTCTATAATATTATATTATACCATATATTATTTCCACTTTCATAAATATCTATTCTTTTTTATCTTTACACCTCCCTCCCCATAACAGCCTAACAGGTATCCTTCTAACTATTTAATTTGTTCTTTTCATAAGAAAATAAATCTTTATTATTTTTTTGTAATCACTTTTCTCACTTAGTGTATTGTGGAAATTGTTTCAGGTTAGTAGACACAGATATGACACATTATTTTTTTAACAACTGTATAATATTCCACCATGTGAACTTGTCACATCGATTCAACCAATCTTCTGTTGCTGTACACTCAGCCTGCATCCAAGTTTTAACCTCTGCAAAGCATGCTGTAACAACACATATCCATAGGCATCTGTGCTTTTATTTCTATAAAATACATTTCTAAAAGTAGAATTTCTGAGTATAGATATTGTAAATGCTAACAGGCATTTTCAAAATACTTTCCAAAAAAATTTAAGAAATACTCATATGTGAAAGGAACTTTACTTTGCATTCTCTCCATCACTAAATGCTACCATTCATTTTAGTATTTGACAATTTGATAAGAGAGATAGCTCATTGGTGCTATAATTTACATTTTCCCAATTATTAGTGAAATGAGCATCCTATTGAATGTTTATTAATCATTTTGATTTCCTCTTCCATGAACTAACTTTGCTCATTTTTCTACTAAATTGTCTTTTTTTTTAATCAATTTCATTTATTCATGTATTCATTCAAAAGGAATTCATTGAGCACTTACTATGTGTCACATGTTGGGGTTATTCCATCGACTAGGCACAGTCCTGGCCCCCAAAAAGAGCTCTTTGTGTGACATTGATATTAACCCTTTACTTTGTCATCCATGTTAAAAATCAGCTCAGATGTCAAATTGTACCTCCAGGTTTTCCCGTCCACATTTTCTGGCAGACTGTTAATCATCATGGTTTCAGATTTAATGATGTAAAAATACCTAATACCAAATGCCATTAGCCATTAGTTTGTTAGAGCACAAAGTGCACTTAGTCCAATCTCGTATGCAGCACCTTGTTGTTAGCCCACTAGTTCAAGCCCTTGTGATCTTCTCCTGGGAGGTCTTTTATGACAAGACAGAAGTGCCAAAGTTAATGCCCCTGGGAGCGGCCTTCTACCAATGACAAACAAGGAGTTGGTGGATGAAAACCCCAGTTCCATCATCTACGCCGCCTCCTACATCATGATTAAGCCCCAGTTGCCCATAGTGTAACCTGCTCATTAACCCACCCTGTAATGGCTTCTTTTCTCTCCCTGTTTCACTTCCTCACTCCCCTATTGGAGGTTCCGGAGTCACCACTCAAATAAACGAATTGCACTCAAATCCTGTCTCAGTTTCTGTTTCTGGGAAACTCCAACTAAGACACTTTGATTTGCAGATGAGGAACTAGCAACAGGAGGCGCTGTAGCTTGGTGGGTAGGAGTGTGGCCTCTGAAATCAGGGGCCTGGGTCTAAAGCTCGGTTCTGCTCCTGACTATGTGGCCTTGAGCACAATCTCTGGTTCCTCCTCTGTAACATGGGCCTAATAGCTCACATGGTTATTATATAGATTAAAGTAATTATGTAATTTTCTCATAATACTCAGTAAAAAAGTGATATTATTAATATTAGAAAACTGAGTCCTAGAGAGTACATGTAGTTCATCTAAGGTCACATTGGCACCTGGGACTCTTATGTCCCATTTCAGAGACCCTACTCTTCTTGGCTTCCCATGGGCCAAGTATGTTACAGTCATGGGGTTCCACTTATCCTGGACTTTGAATATTTCTGGACTTACAGGTGGAATTGGGTGGTTATCAGTGCCATCCAATAGAACTTTCTGTGATGATGACAACATTTTATATCTGCATGGTAGCCACTAACTACATGTGCCTGCTAAACACTTGAAATGTGATTAGTACAATCAAGGAAGTGGATTTTTTATATTATTTACTCCTAATATATGTAAATAGTCCTGTATAGCTAATGGCTATCATATTAGACAGCTCAGATCTAGAGAATGGGGGTTGAATGATGGCAGAAAGAATCTCTTAGTGCTTTTATTCTCTCCCTAGTCTCTCTTTTCTCCTGTCACCTCTCCCAGCCCCAGCTATTCAGTCTCCTCTTCATAGCACTCCCCTTTCCCTTCTTTGTACTGGCTAGGTTCTATGCAAGGCAACATCAGGGACTGTGACAACCATATTTTTATACACCCAGCAAGGTGAAACAAACTCCTTTGTGATCCCTGTGTTGAAAGACAAGACGAGTATCTGCTATAAATAAAGCTGAATAAAGATCCTTTTCTAAATGGCTTCCATTGTTCCCTGTTCCTTTATAGTATTCATGCTGAGATAATTTCCAGCTTCTCAGATCTTCAGTAGTTATAAAACATACCATTACCTCATTTTCATTTCATTAGATTTACAGGTCACAAGACTACTTTGATCCTTACCAAGTTCATCATTAATGGTTGCGAAATAATGGTTCTTTCCGTTTCAGCATGAGCCCAATACAGAACTTCCTCTCTATGTATTCTTTTATCTCCTGCTTCCTACTTTTAACTCTCTGTCTAGACAATAGCAGCTAATGGAGTTTTCCAAATGCTGGTGTGTATTTCACATCCAGGAGGATGCTCTCCCTGCACAGCTCTGTAACTCCACAGCAAATGCAGTAAAAGCCATGTCTTTCCAAACCATCTAATTCTGATAGATGGCATGAGAAGGTCTGCCTATGTCATATATCTGATCAACCATCCGCTCTCCCAGGCTATATTTCCATGATACCTTTATTTACCTCCACAGGGCACAGTGGGGTACATGGGCTTTGGAGCCTGACAGAAATGGGTTTGAATCCGGACTTTGTTGCTCAACTGAGAAATTTATCTTCCTAGAGTCTCAGTTTCCTCATCTGTAAAATGGAAGAATGGGATATGGATATTTACTTTGCAGAGTAGTGGAAGGACTCAGAGAATTTATATGAAAAGCAGGATATCGAAGTCCTTAAGAAGTATGCCACTAGTATACTGTTCTGTGATCTTGGGTAATTTTCTCACTTCTCTGAGCCTCAATTTTCTCATCTACAAAGTGGGTATAGTAATAAGACCTACCTCTTAGGGTATTGGGGAATTAAATAAAGATATATATAAAGTTCTCAGACACTGACTGACTCAAAGAAAGCACTCACCTCTCAGTATGCCTGAGGAGAGATTCTCGTGCCAGTCATTGACTACTTTCTTTAGAGCAGGATTCTTAAGTTTTTTAATGCTGTGGCCTCCTCTGACCATCTGGAGAAGCTTATGAACACTTTTCAAAAAAAATGCTGGTAAGTGCATAAAATATGCGTTACAAAAAAACCAATTATATTGAAATACAGTCATCAAAATATTAAAAAGACAAATGTGTGATATAGCACCGTGTGTGCTTTTATATTAATGGATTAAATAATAAGATACAGTGGCAAGTCTAAAATTTCTATAATTTCAAAGTAATGAGGAATGCAAACAATTATTCAAGATATCTGCAATGATGGTAATGTGATAGGAAATAGCTGTACTTTCTATTGGAGACAACGTAGCAGGCTCTGCTAATGCTACTGTGTGGTGCCTACATTTATAATTGAAAGAAAGACTTAATTTCAGTCAGAGGTAAATGAAAATAAGAAAGTAGGTTTTTCCCATCCAAGTTCATGAACTCCAGTTAAAGGACCTTGCTTTATAATATAGTTAGCACTCCCTCATCCTCAGCTGTGCATCCAAAGTGACAAATTAGGAGGTAACCCGAAAATTCTCCTCACATTTCATTACATGGCCTCTGACTGAAAAAGTAACTTCAAGAACAGAAGTGCACAGTCTTGCAAGAGTGTACGTACAACAGGCTAACAAATACGACTAGCTAATGCTTACTGAGCAGTACGTGGCAAGCACTCTTTTAAGTGTTTTACAAATGTTAACTCAGCAACATTCACAATAATTCTTTGAGATAGGTCCTATTACTATTTCTGTTTTACAAAGGAGAAAACTGAGCCACAGAGAGGTTAGGCAACATGCCTAAGGTCACACAGCTAGCAAATGGTGTAGTGAGGATTTGGACCCAAGTAGTCTGAATCCATAGTCTGTGTTCCTAGCTACCTTTCTATATTATCTCTCCACTCTGAGTATGGATGGGAAGTGAGATTTTTTTAACTAAAACTTCAGGATGAATAGGAGTTAAAGAGGTGACAGAGAAGGGAGGAGGGAGGATAGAGATATAGGACAGAGGCTGAGAGAGTACTTTAAGCAGAGGTAATGAATGGGAGGTACAAAGGCCCTGAGGTGGAAAGAATGTGGTGACTGTAGAACCCAAAAGATACCAATGTGGTTGCAGGTTGGAAAGCAAGGGGAACAGTGGCATAAAGTAGTGCTGGACAGCAGAAAGCTTCTAGACCTGGCACGGTCTTGAAAGCAGCATTATCATTATTCTAAGTACAATGAGGAGTGACGGTCAGACTTGTTATATAAAGTTATCACTCTAGCTTTGAAAGAGAAAGAATTAAAGGGAAGAGAAAGAATTAGAGAGAAGAAAAAGTGGAAGCAAGGAGCCTAATTTGATGGTAAGCTAGGAGTGATGATCATTTAGGTGGTACCCAGGGAAACACAGAGAAGGGGGACAATTGAGAACGGTCTGAGGGAAAGGATCTGGTGCACTAGATGTGGGGGTGAAGGACAACTCTGTGGTAGACTATTTCCCAAAGACGGCCACAGCTGTACCTCCCATCCATACCCTTCTTATAGGAGAACCATGCTATTCTTCCCAATGAGAGGCTGGGCCTATGTTCCCGTCCTTTGAAACTGACCAGACTTATAGGCTATGTGATTTCCCAGGCTATGTCATAGAAGGCAATATAGCTCCTGCCTGGTTCTTTCAACCACCCTCTCAGAGCCCTGACCTCTGTGCAAGCAGCACAGCGGCTGTGAGGCTGCCATGCTGCGAGTAAGTCCAAGCCAGCCTATGCAGAGAGGCCATGGAGAGTCCCTAAGACTATGTGAAGAGAGATACCCGGCCCCCTGCTGTTCCAGCTACAGCCACTGTCTCACTAACTCTGAGCCAGAATGGCTCAATCAAGCCCTTCTCGAATTCCTGATTCCCAGGAACTATAAACAAGAATAAAATAGTTGTTTTACATCACTAAGTTTTGCCTCTAGAACACTCGTCTTTCAGGTTCTGTCTACTGGCTCGGACAGTTATCCAGTTCTAACTCTCATAAAAGATTTTTAACATTCTCAATTTGGATTATCTGTGAGGGCCCCTGAAACATGGTAAATGACTTTTAGGTATGGTATCTCCGCAGTTTTAATTACCCAGCTCAGTGGTTTGTAAAACTAAGAGAGCTTTAAAAAAATATGTGTGTGTGTGTGTGTGTGTGTGTGTGCGTGCATGTGTGTGTGTGTGTGTGTGTGTGTGTGTGTGTGTATGGATTCTCAAGTTCTACCTTAGACTCACTGCATCAGAATCTCCAGGAAACAGTGAGCCATTGAGGAAACAGTGAGCCATTGGCTCAGCTAATCTATCTTATGCTCTGACATGATCTTTTTGCCGTTTGTATGATTATTAAACCTATATTCTATCTCTCACCCCAAAATATGTAGGCAAATTAGGAAATGGAGCCTTTGAGAATTGTAAGTGAAGGTAGGGGTATTACTCAGATTGCCCTAGTCATCTGAGTAGTGGAAATAAGATTCACTTACCTACATCAAAGATAATTCTCTTTAGATGTTTTCACAAGTATAGTTCACATGGCTCTGGAAATAAAATAACTTATTGTGTCCCATCTAGATAATTGAATAATATTTGAAACAGTGTAAATTGCTACAAAAAGAAACAGAGATATTATGGAAACAATGAATAGCCCTGAATATAAGTCTTTTTAAAAAAAAAAAAAAAAAGAACGTTGTATGACAAAGAGATGCAAAAATGGTTTGGGGCTATTTGGTGTTGAGATAGCTTGAAGAAAGACTAAATCAAATTCTACCTACCTGGGACAGCATACAGCAAAATCAAATTTAATTAATTAAATATTTAGTTATGAAAAGAGAAAAGTGAACCATGGTAAAATTAGAAAATGAAAAAATATATTTATTAAGTTTTCTGGTGGGAGAAAAGTCAAAAGTTAAAAATGAGTCAGCAAAGCTGTGTTCCTTCTTGAGGCTCTAGGGGAAAATCTGTTTCCTTGATTTTTCCAGCTTCTAGAGGCATCCTGCATTCCTTGTATGGCCCCTTCCTCCATTTTCAAAACCAGCAGTGTAGCAACATCTTCCAATATCTCTTTCTCCATATATATCTCTCCCCAACCCCTGCTTGCTTCCATCATCACATCTCCTTCTCTGACTCTGACTCTCTTATAAGGACCTTTGTGATTACATTGGGCCCACTTAGATGATCCAAGATTGCCTCCTCATCTCAAGATCCTTAACCTAATGACATCAGCAAAGTCCCTGTTGCCATGTAAGGTGATACATTCACAGGTTCCAGAGATTACGACATGGACAAATTTGAGGGGCCATGATTCTGATTGCCACAGTTGTACAAAGCTATACAAACATAAATAGATGTGTCATAGAGGCTGGGCTTCCCAAAGGGCTGCCACTTTGTTGGCGGATGCTTGCTTTATGGAGTTATTAGCTCTGTTGGGTCTCACCAGGAACTCAATATCATCACAACAAAGTCCCCTCTACCACTACCCCAATGTCCTGGGGAACAAGGACTCAGTGATCAGCTTCCAGTGACATTTATTCCATTTATTCCACCTGTAAACAGAGTAGTCCATGAAAACCTAAGGGCCTCTGTGTTCCATGGTCTGTTAGCACAAGCAAATCTACAGAAAGACACAAATCATCGGGTCATAAAATGAACCTGGAGAATATGAGATCTATAGACTAATGAGCTCACAGGATGAGCCAGGCATAATTCTAAGAGCTTTATGTGTGATATGTGTTACCTCTTATTTAATTTAATTCATACTGACCTGAGGAAGTATATACTATTCTTGTCCCCATTTTACAGATGAAGAAAAGGAGATGCGGGGAGGTTAAAGAACAGCCCAAAGTTTGCCCAGCTAGAAGTGGTGGAGTAGAGTTATGATCGTAGGTCAGTCTGGGTCCACAGCCTGTGTTCTGATCCACCAAGACTTCATAAATGGTAAATTCCCCTAACAGAATTGAGCCAAGAAAGTTGGAGCATCAGAGGTCTGTTTACATGATGCACTGGATAAATCCCCAAAGCAGCACAGGCAGGTCCTGGGGCAGTTGTGAAGCCTGGGAAGTTAAGGTGTAGGCCCTTCTGCTCCCACTCTCAATGCTTCTCTCCTTGCCTCTCTCAGACAGTCCTATTGGCCAAGGACTTCCACCAAGACCAGCATAGAGAAATGAAGAATTTCTTGGCCTTTATTAGGTCATGTGAACCCTTTTGGGAATTGGAAATAAAGAGATATTAATCCCTTTGCCTGGAAAAAATGCATTTATGCACATAATATTACAGAGAGTTCTAGTCAAAAGAAAATTTCTGGCTGAAAAGGACACAGCATCACTTCTGTGTATTCCTGCCAAAAAATGTATAATCTGAATTTAACAATGAAGAAACATCAGACAAGCCTCAATAAGGGATGTCCTATAAAATAAATGGCCTGTACTCTTCAGAAATGTCAAGGTCATGAAAGACAAAGAAGACTGGAGAACAGTTGCTGACTAAAGGAGACCAAAGTGACTTGAAAATGAAAGGCAACATGTAACCCTAAACTGGATCCTGAACCAGGGAAAAAAAATTGTTTCTTTTGCTCTAAAGAACATCAGTAAGACAACTGATGAAATTCAAATAAGGCCCGTAAATTTAGCTAGTACAGAGATAATACAGAGAAAGACACACACACACACACACACACACACACACACACACGTGCAGAGACTTATAAAGCAAACAGGTAGAATGTTCAACAGTTTGGGAAAATGAGTGAAGGACATTCAGGAATTCTTTGTACTATTTTTTGCAAATTTTCTTTAAATCTGAAAAATGTAAAGATATTTTTAAGAATCCAGAGTGCTTCATTATGTAGTAAATGAGAATTGCATGTAACCTGCAGCCAATCTGAGTTCTGCACATCCTCTACATCTAATGAAAAAGGCTGAGAAGTGTTCTCATGAGACAACCAGCAGAACAGGATGGGAAGAAGTTCCTAAACTGTGGAGTTCAATTCAACTCAAGGGTCAAGAGACCAAGTCACTCACCTACAGTACTCTGTGATCATGGGCAAGTCATGCAAGCTCTCTGTGTCTCCACTGACTCATCTATAAAATGGACACAGTAATAGTATTAACCAAGAAGATTATCTATATGACATTAGGAAAAGGAAAGAATTCTTAGACAAGACACATAACACTACAAATCATAAAAGGAAATGCTGAAACATATGAGTACGTTAAAATTCAAAACTTTTGAATGACAAGACACCATTAACAAAATTAAACAACAAGCTACAGCAAGAAGACCTCACTATAGTATCTGGTATCCAAAATATGTAAACAATTTCTATGGTTCAATAAGAAAAACATAAATAAACCCCCCCAAAAAACATGGTCTAGAAATACCAACAGGCAATTCATAAAAGAAGAAACCTGAATAGCCTATAAGAAAAGATGCTCAATATCACTTAAATTCAGAAAAATTAAAACTAAAACAATACATCATTGCACATTTATAGTCATCAGCATAAATAAGTAAATGAATAAAATCTGAAAATAACCCAGGTTGGCAAGAATATCTAGAAATGGTATTTATATATTGCTGCCAAGAGTATACATTAATACTTCTTTGGAGAACAGTCTGGCTAAATCTCCTTAAGTTCAAGATGTAATATACTGCAAAGTCAGCAATTTCACTCCTAAGCAGGTATCCTAGAAAACTCAGACATGTTACCCAAATATGTTCAATACGTATATGTTCAATACAGTACTCTTTGTAATAGAAAAAAAATCTAACTATCCCTAGTACAGATATATAAACTGTAGCTGATTCATAAAGAAAATACTATATGGCAAATAAAATGAATAAATTAGAGCAGTATTAAAATTGTATGGTGTATCAGAATCACCAGGATGGCTTGGTAAAGGACAAATTGCTGGATCCTACCCCTAAAGTTGCTGATTCGACTGGTCTTGAGTAGAGCCCAAACTTTGCATTTCTAACAAGTTATCAAGCGTTATTGAAGCTGCTTACTGGTCCAGTGAACGTACTTTGAGAACCACTACTCTAGTTATATGTTTCAACACAGTTAAATTTTGAAAACTTAGTACAGATAAAAAGATAAAAGCAAGTCGGAAAAGGATACAGAAAATATATCTAAATACATTAAAACAATAGTATACAGATTGGGAAGAAAGAGAAAGAAAGAAAGAAAGAAAGAAAGAAAGAGAGAGAGAGAGAGAGAGAGAGAGAGAGAGAGAGAGAGAGAGAGAGAGAGAAAGAAAGAAAGAAAGAAAGAAAGAAAGAAAGA
Source organism: Eidolon dupreanum (assembly GCA_028627145.1). Taxonomy (NCBI): domain Eukaryota; kingdom Metazoa; phylum Chordata; class Mammalia; order Chiroptera; family Pteropodidae; genus Eidolon; species Eidolon dupreanum. Next base: position 7,921,907 of record CM053504.1, read on the forward strand.
AAGAAAGAAAGAAAGAAAGAGAAAGAAGAAAGAAACATATATTTATAATAAAAGTACAAAATATACATGGGAATGTATTTCAAGGAAGTGATTATCTCCAGGAAGGGAGGAGAATAAGATGGGAGGAGAGGCTTAGTGGTGAGTATAACGGTATGTGTAATATTTTATATGCTTTAATGTATGTTTAAAATGTTAAGGCATTTTTAAAGTTTAAATTATAAAGTATCTATCTCATGGGGTTGTTGTGAAGAGTAAATGAGATCATATGAAATTTCTGGGTAGGTAAAGATAGTAAGATGAAAATGGGTTAGAGAATCTCTGTCCCTATATGTCTAACCAAAAAAAAAAAAAATTAAAATGTCAAAAAAATTAAGACAATCAATTCAACCAAATGATAAAAAGGGTACAACTTTATGGCACAAGCATCAAAAAGGGGATAACTAAGGAAAGAAACAAGATTCTGAACTGAGTCAAGGGTGGTTCCTAACCTGCCCCACAAAAGTATACCAAGAAAACAGGTGAATCCAAAAAATCCTGAAAATCTCACATAGAGTGAACAAGCTGGAGGAAAGTAAAGGAAAAATCCCTGGGAATAGAAGTCCCTATCTGCCCCCCAGGAGCTCTTAGCAGAGGCAGGAAAAATCACCCAGCTTCCATTTCCCCAGGTGCCATGATGAATTATTGTAAGAATCTGAAGGCCAAACATTATCTTCTCATAGACATTAGACATACTTCTCATAGACATTGGACATACCGTGCACTATTCACGAGGTGAAAAACTAGACAATAGAGTGCATCCCTGCTTCTTTCCTTCAGGTATTTACTTGTTTGCAATTACACACTCAAATGTGATTATTCACCTAATTCTATCCCCCCACTAGGCAGCAATCTCTGAGATAACAGAGATGGGTCTGCATTTGCTCATGATAATGTCTAGCAAGTAGGTGTATAATAAATCATAAGACCACTTAATAGGTGTATAATAAACATTCCATTTGGCGACTAAATGAGTGAAGGAGCGAACATATGAGTGGTTGTCAAAGAAATCTGACCTCTTCTAGTGTTCAAATTCCACAGCCACCGTTTTTACTTGGCATGTACTATTCACAAAGAGAAAAATTATACCCCATGGGGTCTGAGGCATTTCCTAACTAATAAAAGAGCCTACCTGACTCCCATAGCGATAGCTGTGATGGAGTTTATCTACAATTGTGTGAGCAAATTCTATTCTCTACAACATTTTACATACTTCACAGTCAACATTTACATTCTGGGAAATTTATTTTTGACATTGAATATTCCCAGAAAAATAAATAACTCAAGAAGAAGCTATGATTATATCACCAAAGCCTTTTGTCTCTTGTCAGTGAAACTAATAGGGTACATACATAGTCTATTGAAATGTAAATTTAAATAGAACATTTTCTCTACCTCTCTGCTCCGTTTGTTCCTTGTGATCCAGAAGTTAGAGGAATATATATATATACATATATACATATATATATATATATGTATATATATATATATATACACACTATTCTCCAATACACACTTTCAAGGTGTTTTGTTTTTTTAGTTTTACGCAAGACTAAATCAAAGTATTTTAGGGTTTAAATGATCTATTTTCACAGAGAGGAAGGAAGGAGCTCGGGAAATTCGAAGAAAAGCGAAGCTCTTTAGGGTGTGGAGACCCGGCCTAGGACACAACCACAGCCGGGGACGCCGTTACTAGGCAACCCCTCGCGTTCTCAACGGCCACCCGAGAGCCACTTCCCCGCCCTCCTTGCTAAGGAGATCGACACCCCAACTCAGCCCTGCCGTAAACCCGCGCGCTGTTGCGACATTGCCGCGCCTGCCGCTGCGTGCGCGCCCTCTGCCCCCACTCTCCGCCCCGACCGCCATTGCCTCGTGCCCGCGCCGGTCGGTTGGTGGCGCCTTTGTCCTACGGCGGGCAGGTGGGCTGAGGCGGAGGCGGCGGCGGCGGCGGGCCTGAGGCGAAGGAGCGGCCGGGAGCCCGCCGCGCTGGTAGCGGTGAGTGTCGGGGAGCGGTGGCCGTCCGCCGAGGCGTGGGGCTGACGGGCAGGCGGTTGAGTTGGACCCGGGCCGGATGGGGAGGCTGAGGCGGGAGGGCCCGCTCGACGCGCGACCGCGGCTGCGGCCTCGGCTCCCTCCGGGTACGCGCGGGGCTGCGCATGCCCGGTGCGGGACGCGGCCTCCTCTGGCTCCTGTCAGGCCCAGGCCCGGCCATTCGGCGCGGCCGGGGGTGGGCTCAGGTCCGGCGGTGCCGCACCGCAGCCTCCTGTCCGTGCGCCAATCGCCGACAGTTGTCCTCCGGGCTTCTCTGTAGGGTAGGGCTGCACACTTCGCGCCCCTTTCTCCAAATGGCAAAGTCGCTCGCCTGCAGGTCCTCAGCGGGTCCAGTGGCGCAGTCGGGATTCGAACCGGGGCGGAGGCGAGCAGCCTCACCGGGCGTTCCGGGGCGTACAGCGCCGTGCAGCGACCCGAGCGCTGTCCCTGATCGCCGCTGCCGCCTCGCGGCCCCTCGACAGCATCTTCGAGGCGTCTCCTTGTCATGTGACACCCCCACCCATTTTATAACGCGGACCCTGGGCCCCAGAGAACGGGGAAAGAAACCGTGCCGTGGTTAGCCCGGAAATTAGCGACAGAGCCAGCGCCCAACTTGCAGGCTCTCCTGTGTCTTGATCCATGGCACTTTCCACTCCACAACAACCTGCCAAGGGCTTTTTTTAGGACGGCGTTCCCCAAATTCCAGGCTCTCGCGTTGCACCTTTATGTCCGGGTACCATCTGTACTGCCGTTTGTTTACCAAATGTTATTTTTTTTCTTTAAATTCCCCCTCGCCCTTCTTAAGTATATTTGTTTAAGGTGGAAACGTAAATCACAAACCGTATAATGGAAGCCAGTTATTTTTCTAATGCTCATAAAAAAAATAAATACCTGTCTGCTAAAATAAACAGTGCGTCCTTGTTCCTCCTGAAATTATTCTGCATTGCACGCTTTGGGAAACGCTGCCCTAGGAGTATGGGGTTAATTGTCATTCTGGCTTTTGCTCTGTGCAGTTTTCACTGAGGCACAGCAGAATCTACGAAATGCTCCAGGATCTCAGGGTTGATCGTTAATATTATAAGCTTTCTCGTTGTAAACCGTTCTCATTATTGACTTACAAATGATAGTCCCAGGGAACTGTAGGAACTGTGTGCTCAAGTGTGTGCTTCTTCAGTTTTCTTGTAGCATTGTGGTGTGGTAGTCACACTACAGTTTCTAAAAAGATGTTTTTGCGAACGCTGATGGAGCAGTTTTGGATTTTGACAACTCGAGATTTAATGTTTTCTGTATGAGTCAGTCTGGGTGTGAAAACTAATTTTCATGTTGACTTTTGCAAACCAGTAAAGCCCAAACTTTGCATTGTGGGTATTGGAGATCACTTGGCTATTTGCTAACATAAGTTTCTTCCTTCATTCTGGATTTTTGCCTTTCTCTTTGCTCATCTGTCACTCTCCAGATATTCTTTGAAACCTCTAACAAAATCTTTTAAGCTAAAACATAGAAACAGTGATTTTCCTTATAGAATGTGCTGGAGAAACCATATTGCGAGTGGAAAGAATGTTTCTGGGTGCAGTTTGCTCAAAGTGCCATGCCTGTGAACACCACATGTTTGAAGGAGGCATTAACTAATTTATTTGTAAGCTAACAGTCTAGTTTCTTCTATTTGTAATCTGTTCATAAGCTCTGTTTTTGTGTGTGAGAGAGCAGATTTACTTTTAGTTCATTGAAAGGTAACTCTGAAAAGTCAGCTCTGGCCATTCAAGGATTTTTTTCTCAAAGGCTATATTAAAAAATCTATATTCCTTGATTACTTTGATACGAGCACAATGTAGGTACGTAAAGCTAAGGTAATTTGGCATTTCTAAGCAGCAGTCCTGTGTAGACGATGAAATGAGTCAGTTGCAGAACTTCAGCAAACAGAGCTTCATCTAGCATGCTCAAAAGCTAAGAATAAACATCCTTTGGATAGGCTTTAGGAAGTCTGATGAGAAAAAGTGCCTAATGGTTTGAAACTTCATTTTAAATAATCATTGCAAGCATTCCATCTCTTTAGCCTGCAGATGGCAGTACCTTTGTATGACTTGTTACTACTGTGATATTACTGAAACTTAGTTGTGCTTTTAAGAATGAAAACCCTTTGGAGGAAATATATTTAATATTTTCTTCCCTTTGGCTATTTTTGTTTTTTGACTCCCATAAAGATTGAAATGTCTGTTTCTAAACTCACTATTACTCTTAGTGGTAATGATAACATACAGCTTACAAATATCAACTCATTTGCTCCTGTCAGTTATCTTGTGAGATAGGTAGACTGACATTATATCTTTTTTGCATATGAAGAAATGGTGGCTCAGAGAGATTAGATTTCATGCTCAAATCACATATTTAGTAGAATGCATTCAAAACATTGAAAATAAAATATTTTATGATCAAGCAAAATTGGGACATTGAGGTAAAGTGATATCCTTACTCCAGAACTTCTCAGAGGCTTTAACATGTTAAACATGTGCAATGTAGAGGTCCAAGAGAGGGAAATATCATGATGCCTTTATCTTAATGTCTTCCCATGATGAAATACCGGCACTACCAATACTACTCTTTCTCCTAAACTGTTTCCTCTCTGTACCTTGTGGTTTACTAATGATTGCTGTATATCTTTAAGACAAGTGCATTTAAAGCTCAGTTAGCTTTTTGGTGCCAAAAGATTTGTCCTGTGAACAGCATATTCATTTGTCTAGACCAGCAGTCCCCAACCTTTTTGGCATCAGGGACCAGTGCTCCTACGATAATCGAATCCCTGATCTGAAGTGGAGCTGAGTTGATGATGTTAGCGCTAGGGAGCTGCTGCAAATACAGATGAAGCTTCACTTGCTTGCAGGCCCAAGCTGCTCGCTCACCTCCTGCTCACCTCCTGCTCTGTGGACCTGTTCCTAACAGGCCACGGATCCGTACACAACCGTGGGTTTGGGGACCCCTGGTCTGGACTATTCGACTTAAGCAGAGTTAAAGTAAACTGTCGAGAAGTTGAAATGGCAATAACCAACAGAAAGTTACCCTCTATATTATTCTTATTAATGAGAGGCATCAATGAAAGGATCAGGGTAAGGCCAGTGTCTAAAGCAGTAGCACATTAGAGAAATATGAAGTTCACTGACAGCTAAATATCTAATACCAGCATGCCTGCTGCTTTTTAAATAGTGGTTTTATTACCACCAGATATGAGTATTTATAGAGATAGTCATTTTCATTCTTTATCCTGTCTCTGCAAACCTAAGAGATAATGGTCAATTGGACCAAATACTTTTATATTAAAATAGTTCCCCTCAAAGAATCAGAACTTTTCAGACATAAGACTTCAAAACAACATTATTGTTGACCTACATAAAGACTAATAACTTTAAGCAATGATCACGCAGCTTAAGTTGCATTGGAGAACAGTTATGAAGCAAAGTGTCTCATAACTTTAGCTCTGTAAAATATCTTGAGTGGTCCCCTGATTTGGATCTGGAATGATTGAATTACTGAAGATTTGGTTGATCCTGCAGCTAGTGGGCTAGCTTTGGAGAACTTTAAATTTTAAGTAATTTGGCTTTAAGTAAGTATACTTAATTATGCAATTGGAGATTGAGATAGTAATAACATGTATTTGGGGTCAGAAATGTTACAAGAAGTTTACTTTTAATCCCTCTTCGAAAATTATTTTTGATATCCAAAAGAAAAAATGGGAAAAACATGGTTTTCATTCAGTTTTAAAATTTAGGATTACAAACATGTAACTGAACCTTTTGCAGCCTTTGAGAAACTTACATTATTAGGACAGCATCAGAGTCACTAGAACAGCTCGTTGGAAATACAGACCCTTGGATGTAGCTCCCTACCCCCCACTTTCAAATGACATCTCGAGATGGGGACTAGGGAATTACCTTTCAAAAGACACCCATGTGGTTTTTATGTACATTAAAGTTTGAGAACCCCTGATTTAGGACTTTAGAAAATGAGTTTTCACTGGAAATAGAGGTTGAAGCAGATTCTAGTACTAACCTATTCATATCCCAGATTACAACTCTGGTTTATGGTTGGGTTTACATTAATGGATTCATTTTAAGCAAGACCTTACTTTAACTATAAAATGTTTTTGGCTTCATAATTTGAACTAGAGGTAATAGGAATAGTTAGAATATCTGTGAAGTTTTCAGTAATTTAATTTCTTCCATACAGTAGGCTGCTTTCACCTTCTTGAGAACAAAGAAAGCAGACCTAACAAGATCCAGGGTTTGCTTATTAGTTTTAGATTTCCTCCACTTTGCTTTTAGTGGTGTGAATGTGAAATTATATGTGTGGCCATTTTTTTTCTTTTTGCAGAGTTGCATTTAGATATGAAAACAAAATTCTTCAGAAGAAGCAGGAGTTCTAGCCTATGCCAGCAAAACAATACAAACAGCTCTAGTTTGCAGGATTCAGAGAACTTTAGTTGGAAGTTTGCCTTTTATTAGCCAAAGAAATCAGTAACATGCTATCAAAAAAGTAGCGAATTCAGTGATTAATATTTCTTGCCATTTTGTAACTAGGTAATTGGAAAAAGAATCTTAAATTTTCAGAATAACTTTTTAAAAGATCAAATGAAATTGAGAATTGGTGGGCTGCATACTCCTCCCAGGGGTGGAGGGTACCAACCTTATTGGATATTAGTATTACTTTTAGCACTATGGAAACTTGGGTTCATGATTCCATTTCTTTTGGAGATAGCTGTGTAATTATGATTTCTGTACTCTTTTCAGGGAATATACTTTTACAGATTTTAGTCATTGTGATTTTTTTTTTTTTTTGGTAACAGATTACAAGTTATTTTCCCTTTAACACAGGCGTTTGAGAGATTTCTAAATGGAGGACTTAAGTATATGTTATGTGTACACTAAAGAGATAAACAGATAATAGAGTTCACAAATACCTGCCTAGAATCACCTAAGAAACTTGTTAAAGTTGGAGATGGGGCTTGGGAATCTGATTTTTAATCATCTTATCAGGTGGTGCTGTATATCTTCGTTAAAGAAATGGAGAATGAACAGGATATACATGTAAATGAGGAGATGGGAATCAGAGTTATTTAATGGATATAGAGTGTTTGAGTTTTACAGAACGAAAAATTTCTGGAAGTCTATTGCACAACAGTGTGAATATACTTATCAATATTCAACTATATGTTTAAAAATGTTTAAGATGATAAATTGTATATAATGTGTTTTTTTGCCACAATTAAATTTTTTAAAACATTATTTTAGAAAAAAGAAAGGATGGTTGGTCGTCTTTTTCTTCCTGAACAGTGGATCGAACTAGTAGATCATTAGCTATTCATTACTGACTCCTCTGGCCATCAGTTCATTTTATCTCTCTTTATTGAAGATAAAATGATAACCTTTTAAATATTTTCTCCTACCTGTTGCCTGCAGTGTCAGACTGCATAATGAAGAACTGTATAATGAAGAACATTTTAATGGGCAATATTTTAAACATCTTAGGTTAAATACTTCCTCCTCCCTTTTTTGGATAACATGCATACAGTAAGCCTTCATTATCTGGCTTCATTGAGGTTCTATTTGTGGTAGTTCAGTTCATAGCTTCCTGACAGGCCCTCTTGCCACCACTTTCTTCCTTTTCCATAGCAAAGTTTTTTGTGATCTAGTCTAACTCTGGTTTGCATCTGTAGTTCCTCTTTCTCCTTTCCTCCTAGTCTCCCAGTCCTTACATTAAACTTCCTCTAGTATTTCTAACTCATGTCCTTCACATCATTCTTTTACCTTGCATGTGCTGAAATGACTTCTTTCCGGTAAACTCCTACTCATCCTTCAGGACTCAGTTTAAATGTTACTTTTAGTCCTTCTCTTCCTTCACCTCCCTCCTCCTCCCCTCCCGGTCTTCCCAGTTTCCTCTCTGCCTTGCTCTTCTCCCAGGCTGTACACATACACATAGTTAGGCCTTCATTATTTCTGCCATAATCCCACTTTAGATTGTATTGTGATTATATGTGTATATGTGCCTTTCTCCTTTATTAAACAGTGAATCTCTTCAAGGCAGAGACTAATTTAGCCTTATTTCCATGTCTTAAGGCTTAGTGTAGAGTGTGACTCAGTAGGCAAAGAAGTATTTGATATACTGATTATAAACAATCATTTTCAAGTTTATTAATTTAGTTCTCTAAGGCTGTCCACTTGTACAGTTGAAATTTTATGTTTTAAATAAACCTGTATTTTAATTTTTTTGTAGCTCAGACTTTTTACTAATTTAGATCAGCACAACCTTTGTGAATACAAATGGTTTTTTCTCTTAGTTGGTATTCTCCTTGAATCAACATAACTAACACAGGTAGAATATCCAGTTTACCAGATTCACAGAAATCAAATGACTCAACTAAATCCAATCCTACCCCCACCCCCAAGTAGGACTAGAACTCGCATTTGCTGATCCCAGCCAAGTGCTTTTTCCTCGAAAGAAATAAAAAGGGCAGGAAATTAAATTTTGATAGAAAATTTTTGTCTAGAGAGTTGTAGTGAATAGAATGTCAGCAAAAGCCAGAAGCATTGTAGTTTGAGGTGATAGAAATTGAAGCGGTAATTGAATAGGTAGGTCCTACCCTCCTGGGTGTCTGGGGCACTTGAACATTGGAGTGGCTAGCATAGAGCACACTTTTTCCAGGTTCTGTCAGCATTTGATCAGGGAGTCCTACCTAGCAAGAGTGTTCAAAATGGAAACCATGTCTTTCCACTCCCTGTTGAAGGCTGCAGAGCATAATGTTTAAGCACTCTGGTGTCAGACAGACCGGGGTTTGAGTCCTAGCTATGCCTCCCAATCATCATGTGACCTCAGATAAGTCGCTTAATTTCTCTAAACCTCAGATTTCCTCATTTACAAAATAGAGATCATAATAGTACTTAACTCCAAGAGTTGTAGAAAAGATTGAATGAAATAATGCGTATAATGTTTAGTACAGGCTCTGGTTCAGAATAAACGTTATGTAAATGTAAGTTATCCTTGTTTCCCCCATTTCTGTTCCCAGGAATAATATTCTAATACAGTTAAAGATAATAATTACTTTAATTAGAGAATGAAAGAGATAATCAAATAGGAGGGAATGCGTAGATTTCAAAGCGAGCTTAATGGTTAAAGCAGAACATTCTCTTACCCTTGACTAGTTACAACACAACTTGTAATATTGCTGATGTTACAATATACCATCAAAGTCGTCTTCTTAAATATAGTTTAAGTGAGAAGTCCTGTTTTTTTCCCTTCCAGTTTTGGGAGTTTAATGTGTGATATCCACTGTCTTGTCAGTATGGTTTTCCAAGTGTCATTATCTTTATCATCATGTATGTCCAATATAGTGATACCTGATTGTTAGTTTTCAACTAAGCCTTTTGTGGAGTTTTATTTTATTTGTAATCACTTATTGAAATTGTATAGGCTTCTGTATTCTTTCAACAGCCAGTGGTGGTACTGTCACTAAGTGCTGTGGTTCATATTGCAGTTGTTCAGAATAGTCCTCGTTTTCCACTGTGATAGCTTGGAATATAAAAATTGATTTTAAAGTAAAAAGAGTTGTTTTATAGTGGCACGCTTTAAAAAAAATAGAGCAAAGCCGTTCTCCTTACTGTGAATGAAACACGCATATATATTTATAGCATCATCCAAGGACCATTGTGTGAACCTTGTCTGGCATATTAGTCTAAAATAAAATTGTAGATTAGGCATTGTGTCTTTCTTTGAGAGTTCTTTACGCCATTCTTTTATGATTTAAAACAGCTCTGCCACTTCCTGTATAACGTCATGTTTTCTAGATTATTTTGTTTTTTTTTTTTCCTTTTATGTAAATCCTTTCACTCGATGCTGTTTTTCTTGTCTAAAAATCCTTATTTGAGAAGTGTTTTTAATTCTTTTCGGAAGACCACTTGGAAATTATAGATATTCAGGCCAAGGTTGAGCAGCTCATCATGGTGACGGTGATTTTGAATGATATTCACATTGCTGATATAACTAAGAAAGTATAGAGGTGCCAACCAAGCTGAGGTGGAAGAGACACTTAGAGACTGTGGGCTGGGATAAAATATAGCAGGAGGAGAAGGAAGCACCATATCTGCCCTTTTCTGTGCAGAGGAGGCGTTCCACCTCCCTTTGGGGACTCCCAAGTTGCCACTACCCTCTCTTGATTAAATTCTCTCCAATTGTGATTCCCCACCTAATGTTCAGAAAGGTCCTCAGATTGTCTTTCTATCTTTTTTCCCTTCTCCTTTGCATTAACATTGTGTCTATTTCCTTTGTGTAGATTACATATTTCTATAAGGATTTAGGAAGAAACCGATCTTATTCAACGAAATATAAGAGCCCCCTTTACAAGTCCCAGGATTTGCATTTTCAAAGAGAAACTTGTTCAAATCAACCTCCAACTGATAAGTTTTCAAATTGTGTGACAAAAAAATTGGGATAGAGCATGGCATTTTTTCTTGACTGAAACTAAGTCTTTGCTATACTGTGATCAGCTCCTTGAAGTTATTTATATTTGTGGTAGCTTCTTTACTCTTAACTGTATTTCTGAACTCCTAGGTTTTCCGAAAGTTCTGTATACACATGTCAGGATTTTTTTTTGTGTATGGGGGTTGATGGTGATGACAGTTTTGTTTTCATAACTCACTGAAAACCCCCACAAATTTATCCTAACCTGAGCAGCTCTCTTGGATGGCAATGAGACTATCAGAAATTTTCAGGTCTCATTTTCTCCATATCTCACCCAAGACAGAGAACTCTTAAATAGGGGTGAACAAACAAATGACGTACCACACTAAAAGTTCGCCAACCCCTAAACTTAAGAAAATGGTTTAAGTGTTCTCTTTTTCGATGAAGACACATAAGCCACACCATCCAACTATAACTGCTCTGGACTACTCAATAAAAATAGATACTAGGAGGCAAATTACAATCAAAATGATTTCAAGATATAATCTTGAATTTTTAAATAATCTTTCGAATAATTGCCAAAAAAATTTCACCAACTTCAAAGTAAAATATTTACTTCTTTCGTTCTAACTGGAAGCAGTTTTAACCCAAAGGTATATAATGTACGACTACTTTGGTCTCCCCAGCTCTATGTGTAGGCACTCACAGAACTGGATATAATTATACAGTGTAATAGTCCTTTTCATATGATGAGGGCAAATTACATAGTATTAATAGAAACTTAACAATTCAAGTAATACCATATGTCCTGTACTCTCACCTTAATGTTATCCAAATGAAATCATTGTTGAGATGAATACTCTTAATCCACAAGGCGCATTTAGTATATGGAATCCTACTGGAAAATATGTTACTTATTTAAAAGAAATCTTCACACCACTCCCACCCCAGTGTATTCCAGAGATACTTTGAAAACTACTTAAATAATCAAAGATATCACATTTCTCTCTGAATCATAGTCACCCTATATTAGAAAGCAGTACAAAGTAAGTGAGCAGACTAGGTCAGTAGGCCCTTCTAAACCTGGGCCTATTGTTATATAATATGTAATTCAGATGTTAGTGAACTTCAAAGGTTATAAATTGTGAAGTGCTATATGCAGTCCCAAAGCCATGGTCAGATATTACTGGCCAAGTCCTACATAGAAAACATTTCCTGATTGTTTAAAAATAGAGAGATTATAGCTTGTGTCTACTTAATGGAAAAGGTAAGAGACAATTTAGATAGAATATGCTTCTCTGAATATTTAGATTTATGTCACCTTCGGTTTCATCAAAAGCCATTTTTCTAGGCATAATAGAAAGAGACTTCTGACTTAGAATGGAATCGAAGATCATTCTCACTTGAGCAAGAACTCAAAAGAAAAGTGGACAGCATAGCAGGGTAAAATCAATACCAGACCTCTTAAGTTTTTTGTTGTTATTACTGTGGTCTTTCACATGATAGGATTCTGGTTGAAATTTTTTAAATATATAATTACTATTTTAAATCACTCCAATTATATGAGTGCTTAATACCATTTAACGTTATTAGATACAGTATTGGCAACAAAGCTACACTGCAGCAGGTAGTTGAAGTTACATTTCAACTATAGTATGAAATTTTTAATGCATTTATGTATCTAAGTGATATAAAATTATCAGGTGTTATCTTTGGAAATAGATTGGCCCATTTCTGTAGCTACTTTAATTCTTATTAAATATAGTGTCTTTATTATTCACTTCAATTTTTACAGAGCCGGTTTGTTTTATTTTTAGCAAGCAGGATTTAACTACATGGATTGACTTTTCTATAAATTTTAATATGATTCCACCATTCTCACTTACCTAGTTGTATATGCCAGGCTTCTCTAATAAAAACTTCTTAGGGGTGTTTTATTACCTAACTTTACTATACCAAAGGCCAATTTTTACTCTTAGGTGCTTATCTATAAGGGTTATAGATGTTAACATGTCATATACTTAGTTTAGAAAAAAATTAATCGATTTCTTTCCTACATCTCATTCTGGAAGATTCTATCCATTGGAATACAACACGAGGCACACTAAAAGGAGGTCCTGCTTCATGGAGTATGGAAGTTTTAAGCCAATGGAGTTCAGTTCTTATTTGTAACGTAAAATGGAATTATTTGTCTTTGTTCTTTTTTTTTTTTTAACACTCTCTCCTTATCTTTCTCCTACTCTTCGCCCCTCAAAAAAGAATCTTAGGCTGGCTCTCAGAGTTTTGAAGACAACCTTTCCCCTTTTGGAGGGGACAGGCATTAGGTTTAGAACTTGACAGTGTTAAAGCATTGACATAATGTTTTACACAAATTATGTGTTAGCTAGAAAACTGAAGAACATTCCTTACCAAGCCATGACAATGTACTGCCATAACTTAATAAAAATTGCCCAAGTGACAGTGTGTCTGCTGAATGGATTTTCCTTCACCATCTGGTTGTCATTGTAGTTTTTTTGTTGTTGCTTTCATTTGAAATGTGCTGATGATATTGTTTTTATTCCGTAGCATTGAACAGATGGGTTGATTATTCTTTTCAGATATTAATAAGGCAGCGGAAAGAAGAAATATGAATACGGCTCCATCAAGACCCAGCCCCACACGAAGGTAAAGTACCCTGAAGCAGTGAGTTACCTTGGGAGAGTTGGGCTCTGGGGAGTTAAGCCCAACTTCGTACATCAAGGGTCTTTTCTTCCCCCCAACAAATCAGAAAAGCTCAAGGAAACAATAAGAACATGAACCATGTGTGAAGGGCCTTGCTGCTTTTGTTAAACATACTTCAGGAGATGCAGAGGAAGCATTGTGTTTTCGGTGGCAAACCCAGCAAGTTCAGTTTGCAACATGAGTTGCAGGCGATTGGAAGAGGATAAACCTCTGTCTGTCCCCAGCTCACGTGTCAATGAGAGCCTCCACAGAAGGAGGAGTGTCCCAGGGTCGTTGGTGTGTGCCACGCTGCACTGCAGCGGGCAGCAGAGATTCAACTCTTCATTCCAATGGCTGACGGTCCAGCTGATAACCCAGGTTTATGGAAAGTGCTGCTTGAGAGATTGCTGCTGTCTGTGCCTGTGCTGCAGATCCCGTTTGCGCGCATGCGCGGGTTACCTACTGAGGGTAAATAAAAAGGGCGAAAACACTCCACCTCTCAAAAGTCTTCCTTTTTCTTAGCTTTCCTGGAAATAAAGGCATTTCCCCCAATATATTTTTCTTCCAGTATATACAAAAGAGATAGTCCTGATGTGTACCTGGAGATATGCATTAAATTGGCCCCTTCTCTCAAAGAAGAGCCTTATTAATGTTACCGTTTACACCAAAGATGAGTATGTTGTGGCCTCATAAGAGTACACAAGTGGATGCAGTGTGTGCAGTTTTGTGTGAAATGAAAACCGATGTATTTCATTCCTGGTGTATTTCATTCATGGCCCAAGTGGATTTTGCCTTTGTCCCTAAGTAAAAATGCCAACTTCCCACAGTAAACTACATACCAAAACTACATACTACGGTAGACTATATTTCCTACAATGAACTGAATACTGCTGATTACCATGCACCCTAGTCTGTACTGGTAGCTCCACCTGTCACCTGGGAACATACTGAGCTGAGCACTTACACATAACATACAGCTATCCTGCTTTGGGACAAAAACCACCTATGTTTTATTACCTACTTATAGGAAAGAATGGCTGCTGTATGTTTGATGTATATGCCCCCAATTGGATGTGAAGGGTGGGTATTTTTCTAAGCTACCAGAAATAGATTACACATGTCTGATCTGCAGAGATCAAGCATACTCTAGGGGCCAGGTAATGCTGCTGATTGCAGTTGTATTCTTTGAGCACTCTGCCTCCTCAGAGGAGTTGAATCTTGACACCACAGCTACAGCTACCCCACAGCTATCAGATGGATGCCCCAGTCTCACTGCAGAAGTGAGCATACACATTGGTATTGTCTGTTCTCTCTGACACCATAAAGAATGCCTGCAGCTTGCAGGTAAATACTTTGTTAATTGATTTTGTGGGTATGTTTGAGTATCCTGAAGAACATAAATGAATCCTGCAGAACTTCAACAGTTCCGTATAATATCTGCTTTCGTTATGTTGCATCTAACCGTGCTGCAGATGTTGGGCAGTCCCATCTGTGTTGCACCTTGTTGCCCAAATAAACATGGAGTACAGGAGGCTAAGAGTTTGCATCTAATGGTCAGAAATATGGACTCCCATTGGAAGCTGTGGTTGCCAAATGGCTTGACAGGAGATAGGATGTGTATCCAATCAAGGAGACTCCAATGTGTATGTTTCTGAACTAGGTAGCTTATGAGAAGGAATGTGGAATTGGTAACTATAAAGACACTGACTCCACTAGTAAAGTCCCCCCAATCTGTTGTCCCCATGATGCTTATGATGTCTAGATAATGTCTGTGCGTTTCTGCAAAACACAAGCAGACAAAACACACACACACACACACAGAATACAGAGTAGTTCATGTTTGCAGTATGAATTGAGAAGAATATTTTATGTCATCCTATTAATGATAGTTGACCAAAAATGCTTTTAACATTTTCAATTGATTGTAGCTTTCAACAAACATTGGCAGTGTTGGGGAAATAACAAGCTCCCCTGGTTGGAATCCAATGTAGCCATTGCCAGGTCATTAAATTTAAAAGATTAATTTCATCTGTAATGGAAGAAATAGCTTTGTGCCTTTTTTTTTTTAATTTCCTTCCCCCCCCCCCCCCAAAAAAAGGACACAACATTGTAGGACATTTTTAAATGTTCTCCCTCTCAGATACATAAACATATGTCACTTTTATATACTTTTTAAAATAACATCTTCCTCAGAAATTGTAAAATGAGGTTGTTTGGGATGTGGATAGGGCAGTGGTTTCCTGCTTTATTTATAGTCAGTAGAAGGGAGAGAGAGGCTAATTCAAATTCCATTAAGAATCAGCCTTCCCCTGGGTGGTTTGTCCCTAACTGAGCTCCTCAGCATGTTATTTAACATGGTGAAGTTTCATACAGTTGTGCTTAATAAAGTTCAGGGAAGAGGGATGTTCATATTTAGTAAAATCTATTTTGAGTTTCATCTAAAACCTGAGCAAAGAGTTTCAGTTTTTTACCATTAAAAATAAAAATTTTAGAACCCCAAAACCAAACAAACTGAATATTTTATTCAAAATAGAACAACATTTTGATCATTGCCGTGATCATGCATTATCTCTTCAGATATACCGGTAGGGCAGGAATGAAATGCAGTTAAGCAAGATGGGAGAGTTGTTAGCCTGGAAGAGGCTGACCATTTCCCTGAACACCGGATATCACTCTTTCTTTGAGTGCGTGCCTCCATTCAAAGCCTTGAAGTAATTTGAAGTGTACCAGTATGTTGTCAACAACCAAACTGCCTTCATTTGGCAGTCATAACCATTTGATGCACCCCCAGCCATAGGGAATGCAGTAGGGGCTGGGGAGTGTATGACACTGCACCTGTGGCAAATATTTCCTTCAAGCTATACCTTTATGTGTTCGTGCTGCTACTTTTAAATTGTTTTTAAGCATGCTGGCAAGGCCTTTGTAACACCTTGTTTTGCTGGACTTTAACCTTGAGTGTCAAAACACCTAGGTATCCTTGGGAGTTTTTACAGGATTATCACCTCTTCAAATGTCTCTGTAAGCCACAGTTCTGCTGGCATGGCTCTCTGTTCAGTAATGTGCCTCCCTAATGACTCCAGCTGTCAGTGTGTAATTCTGACAATATTGGCCCAGCCAAGCACAGAATTCTGCATCAGAGATCCCTGCTCTGGACCAGAATTCAACCTGATTGTCATCTAACTCTTGGACCACTTCATTTGATTCTTTTGAGTATATTGCATAGTTACCATGCAAGTTGTCTAGCTTTGGTGCTAGGCAATAGTCCTTCTTCAAAGACTGGACCATGATTCTGGTTGTACCTCAGATGTTCTCAGTTTCCAACCGTAGATCAACACTTTGGCAATCCAGGTCTTGGAGCATACCCCTACGCACCCATGGCTTCCAAGTGAATTTCCTCAACTTTCCCATATGACCTAAAGAAGAACAAACAACTTGTCTACATCAAAAGCTCTGCAGAGAGTTTCCTTCATATTTTTATTAAGGATGTTAGGCCTGGTGCTTCTTTGATGGATGTCATCAGGCACTGGGTTCATCAGAAATAACCTAGCTGTAGACAAGTTTCTTATATGGCCTGAGATGGTGTCTACCTATCCACAGTGTTAATTCCTTTGATAACTGCTTGCTCCTTGGATGTTTGGATGTGAGACAGCCCTAGCTCTAGGTGGGCCTCACAATTAAAAGATTCCAGGCTTTGATTACCTCTACACTGACACTTCAGAAGAGCCTTCAGTTCTCAGCAAGTGCCACCTTCACCAACAAAAAAAGTCATAGTTGTGCTTGAGAAGATCATCAGCATGCTTCCAAGAAAGAGATATGGGCACTTACAAAATCTGGATTTGTGAAATGTGCTATCTCATTGCACTCCATATCCTACGTGGACCTAATGGCAAAATTCCGCACACATCTGTTGCCTCCGTTTCTGACAGTAGCATGGAGCCATCATGGTGGGGGATCAGCATCACACAGCAGCCAGCCCTTTAGATAATTATATTTGTGGACAGTATCTGTGACAATAGAAGTACGAAGAGCTGATGAAGGATTTTTTTTCAGGAGCAAAAGGCTGGCCCTCCCAAGGAAAATATTCCTGAGAACAGAAAGGAGATGCTGACAAAAGGACAGAGGCCCTTCTTGACCTGTACAGCCAAGACCAAAGAACCATCCTGGGCTTGAGATTTCAGCCTCTGGCCAAAGACAAACTCGAAGTCCGTCACAGTCTTCAAGATAATCATCTATCTGTTCTTACTCTGTAGGCTCTCAAATGAATAGTACCCTGCACACCCCTCTAGTCCCCAGGAAGCAAAGCAGTTCTACCAGAAGCACATCACTTGCCTGCCATTTGAGCCATGGCTTTTCCCTTTACCCACCCTTCCCTCCCCTCTCAAGTGTTTCCAAATGATATGGCTATATTTCTCTCAAGGCAAAGAGCATTTGGCTATTTTTCCCTGCTGAATAGATGAAAAATACATAACAATTTTAGTAGTGTTTGTCACTTGTCTTCAGTTTGTGAATGCCAATGCTGAAATTAATTTAACCACTGTTTAGTTTCTTTTTAGCCTCTAAGTGACCTGGTACCTGAGGGTACACTGCATATGGTCTCCAGTAAAACACCTCTGGTGCCATGGGATGATATTGTGAACCTCCTTATGTTCCAGAAGCTTGCTTCTAACCCACTTGGTATCTGAGATCAAGCATCTCATTCAGCAGGCTTCCTCCTTAGGGCACTCTGAATCCTGCACACTGTACCACCCTTTTGATAGCTGGTTCTTGCTTTGAGAAGGATGTTGGGGGGTGGGCAGCAGCAGGAGCCCTTGGAGTCCTTTTGTCCTGGGGGAGTTCTTTGTTTGGGTCCTAAAGTGACCCTAAAGGGTTTTTTGTTTTGTTCTTGTCTTCAGAAGAACAGCAGTCTACCATGCTGCTCATCTTTTGAAGAAAGGAAAATAGCTTAGCCTTTTCATTTTAGAGAATTATTATCTTCTCTGTCCTTACTTCTACTATTCCTTTGGTTCTTTTTTCTCCCTTGTGAATATCATCTCTTCTGCGTTTTTACCCAGAAGGCAATTGAAAGGGAATTAGTAGCTTTGTTGCACGTGGACTTACATTGAGGGAAGGGGGAGTGCTTGCCTTCACAAACTGGAAGCATGAACCCAGGCTTTGGGAATTTAGGTTATTGGTCAACCTCCAGGGATGAACTCTGACAGGTAAGTAAGGTATTTTCAGTGGATTCTAAAGAATGAGAACCAAATATGTCATAATTATCCTAAGGCTGTGAGTAACCATGCTGTGACATGGAGTTTTTACCTGCATCCTCACCCCTACTTCCACCAGCCTGAGGCTTTGTGTGTGGTCTGTGGCCAGTCAGGCTCGTGATCTCTTTCATCCCTGATTGCCAAGAACACTTGAAATCTGATTCCACCTCTAATGACTACTTCTAACTGCTCCCCAAGGCAGGTTTATCTGATGATCATTAATCCAAAAATACTTTACAGTTGTCTCTTCCCATTGGGTTCTGAGTGTTTGCCCACATTATATACTACACAGATGTTACACATGTTGGGAGGATTATACGATATAATAAGAAAAATTGAAGTAAGAATCTTGGTTAGTCTGCACTTTGTTCTAATAAAAAAAAAATGTTTAGATGTCCTCATTTAAACTCCCTGGTGTCCTCTATGTTTGCTTCCACAAATCAGGAGTACTTGTGAGCCTTAAAGCATATGACAAGGACTTTCCATAGGAGCAGAATTGGCATTTAAATTGTTCTTGCTGTGTCCAAGTGGATGAAGTGAAATTGAGGTTTCCTACCAAGCTGATGGTATCATGATGGATGCCTAACATGTGTACTCATGGTAGATAACAAAAGGATGAACAAAACATGGTTCCTGCTCTTGAGAAGCCTTGCAGTTTAGTTGAACAATTGATTAAACATTTCATGAACTCTGTGCTGTGTCCTAGAAATAAAAAGCCTCTACTGTTTAGTAGGAAGGCCATGTAAACAATTACAGAACAGTGTGATAAGGGCAGTAATAGAAGTATGTACAGGAGGAAGATTCATTCAGTGTATTCTGGGGGCATCTGCATGCCAGACGTGGAGTTTATAGTGGAGAGTAGGACACAGACAGACATTGAACAAGTAAGTAGGTCAAATTGTGACAAAAGAGAAGTAAAAACAGTGCTATGAGAGGATGTGGCCAGGATTTAGGGGCAGAAGATACACTTTTCAACTAACAATCAGGGAGTGAGAAAGAATTATGCTGAGACATAGAAAATGAGAATGCGTCCGTGCCTGCCTCTCAAGGCATCAGGAAAAAACCTTGGTTAGATATAGTTGAAAGATCAGTAGAGCAAGAGAGCGGTAAACTAGGGAGAGGGTGAGACGGGGTTGGAGAAGACAGGCCAAGATCTTAACTAACCTTCCTAGAGATTTTGGATTTAATTCTAAATAATCTTGGGAACCAGTGAAGGGTTTTACATATTTAAAAGATCACTCTAAAGTAATCTGGAGAAAGACTGGAAAAAAGGCAAGAGCAGAAATGGGAAAACTACTTTAGGAGACTTGCTGTGGTTTTAGGGAGAGGCAATTATGGATTGACATTCAGTGGTACCACTGGAGTGAAGAAATGTGGGCAGAATAGATAGCAATTTCAGAAAAAAGAATGAACAGGGTTTGAGTATGTGATTGGAAGAGTGAATGGAGCTTTAAGGAAAGGATGACATCCACCTTCCTGGCTTGAGTAACTGAGTAGGTAGATGTGGCATTTATTTAAATGGAAAGGACTGGAGGAGGAGCATATTTGTTGGGGAAGATCAAGAGTTCAGGGCAGGTTTTATGGAGGAGGTAATACTTAATGTGGGCCAAACTAGAAGACATTGTAAAAAGGTAACTACCAGATCAAGATGAGTAATAGAAATAAGTGCTATAAGAGGTGAGCAGGAGGAGAGATCAGTAGTTACTAGAGAAATTAGAGATCATTGCTTGGAAAACATGAACTTGCCTGTGAGGATTGGGTGATGCTTGGATTAATTAGTACAGGAAAATATTCCAGGTTGAAAAATCATATGAACAGAAATATCGAGATAGTTCTGTTGTACGAGTTAAGTCATAAGAACAGCTAAAGTAGAACCAAGTAAGTTGAATCAGGAAATGGAGGAGAGGTAATAGTTGGAAAGAGGCCAGATTTGTTAGGGAGGAATGCCCAGAAGAGTGAGAGTGAAGCTGCAATTGGTAACAGGTGATAATTTGATTAATATGGTATTTATGCGTTGAATGAATTGAAATCTGGAAGGCTGGTTTTTGTTTTTGTTTTTCAGAAAGTTGTTGGTGCCAGGATAGATATAAGGGTTTGGGTTGAATTTATGAATCCAGTGAAAAGGAGAAACGAACAGGATTCAAGTGACTTAATGAAGATAGGGAAGGAAGAATCAAAGTTAACTTTGAAGAACTTAAACCTTGGTAAGCGGTTAGTTGATTTTTGGCAGAAGTGAAGAAGTCAGAAATGGGACGGAATGGGACTGAATGGGTTGAATAAAAAGTTTAATTTCAGATGTGTTGAGGTTGAATTTCCAGTGGAGTGGAATGTGTCATGAAGAATACTGACTCAGAGCAGGCCCAACATATCTGTGACTTCAAACGCTGTTTAAAAAAACAAACCTTGGCAAAAAGGAGGAACATAAACCTAAAGGAGGAACATGTTTGCTGGGGAAGATCAAGAGAGAGGAATTGAGAGTGAGCACTCTCAGTAACTGTGAGAAGACAAACTGAGTGTTCTTATACTTTTCTGTATGGATCATATTGTATTTTTTCCTTTAATTTGATTACCCTGCTAGATGTTTTAAGTAAAGTTTTCTGCATTTTAAGACAACTCTTTTGATCACCATTACTTTGTTTGAGATTGTGCCATTTGTTCTTTTTTTCTTCATGTGTCTTTCCCCTTGCTATGTCTCCCCAACTTTTTCTCACTTTTAAAATATTTCAAACAAGTCTGGTGGGAGAAAATAGGTTCTACAGGAAAGACGCTTTCACTTTGAAAACCTGTCAAGGTTGACATGATAGTTTGGCACGCATAAAGAATACTGAATTACTTACTCCCTGAAGCCTGATAAATACTGTGACTCTAGTCAGAACCTGTGGCTTTGGGTCATACATTCTTCCTTTGTCCTAATCTTTTGTGATCCTAGAACCTACTAGTCTTTATTTGCTGACCAAATGGGTGGTTGTCCTTAAAATTTTAGTCATGTTCTCACTGTTTGGCTGCCATGTTTTAGAGGAAAAATGCTTGGAGGGTGAGAGCTTCCTGCAATAAATAGCTGAAGGGTTAGCTACCTTCATTTTCTTTGTCTTAGCATTTTCTTGCTACCTTCCACAGAGATCCATATGGCTTTGGAGACAGTCGAGATACAAGACGTGATCGATCCCCAATTCGAGGAAGTCCAAGGAGAGAGCCCAGGGATGGCAGAAATGGGCGCGATGCCCGGGATAGCAGAGACCTGCGGGACCACAGAGAGAGAGACATTCGTGACCACAGAGACAGCAGAAGTATGCGTGATGCTCGGGACATGAGGGATCTTAGAGACTTGCGTGATCTAAGAGACTCTAGGGATTTTCGAGATCACCGGGATCCCATGTACGATAGATACAGAGATATGAGAGACTCCCGAGATCCCATGTACAGGTACAGATACAGCTATTCTGCTGGTTTTCTTACAACAGTCTTTTTTATGTGTGTTTTGCTAAACAAATTGAAAGCTCTGAAGGGTGATGACTTTATCAGCCTTATATTTCCATTATCTTTGAAGTGCTAGATATGCTGTTCAATAAATATTTACTGAAATGTGTGAATGTTTGATGAATTGTGCTTAACAGTGAATCTGAGTCTGTTGCTGTGCTGTGAAGGGCAATGTTGTGCAGAAGGAAAAAAGGGTGCAAATTGTTTTGGTAGTATAGAAGCACAGGGAAGATAAACAAATGACCAATAAATACGTGAAAAGATGCTCGACATCATTAGTCTTTAGGGAAATGCAGATCAAAGCCACAATGAGATACCACTTCATACCTACCAGGATGGCTATAGTAATCAATTATTTATTTGTTTATTTATTTTGAGAAAACAAAATAGCAAATGTTGGTGAGGTATGGAGAACTGGTAGGTATGTAAAGTAATGTGGCCACTGTGGAAAACATTTTTGTGGTTCCTCAAAAAGTTAAGTATAATGGAATTACTATGACCCATCAACTCTACTCCTGACTATACCCAAAATAATTAAAAAGAGGGATTTAAACAGATACTTGTATGTGAATGTATGTAGCAGCACTGTTCACAGTAGCCAAAAGGTAGATACAACCTTAATGTCCATCAATAGATGAATGGATAAAAAATGTAATCTATCCATACAGTGGAACATTATTCAGCCCTAAAAAGGATTTTAATTCTGACACCTGCTACAACATGGTTGGACCTTGTAAACATGCTGTTAAATAAGCCAGGCAGACACAGAAGACAATTATTATACCACTTACAAAAAGTATCTAGAAAAGGCAAATTCATAGAAATAAAAAGTAAATTAGAAGTTACAGGGTTGGGGAATAAACAGTTAATCCTTAACAGGTACAGAGTTTGTGTTCAGAGTGTTCTATTCAGGGTGATGAAAAATTATGTGTGTGTGTGTGTGTATATATATATATATATTCTATATATATATAATATATATATATATTTTAACCACAATTTTTAAAAAGTACAGAGAAGAGAAAAGGGGAAAGGAGGCATGGAATGGTTCCTCAAAACTAATATCAGTAATTACTATCAGTTATATTGTAATTACTGTATGGCAGGGACTATGCCAAGAGTTTTCTGTACATCCTCCCAGTCATTTTGCAAGCCGGGTTAACTCATTCGCAGCCACAGAGTTGATAAGCAGTGAGTCCCAGATACGGGCATACCTCGTTTTATTTTACTTCACAGATGTTGTGGTTTTTACCAATTGAGGACAAGTTCCTTCACCAGCAAAAAGATTATGACTTCTTTTATTGTAATACTTGCTTTATTGTGGTGGTCTGGAACCAAACCTGGAATATTTTCAAGGTGTGCCTGTACAAACCTTGTTTGTCTAATCCTAAGTCCTGTGTCATACTATGCATTCTTCCTCCCAGGGGACTGGATCTTGAAGAATACTGTATATCAGATTTTTGCAGGATAGTACAGTCTTAATTTTGTGCACATTTCTTTATAGGAGAGAAAGCTCTTATGACCGATACCTACGAATGGATGACTATTGCAGGAGAAAGGATGACTCTTACTTTGACCGTTACAGAGATAACTTTGACGGACGAGGCCCTCCAGGCCCAGAAAGCCAGTCTCGAGCAAAAGGTAAAGTAGCAGAAACAGTTTATTCCTGTTACTGGTAGAACACTTTACAAAAGAAAGAATAAACTAATAACCAATGGAAAAGGATCTGATGACTTGGCTAAGCAGTTCACAGAAGGAAGAAATACAAATAACTTATTACTAGATAGAGAGCATTCAGCTTGAAATAATTTTTAAATGCAAATTAGTAGCATTGTATGGTTTAGTCATTCAGTAAGAAAAAAATATACGAAATTCTAACAATAAAATGAACAAAAGATTGGAGCTGAAGCGCTTGCTTTTTCTGCTCATTGACCAAATAACTACAACTATCTGCATTACCTGTGTAGTATGTAGATTTTTTATTTATAATTTTTACCTAACAGCATCTCTTTTTTAGGTAAAGACAAATGTTTTTTAAAAGCCTAGTTTTCTCAGTACATCTCTAAAGATTTTTTAATTGTTTCATACCTACTCAAGTTAAGAACCTTATTTTTAATTTGTAACAAAACTTTACTACCTGATTTTTTTTCAAAAACAAATTGTAAGTGCCTGTCGATAAAGAGTCTTAAATAGTTGTCCCAAAAATGCAAATTAGAATAATGATGAAATACCATCTTTTACCTGTCAAGTTGGTGGGAATTTTTAAGCAATATCCAATATTGACTAAGATGTGGAAAAATAACACTAGGTGATCCACCCTTGTGGAGGAATATATCAGTAAGAGCCTTTCTAGAAGGCAGTGTGGCGATATGTATCAGATGAAACATTCGAGTGACCACATCCTTTAATCCAATTGTTCCATTTCAGTGAATTTACAATAGTGAAAAATAATAACAGTTATTTTTAGGAGGTAGTCTAGAGCAGTGGTCCCCTTTTTGGCACCAGGGACTAGTGCTCTTATGAGAATCTAATGCCTGATCTGAGGTGGAGCTGAGGCGGTGTTGCTAGCACTGGGAAGCTGCTGCAAATACAGATGAAGCCTCACTTGCTCGCTGGCCACCCAGCTCCTGCTCTGCAGCCTGGTTCTTAACAGGCCACAGACTGGTACCGGTCTGTAGCCCGGGGTTTGGGGACCCCAGTCTAGAGAATTAATTCAGAGTGTGTATGTAATGACGACCTTTGCCTACAAATAGTTCAGGATTCAAAGTAAGGCCTATGACTTATTTTTATAGAAAGAACAGTCCATATTTCAGTTTTCCTTGGTGGTATCTTGCAGAGCGTTTGAAACGTGAAGAACGACGTAGAGAAGAGCTTTATCGTCAATATTTTGAAGAAATCCAGAGACGCTTTGATGCTGAGAGGCCTGTTGATTGTTCTGTGATTGTGGTCAACAAGCAGACTAAGTAAGAACCCTTTGGATATTTCTCCTGAGTAAGGAGAAGGATCAGAAGAGAAATTCAGGCTTCCTCTTGGCAGCTGTGCCCACTGCATTGGGTCTGTGCATTCTGGCACTACTGTGCTAACTTAGCCAGAGTTCTTTCAGTTGTAGGTGACCGAAAACTTATTGCAAACTGGCTTAGGCCTCAAAGGGAAATTTTTGGTTTGCTTGGCTGGAAAGTTCATGCATGGCTACATCCAACTTCAAACCATACCATGAAGACTTGGTTTCTGTGTAGCCTTCATTCTCAGACAGGCTTTCTACTCAAAAAGGCAGAATGGCGCTGGCCCTAGACATGTATCTTTTTGGCTTAGCAAACCCAGTGGAAAGAGAGCTTTTCCTTCCCAGTGCTTCCACCTAAAGTCCTGGAATTGTTTGTCATTGAGCTGACCTGGCTCAGTTTCCCATCCCTGGACCATTCACTTTGGCCAGTGGTGCTGAGATGCTCTAATTGGCCAGGGCTAGGTCATGTGCCCATCCCTAGAACTAAAGGTAGATTAGCCCTGTGGAACCATGAAGACTGAATGAGAGGACTGCCTTCCCAAAGGAAAATGAAGCAGGAATATATGCTGGCCAGGCTAAGCAATAGATGCCTCCCTCTATGTAACAGCCCCGAATCCCCAGTACTTTGGAGATTTGTCAGCCAGGTACCAAACCTTCTTTGTGAAGTGCCGTGGCCTTGCAGAACTGTTAAGTGATCATGCTAGTCAGTCTAGAGTTCACAGCACCATTTATTCCACCTCTGTTTTACATTCTTTCCTTTAAGAAACAGAGCAGAGAAGCAGAGGGAATATAGCAGCTTGCAGGCTTGGCAGTAGCGATGTTCCCTTTCCCCAAGTGATTAGTATTTCTAGCAGTTTAGGGTTAAAGA
Source organism: Eidolon dupreanum (assembly GCA_028627145.1). Taxonomy (NCBI): domain Eukaryota; kingdom Metazoa; phylum Chordata; class Mammalia; order Chiroptera; family Pteropodidae; genus Eidolon; species Eidolon dupreanum. Next base: position 7,947,708 of record CM053504.1, read on the forward strand.
GCTAATTCCAAGGCAGAGGCTAGGGAAATAGGTGTTGAGACACCAGGCAGCATGTAGAGTTCACAGGCTCTGGACTGCCTTGTTTAGAGGTAGATGCTGCTTTAACTGTAGATGTATTTTTTTGTTTTGTTTTTTAGCACGTTAACAGCTATTATTTTTTGAGCACCTACTCTGTACCACCCCATGCTAGGCACTGTATGTAAATTATTTTTAATCTTCACAATCATGTTACGTGTGTATTCATTCAGCAAATTTTTGTATATGTGGCAGATGCAAGGCACTGGGGCTGTAATGGTAAACAAACGCACAGGCCTTCCTCTTGTGGAGATTATACCCTAGTTGGGCAGATGACCAAAATAAATGTATTGGTAACGAGTCCTTTGAGAAGAAATATATCAAGGGTCTAATTTAGATTGGAGAGAAGGTCAAGGAAACGACATACAAGTTGAGCAATTTATTCCTGTTTTATTGGTAAAGAAACAGGTTTATACGAGGTAAAAAGATCTGCTTAAAGCTTTACAGCTTTGCAAGTAAATGTTAAGGCTGGAATCCCAACTCATTTTACTAGCATTAAAGCCCATGCTTTTCCCACTATGTTATGCAGCCTCCCCAAAGACAGATAACGTGCTACGAATCTTAAGCAGTAGGGTGGTGTTAAGGAAGGACCACTGGACTAGAGAATCAAGAGAAGGACCTGGCTACTAAATATTGTGCTACTAGCAACTTAATATGTGACCATTCTGAGCCAGTATAAAGAGAAGGGAGTGATTAAAATCCTTGAAGCCTGAAGATACTGGTGGGCTAGGATTTGAATTCTCCATAGGAGCACACACTGCTGGCTGAGGTACAGTAGTGTGCAGATGAGGAGCTGGTCAGGGAGTGCTCACCTGGATCCTGTTTGTTTCTACAGAGATTATGCTGAATCTGTGGGGCGGAAGGTACGAGACCTAGGCATGGTAGTGGACTTGATCTTCCTCAACACAGAGGTTTCACTCTCACAAGCCTTGGAAGACGTTAGCAGGGGAGGGTCTCCTTTTGCTATTGTCATCACCCAGCAACACCAGATTCACCGCTCCTGTACAGTCAACATCATGTTTGGGACCCCACAAGGTATGGAGGCCCAAGTGGGTCAGAATTCCAGAGGTGGTCACTAATCCATTAATTTATGCCTTACTCAGAAGAAGCAGGTTTTGGTCAAATGACTTATATTTCAGCTCACATATGGTAGGGCCCTCTGATAAGTGCACTGGAGGAGACTAACAATCATTTACTTATCTGATTTTCTTTTAATGGATACTGTTATTGGGCCTGCTATAAGGCGTTATGTTTAACCCTTAGGTATATATAGTGGTATGCTCGCAAATGTTTAACAACCACTTCTTGGTGGGGAGATGGCAGCAGTGTGGTTTATATAGCATTTGCTGATTTGCATGGTGTAAATATCCTCATTGTGTCCTATTTCAAGCTACCAACGTGAAGTTACTTCAGGGAGAGTTGGAAAGAGATGCATATAGTCAGCTCTCGCCAGTGAGGGGTTCCGGCACCCCTCTGGTGCATACTACACTGAGTACAACAGAATCCTAGCTTTTAGCAAACTTTCTAATGAGGGACAGAGAATACAACAGACAATTAGGATACCGTTTGTAAGTGTGCTAGAGAAGTGGGCAGAGGGACCATGAGGATAGAGAAGAGTCTGACCTCTTAGAGACCCAGGGTAAGTTCTTTGAAGTCTTTCCCTAAAATGGCCTTTTTAGTACTTTGCACCCAGACTGTTGAGACTCAGCAAACTGATGCCCTGCTCACTGCACAGACTTTTCCCTTTAGTCACCACATTCAGGATCTCTATTTGCGTAACCATTATACCCATAACCATAAAATGAATAAGGCTCTCCAGTGGGTCATTTGTCTCTCTGAGGAATAGGCGTCATGAGGTGTGTGGACGTTGATATAAAGTTCCGAAGAGTCTTCTCTCCACTCTGTAAGCCATGTTGCCCAAGGTGAGGAGAGGAGGTTATTTAGGGTCAAGTTTGGTCTTAATCCATGACCTTTGAACTAACGAATTCAAAACCAGTAGATCAGCTCTTTCCTGAGAAGCACAGTGGAGAGCCAGGCTTTACAGAAGGGCTTTTTGGTCCCCTGCAGCCTGCCTCCTGTGGTTATTCCCCACGTGGTCCTTCTGACTCTGTGGGAGACTGTCATGTTTCTTTGGTTTTTACTACAAGTCTGTGATCTAGGAATTCCTCAAAGAACCAGCTCTTTACAAAGGTGTGTGTTCCCCACCACAGAAATCCATTCTCCTGTCTTCCCAACTTCATCTCCTACCCTTCCCCATCCCCCACCTCAAGGCTTTTTGTCACTGAAATGGTTTTCTTGCTGGTTCCAGGTTAGGGAAAGCTTGGCAGAGTCTAATAGGTGGGTACTGAAATCTGTGATGGGAGAAAATAACTCATGTCATCCCCTCCTACAGAACACCGCAATATGCCCCAGGCAGACGCCATGGTGCTGGTGGCCAGAAATTATGAGCGCTACAAGAATGAGTGCCGGGAAAAGGAACGTGAGGAGATTGCCAGACAGGCAGCCAAGATGGCCAATGAAGCCATTCTACAGGAAAGAGAGCGAGGAGGCCCTGAAGAAGGAGTGCGTGGGGGCCACCCTCCAGCCATCCAAAGCCTCATTAACCTGCTGGCAGACAACAGGTACCTCACTGCCGAAGAGACTGACAAGATCATCAACTACCTGCGAGAGAGGAAGGAGCGGCTTATGAGGAGCAGCACCGACTCTCTGCCTGGTGAGCTACGTGGCAGGGCCGAGGTGAAGTTCTGACTCTGCATTTCTCTAATCCCCAGGCTCTGTTGGGAGGGTGTCAAGCCCAGGGCTCTTTGGGGCGGGTAATGGAAATGAGCCCATCCCTTGGGTTTGCCCATGGGCCTTCATGCCAATATAAGGATAATTAAGATTTGGGCACAGAATTCTGATATCTGAAGTTAATTCTCATCCCTGAAGTTAACAGACTAGTAATGTTGGCTCCCTGGTAACCAAGGCGGATGCCCTTTTTTCTTTAAGTAGTTCTCCGGGGAACTAGGCTGTCTTCTGGAGATAGCCCAGACCATGAAGTGGCCCCTTTGGAAAATCAATGTTATAGTCTTTGTACTGTGTGATTGATGTGATCAGTAATTGTTGTTCTTCCCTGGGCTGCTAAGCCTCCTGCCCTTGGTAGGTACTTTCAACCAGATACCTCCTCCTTCTGTCTTCCAGGCCCGATTTCCCGCCAACCACTCGGGGCGACCTCGGGTGCCTCGCTGAAGACACAGCCAAGCTCCCAACCGCTCCAGAGCGGCCAAGTGCTCCCCTCTGCTACACCCACTCCAGCTGCACCCCCCACCTCCCAGCAAGAGCTTCAGGCCAAAATCCTCAGCCTCTTCAATAGCGGCACGGTTGCGGCCAATAGCAGCTCTGCATCCCCCTCAGTCGCTGCCGGAAACACCCAGAACCAGAATTTTTCCACAGCAGCAAACAGCCAGCCTCAGCAAAGATCACAGGCCTCTGGCAATCAGCCTCCAAACATTTTGGGACAGGCAGGATCTGCTCGGAACATGGGCCCCAGGCCTGGGGCTCCTTCCCAAGGGCTCTTTGGCCAGCCGTCCAGTCGCCTGGCACCCGCCAGCAACATAGCCAGCCAGAGGCCCATGTCTTCCACGGGTATCAACTTTGACAATCCAAGTGTACAGAAGGCTCTGGATACCCTGATCCAGAGTGGCCCTGCTCTCTCCCACCTGGTTAGCCAAACTACAGCACAGGTGGGGCGGCCGCAGGCGCCCATGGGATCTTACCAGAGGCATTACTGAGGCTCAGTCTCTCAACTACCCCCAGCCCCCTCATCCCTGGCCGCCTCCTACCTATTGCGTTTAAATAGTTATTGGAGGATGTTCTCTGCGCCTATCCAGGTCCACATCGAATGTCATAAGTTTCTACCACCTGCTCTCTTCTGCCCAAGGCTGTGTTACTTATTCCTTCCAGAGTCGAGAGTTCATACTACATTTGGGGCTGTATTTTTGTTGTTCTTGTTGTTTTTGTTTTTGTTTTTGTTTTTTTGTAGAAAATATCTCTGGGGTCACTGGGTAGCAGTATAGGTGTCTGGGCTCAGTTTATATTCATTGGGTTTCTCTGGTCTCTGTCAGTCAGCTGGATGGAGGGGAGTGCCCCAATTGGCTGAGTCTGGAATGGCATTTTCATGTCAGTAGCCACTGCCTTTGTTCATTTTGAACCTACCAAGGTTTTCCAGCCTCGCACAGGCCAACCAGAGCTCGAGCTCCTGCCTACAGCTCCTGCCTAGGGTTGCGTAGCAGATTGGGCTTGGCAGGCAGGGTGACGTCATGCCCCACCCCCCATGTTGGGTGATCTGCTTGAGGATTCATAAATCGGCTTCTCTGGAGTTGTTGAGGAGTGTCCACAACCACGGAAACAGGTACTTTTCTGCATGACCCAGGGTTGTTCGTTTTGGATGTTCTCTTTTTTTGCTTTCATTTCATTGGAGGATCTTCAATGGACTGAACAGCTCTAGTCACCAGCAGTTTGACACAAACTGTGACTCTGAGCCCCAGCCACTCTACCCCCTTAACATTTGTCAGCCTCTCCTTCTCCAGCAGCAGTTTTGTGGAGTCGGGATTAAGAAGGCAACTCTGGACTCTGGCAGTGAACGCCTATTTTTTTAGCGATTATTTTGAGCTCTTGGCTCAAAAATCAGGCTCTTGTTTTCATCTGGACTCTTGTTCTATTTTCTGAGTAGCAGGAGGTAGGGACCATTTTGATGTCAGACTTTTGGTAGCTGGACATGTTCTTGATAGAGGCGACTGTTCATAACTTTTGAGCCAGAGAGAGATTATTAGAGGGAGGACTAATGGCTGCTGCTCGAAGAGCCCAAGGATACTGCCCTCTCCCTAGGGATGGTGCTCTTTAGAGCCCTGTGGATCACAGTCTCAAGGGACCCCTGGCAGGGACAAGGGAGCGCAGTAACTTCAGCTGGGTCCCTGCCAATGGCTGAGCAAACAATGGTTTCAAAACCTCAAGGTCCCCAGATGGCAGCGTTTTATGTTCTGACCTGTTTGTGTTATATAGTGTTTTTTTCCTCTTTGGAACTCTTGTGTTATTAATGAAATGAGATGATTACTTTTTAATTAAAATGAAAAAGTAAAAGCTGTGTCATCTTTTTTGGATGTGACTATCTATCTGCAGGACCTGACGCGGCCTTCCCGCCCAGGGTCGGAAAGCAAGGGTTCCTGACGGAGCACCAACTGGTTTCAGTCTGCATGAGGCCTGCCGCCTCCTGTCCTCAGCCTGTGTTCAGGCCTCAAAACCTCTCTTAAAGCCTAACTTCTCTTCTTTCACACCTCACCTAGTTAGAAGCTTTAATAACAGTTCAAGGCAAAAGCCTGCTGGCTAATTGTAATGCTGTGTTAAACATCCTTGTTTGTGGTAGACTTGCAGTATGTCAGCAGGCTTGTCCTCTTATTCTAGGAAAGGGAAACAGGACCACGAGGAGGCCATTTCTGGCCGATGGCCAGTGGAGTAGGGCACTCCTGTTTTGATTTCATTTCAGTTGCCACCGTCTGTTCTGCCCGTTTTGCAGGAAGTTGGCACAACCATAGTTACAGAAGCTGTAAGAACCTTGAGTGTTTAATAGCCTCATCAAGAAACTTGGGATGAGTGTGGTGAAGTGACAGACACAAGGCCTCCAAGTGGGGTAGGGACCAAAATGTAGACAGCACTGAACCTGACTAGTCAGTGCTCACTACCTCAGAGATGTTAGTGCACTGCTCCCTCTACTAGCCCCTGCTGGCAGTTCCTTTGTCCCTCTAGGACAGGGCCCCAGGACTGTCCAAGGCAACTAGACCTGGGTGACCAGCCCATCCCTCTTCTGTCAAAGTGTTTCCGGGGTCCTCCCGGAGAGCAACCCTGAGTATCCCTCTTCCCACCTACTAATTCTTACCCCCTCATGTGTCCCAAAAGTACATCGCAGGCTGTGAAGGGTATAATAAAATTATTTTTATTGCATTTTGTGCAGACGGGAATCTAAAAAATACAGTAAAAGCTGTAAAGCATTAAATGGGAGCATTCAACAATAAAGGAAAGAACCAACCCTCTCCTTTTCATATTGGCACAAAAAACACAAGATCAATACTGAGGCAGAATGCGGAATACTGAAACACTGAAAATTAAAGGCAGGCCTAATAATAGTAATAAATACTCTTGATTTGGTTTGCAACCTCCTATTTACAAGGGTTTTCAACTTAATTGCATTGCCCTGCACGGAGATCGTCTAAAACAAAAGCAACACTAGTTATCACTACAAGGCTATTGAAATATTGCACTCGGAATAAAAGTCACTTGGATGGACATGAAACATCTAGCTACAATGATTGTAAAGATAATTTGATGAATGACGTGATAACATTCATAACAAATATTGCACATGTAGCACAGAAAACTTGGGTTTTTGTTGTGGGATGTGTTTTCATCAACGGAAACTGCTCTTGCCAACCAGACAGTCTGGGCCCAGATAGTGCAACTTTGGTTCCCTAACTGGTGGTGATACGGCCTCCTCCCTCTCCTGCCCAGCCCACCACTTGATCCCAAAGGCTTGGGCCCCTGGAAGGCTAGACCCAGCTGTGATTCTCAGAGGTCTTTCGTAAGAAGGTGGTAGTGGGGAGGGCTGGTGTCTAATATCTCCAACTTCCTGATTACTTCCTGGAAGAATCTATCCAGCCCCCTGATCAAATCTCAGAGGGGCCTTGGCTTAACTGGCAGATGTCAAGACCTACCTCCAGCCACACCTGACCCAGTCTAAATGGCATCAGCTCCAACTCTCTGGCTTGGGCTCAAAGGAAAAGAGATGGTGAGGTCACAAGTACCCAATAGCCCCAGCTCAGGGACATGGGCAGGATGTCTAACTAAGTGTAAAAGTCAGGGCCCTGGGGCTAGAGGTACTGTACCCAGTCCCAAAGGGCGCTGGAACGAGCATGCAGTGCCTGTCCCCCTTAGTAATGTGCCCTGGGGGAAGGGAACCTGGCCAATGCGCCTTCTCTAAGAATGGAGGGCACCTCTGACCTGGCTGGTGGAGCAGAAGCGCCAAGGACTGGAGTTGGAGAAGCCAAAGGCCTTGGGTCCCAGTTGGAGGAGGGCAGAGAGGCGCTAAGAACAAAGCACATGGCGATTCCAGCCCTCCCCCAGGCCCAAGTGCCTGGGAGATGCAGCTGGAGGCCGCTGCTAAGCAGCGATGCCCGCCTGGGGACACGGAGAAGGTGGCTCAGTCCCCGAGGCTGAGCTGCCAGCTGCTGGATGGGGACAGGGGTGGGAGCATCAGGGGCTGCGTGGGGCCTCCCCCGTGGGCAAACCCCCCATACCAAAATCTCCCCTCTCCTCTTTCACCTGTCCCAAGGAAGAAATTCCGGGGAGGGGACACCCTCCAGCTCCCTGATTTCAGTCTTTGGCAAGGAGCCACAGGATAGGGGGAGCAGGCGACAAGCCTACTGAGGAGAGACGCCTGCTCCCCCAGCGAAGGCACCGGGGCGGGGCTACCCGGGTGGGGCGAGGCCTCTCTCCCTTCTCCCCTGAGGAGCGCCCACCCCCCATCCTGGCCCCAGCTTGCAGAAGAGCCAAGGAGACGAGGCTGCGCGCCTCTCTGCAGCCTCAGCGGAAGCTCACATCCGCTAGGAGGCGAATCCAGGAAAAGCTGGACACTCGTCTCACCTCATCTCCTCAAAGAACTAGAGGGAAGGGTCGGAAGCCAAGGGCGTGCGGAAATAGCGAGGAGGCGAGAGCGGGGCGGGGGTGTCGAGGGACCAGGACCACGACTCCCGCCTGGGCCTAAAGCACTTTTGCTCTCAAACTCTCGGCCGTCCAGGAAATCCCAGCCTCCCGAGGCCTCCGCCGCCCCCGGGCGCCCCCAGCAGGGGAGCTCCACAGCAGCGAGAGAAGTCCGTTGCGCTTCTAGTCACAGAAATATGGGGACGTTAAAAATACACGCGATGTTTCCTGTACACTATGTATAGGCTCGGCCGGCCCGCGCCCCGAGGCTCCATGAGAAGGGGCGGCGGCGAAGGCCGGGCGCGGCCGCCCCACCCCGCTCCCGCCCGGCCGCCAGGAGCCGGGAGCAGGGCGGGCGCGGCGCACAGCAGGACCCACCCCGGCAGGGCGGGGCGTGGGAAGAGGAGAAGGGACCGCGTGGACTACCTAGGGGTCCTCATAGCCCCAGCTCCTCTCCACGCCTCCTCTCGCCCTTTATTGCAGCTTCTCCTCCAGCGGGGCGAGCCCCGGCTTAGAAAAAGGGCAGCGCAGCCGGAGCGACAGAACGGCGCGCGCCAACCGGGGACTCGGGGCTCTCGTCTCCGCATAGGGAGCGGTCCTCTCCGAGTCAATCCCGATGGACGTGGCCTCCGGGCGTCAGGCGACGGGAAAGGGGCCAGGGTGCGGGCACAGGGTCTGTATGTAAACGGTGACAGCGGCGGGGGGCGCGGCGAGGGCTCCGGGGCCGCGGGCCGGGCGCGCTAGGGCCCGGGTGGCAGGTCCTGGCTCTCAGGAGTAGATGGTGATGACCTCGCGGCCGCCGCCGCGGACCAGCATCACCCGGTCCAGGTGCTCGGTGAGGACCTCGAGGAACTCCATGTCTGGGTTCCGGTCAAGGAGAAAGACCTGTCTCCTTTCCTCCGGACGGACTTGGGTCGCATTGGGCCCCCAGGAAATTATGGGCCCGCGTCCCTGTCCGAGGTGCTGATCCTCAAGCCAGACTGGATCAGCTCTTCCATCCCAAGGCTAGGACCAAAGTGCACTGACCTACACCTCCGTCTTCCCCCCAATTTTAAGTCCAGGATACAATTTTCGTCACCGTTGCGGTTGCGGGGAGGCCCAGGCATGTTGAGCAAAACAAGTTTGGCATCTCGGGATTTCTTCACGATGACCTCGTTCAGCCGCACAGCCGTGTGCATGCGCCGCACGTTGGACTGGTTCCTGAGGGAGGAAGGCGGGGAGGAGGGCGCGTGAAGCCTGGGAGAGGCGAGAGTTGGGTCCAGGTGCACTGGGCTGCTGGGACTCAATCCTTGCAAGCCTGGGACCACCAACCCCAGACCTCTCCAAGCTGAGCTAGTCAGAGATCCCAGAAGTCAGGGGCACAAATTGAGGGTTCATGGTAGAGTGAGGAAATAAGAGACCCTGGTCAACCAAGGAGAGAGAATAAAAAATTCTGTAGCACTTACAAGTTCTCCCACTCCCTTCAGGAAACACAAGAGAAGCAGAGAGGAAGAAAAAGAAAGGGATCAGAAAAAGCAGGAGAGGCTGGGGACTTGAGCCACCATAATCCACCCTGACTACACACTGTCCCTGCTCTCCCAGCCCCTGCAGGCTTCACCTTTCCACTGTCTGCACCTCGGAGTTCTGACCCTTAGCAATCAGGCCAGATCCCCAAGCCCTCAGATGGGGAAACCAAGACAAGATCTGGACTAGGTCTTCCAATTGCCGACCCAGGACACCTTCTGCCCATTTGCTCAGCCATCGGAGCAAAGACTCTGTAGGCTCACCCCAGACCCCAGCCCTTAGTCCCCAGCCCGTACGGCTTCATGCTGAAGAAGTCCTTGATGCCCTCGGAGGAGACAGGACTGGGCCCCTTATTCTTCTCTGCCACCGACTTGTCCTTGGTCCAAGTGAGATGCACCTTCTCAGGGTCTGCCTCGCCCTCCCCCTCAGGCTCCTCCCCAGGGGATGGTGAGCTGCTGGGGCAGCTGGGAGCACTCTGGTCATGGATCAGCTGCACCTGAGGGATGAACAAAGGAGTGGCACATGACCCCTTTGGAGGCCAAAATTCTGCTCCCACTGGCTGGGGCCAAACCAACCCAGCTTCACACCTCTTCTTCTGGTTTCTCCTCACTGTCACCGGCCGTCTCTTCTGGGACATTGAGGCGGAGCCGAGTGTTGGCTGGATTCTTTCTCCGGATTGAACCACGAGACTCATCTGTGATACTCTGGATCTAGGGAGCAACAAAGGTTGGTGCCAGCTCCGCTGGGAGTCATCACCCGTGTTGCAAAGAGCTACCACCAGAGCTGATGTTCAGCCAGGATGCACACTTTCCGGAACTGTACCAACGTTAGCACACTGCAGTTCTTCCATACCAAATAGCTATTGCCTCACTGACCTGGCCACTGCAATTCCTCTCCAAAACCCCTCACCTCCCCACCATCCGGCAACCAAAGGGTTAGCATGTGGCCCTACAGGGATCCACCTTAGCACTATGGTCCAGTGTCAGTTCTGATTGGTCAGTGCATACGCCATTTCTTATGATTTTTGCTATCGCCCCTGGATAAAATCCTTGGAGGGACCTCTTTCCCATATCAAAGAGGTAGCCATCCGGCATCCTCTTGAGGATCCATCAAACACTATCTGAGAAATATATTATCCACACCTGGAAGACCCATCAACCATGATCTGTCACCCTCACCTATAGGATCTGCCATCCATTCCCCAGGCAACCTATCACTCATCTCTGAGAGATTTCTATCCCCAGCCCTGAGGTACCATCACTCATTTCCCCAAGGACCCCACTCCCTGAGGAGGGACTTTTATCCAAACTCCAGGGCACTAGGGGTCCCATATTACCCTTACCTAGGAGATCTTACACCCATACCCATCGGAGGCTCATCATCATTACCCCTGAAAACCCATTCATCACATTCTTGGAGGTTTACCCCTAACTCCCACCATCAGCTACATCCCTAAATATCCATCTGTTACCCACTCTCTGAGGAGCTGTCACATGATCCCTTGTCTCCTACACAGGCAGCCCATCCATCATCCATACGTATTTAGGATCCATATTCTCCCTTGGGCCCCAGAAGTCACACACAGAGGGAAATATACGTCACCTATGCCACAGCCCCTCTGCATCCGGCTGGGGGGCGTGCTAGGTGCTGTTCCAATATGTAACCCCGCTGCCAGTGAGCCCAGTGCCAGGAAGAATAAGAGTGATGAGTAATGCTCTAGGTGAAGGTGACAGTGCCAATGGCCAGGAGTGCCAACCCTGGGCAGACCCAGAGTTGGCAGTAGCTTGAGGTTCTGAGAGCCCAGCCAGGGCCACCTCACCTCCCGCTCCCGCTCGTTCTTGGTTAAATGCATCTGTTTGAGGATCTGGGAACGCTGCTCCATCACCAATGTCTTCTCGTAGGTGTAAGCTGAGATGTCACTCTCATGCTGTAGGCAGACAGGGAAGAGGGAGGGGTGAGGGGGCATGGGAGCAAAGCACGAGATCTGAGCTCAGGTGCAAGGCTGAGGGAAGGGAGGCAGGCCCCCTTCCTTCTGCCAGCCTAGCACTTCCCTAGCCAATGACCTAATTTAATCAACAATTGTCGGAGGCAAGGATGATGCTCCTTGAAGGCAATGGATCTCATTCCCTCCTCAGCCCAGCACAGGACCAGGCAAATGAACAGGTGAATGAATGAAGAATTAATGAATGAATGAATGACCTCGTGAACAGAAAAGGGAAGAAATTAAAAAGGAGTAAAGGGATAAATGAATATATACATGAATGAATAGATGGATGAGTGAATGACTACATTAATAAACATATGGGTAGATTAGTGAATACACAGAGGGATGGGTAGATGGATAAATAAACTGAGGGGAATAGATAGATGGATGAGAGGTTATATAGTGTAATCTTAGGGCCAGGCTGCCTGGCTTTGAATCCTGGCTCTGCCACTTAGTGTGTGTTGTTGGGCAAATTATTTAACCTTTCTGTACCTCAGCTCCCTAAAATGGAAATTCTAATGATTGTATCTATTTCATTGGTTGCTACCAGAACCAACATATATAAAGTACACAGAACAGTGCCTGACATATCATGAGCACTATTAGACATGGCTATTCTTAAAAAAGAAGAGAGGGAAGGAGGGAAGAAGGAAGGGAGGGACGGACAGACAGATGGACAGACACTTGGGTAAAAGTGTGAGAGGCTAAGAAGTGGATATGAGGGAAGGGATCCCGCATCATAAGCTGATGGTTGTTGGGGTTGCCCTAATTGGTGCTAGGACCAAAAGGAAAGGGGGCCAAGTGGGTGGGACTCCAAAACTTCAGGGGTGGCCCCTGGGCACTCACCATCTCCACCACCTCGACCTCTGCAGTGATACGTAAATGGTACAGAAATGTGGTCAGGTCCTTCTTCATCTGGATACTGTTGTCGTCCATCTGGGCCACAGTGAAGATACGCATCTTGCATTTCCGCCAGACCTAGAGGGGAGAAGGAGACCCAGAAAGGTCCAGCCCTGCTGCAGTGAGGAGATCCAGAGCCAGAACCTAGAGAGGTCCCTGTCCCTCGCCCTTCCCACCCACCTTGCCACACATACATGCAGACCCAAATCCTCTATCTCAGCAGCCACTCCCTACAAAAACTCCCCTGCACGTGAGGGTCCCCCGTTAACGTATCACTTTACAGTGCAAGGACACCCGCGAGGGAGACAGTGTCAGTTCCTAACATCAAAACAGAGGAGGTGATTGTATCCCTTTGCCAGGAGCTCACAAGGAGGCCGGCCTTGGCCAGAGCCCGTGAGCCTCACCCACAGACATGCGCACATGCACACGCACACACACACACACACACATGCACACTCGCCTTGTGGTGCCGCAGCAGGAAGGGCAGCAGCATGAGCATGCCTCCATCGTGCACGATCCACCAGACGTCGATGCTGCCCTCGGAGAAGCGCTCAGGGTTCCCAGGAAACATAGAAACGTTCTTGGTGACCAGCAGGGCCAGGTGACCAGCAGTGGTTTCCCGGACCAGCTCTGGGGGAGGCCAGGGACAAGGTCAGACAGGAAAACAGTGACCCTGGTCTCCTTCTGCACCCAGCAGCAGCCACAGGGACTCCCAGCCTCCACAACCCCACTCCACCTCACCCCACCCCGCCCTGGCCTTGGGCTGAGTAGTCAGGAAACCAGCACTACCTGGGCCTCATCACTTATTAGCTATTTGGAGTTAGAAAAGCCCCTTAACCTCTCTGCACCTCAGTTTCCCCACCTGTCAAGGGACAATAGCATCAGCTGCCCTTTCTGATCATTAACTCTACCATGTGTGGCCTCATTTACTCCTCCCAACCACCTTATAACTATTATCTACCTATAAAGGAGAAAAAATAGCCTGGAGTTAACAGTGCAGCCTCTGGATATACTAGCAAACTCCTTAATCTCTCTGTGCCTCAGCTTCACACTCATAAAATGGAGGTAACAACACCTAACCCTCACAGCACTGCTGAGAGAATTAGAGACTTAGAAAAAGCTTCAACTCATCTGGCACACAGAATACAGTCTATAAATGTTAGTTATTATATTACCATTACCAACTATTATTACCAAGGACTCTGATGCTCAGAGAGGGTGAGTCACTTGTGAACTATCACACAGCTAGGAAGGACCAGAGGTGAGATTTAAACCGGGCCTCTGAGACTTCAGAGCTGTAGCTCTTCCCACAGCCCTGCACTGTCTTCTTCCAGGGCTGTGAGCTCAGTAGGAGCCAAGACTGTCTCCTTCACACCTGGGTCCCCAGCACCCAGCACAGTGCTTGGCACATGGCTGCTTTGAACACGGTCACCTGCATATGCTGAATCTACCCCTGTCATGCCTGGAAAACAGCCCCAGGCTCAAAGGAGAACCGAGAGCCCTCCACTTGATCCAGCACCACCCCCAGCCCTCCAGCGCCCCCAGCCCACCCAGCTTTACCGATGAAGTTCCTCCAGGTCTGATGATCTTCCTTCTGTCGCCAGTTGCGGGGCCAGCCGACTAGCACAGTATTGTGCTGCAGCCCCCCAAGGCCTCCGGACTGGATCAGATGGGACACGCCATCACGCAGGTTGGAGGAAATCACTACCTGGCAGAAGCCTTTCACCTTCTCTGCCTCCATCAGGCGCCGGATAGACTGGGGGTAGGGGTGGGGTGGGGGGCACGTCAGGAAAGAACCAGCCTCGGGCCTCCCCGGCCCTGCTTGCAGCCTCCCTTCCTCCCATCTTCTCCCTCCATCGTTCTGATCTTCCTGAAGCTCAGCTGTGACTACGTCAGCCTCTGGTGCCAGAGTTGTGCATGGCTCCCCATCACCTATGGCCCTCATTCCTTGTCGATCAATCAAAGCTCTTCATGACTGAACCCCACACGTCCCACCATCCTGCAAGCATTCCACCACCACCCAGACCCCCTCCCCACCGCCTGACCTAAATCAAATGTCACCTCCTTCAGGTGCCACCTCCCACCCAGAGTGAAACTGGGCTCCTCTGCATGGCCACTTTGTTTAACAATTTTTTTAAGTTAGTGTTTAATCTGCATTATGAGAAAAGTGTTTTTATTACTCTCATTTTACAGATGAAGAAATTGAGGCTCAGAGAAATTAAAACTTGCTTAAGGCCACACTGCTAATAGATGCTATTGTAGGGGTTCAACTCCAAGGGTCTGGCCCAGCCCCCTTGGTCTTAACTACTACCCCGATGTCAAACTGAGAGGCTTCAATTCCTACCTCTGCCACCTCCTGGCTGTGAGACCTTGGGCAAATCGCCTAACCTCTCTGAGCCTCAGTTTTCTCATCTGTTAAGTGGGAATCACAACAGCTACTTCATTTAGGAATAGAGAGAATTACATGACATAAGGTGGGGTAAGGGCTTAGTATACAGCCTGACCAATCGTAAACTGTAGCATAGCACCTATCAGCATCAGATGAATTGAGCGCCTTCTGTGAATGTTCCATCTTCCCCGTCAGCCCTGAGTGACCACACTGAGGGCTACGATTTGGTCTCATACATCTCCATCTCCCCCGTGACTAGCTCAGTGCCTGGTGCACAGCACATCCTCAGCCACTGCACCTTGAATTAAACTAACCAGTGGAAGCCTCCAGCTCTGGGCTCTGACAGATTGGTGTGAACGGCCCAGTGAGGCAGAAACAGCAACTGTCATAAGCCATTAGGGGTGCCCCTACCCAGGTCACCTCATCTCACTCGGGCCCCCTTTCCTCTCTCCACAACTGGTCACAGCCCGAGGGGAGAGAGGCTTGAATCGTAAACAGAACCCACTTCCTTTGCTACGCACCGGGTTCTGACACCTGTTAGTGCCTCTTAATGGAGACGCTGGCCGCCCCAGCCCACATGTCTCTGTACACTGCTCTGTGGGCGTGGACCAGTGGAGGGGAACAAGAGCAGGTGACATGGAGCCAGGGACCCATGCTCGAATCCTGACTATGCTTCCAGCCAGCTTTGTGACTTCCAGCAAGTTGCTTTCCTTCTGGGCTCCAGTTTCTTCCTGTGCTAAACATGGCTACTCAACCTTGCTGACTACACGCTGTGTGGGGATTGAAAGAATCCACGGATGTGAAAACACTTTGAAAGTTTTAACTTTGGCAGGACGAAGTCTGGAGTAGGAGTCAAGCAGTCCTAATCTGAGTCTCTGTTTTCTGTCTAGACCAGGAACCTGGCTTCTCTAAGCCTTAGTTTCCTTATCCATAAAATGGGCTGTTCTGATGGTCTTTGGTTCTGTGAGTGGATTCTAAGGAACTCACTCCCTAAGCCCTCAGACCCCTCTTCTAAGTAAGAGGACAGTAAAGTCTGAGCCCCCACTGATCCCACAGCTGGGAAGGAAGAAAAGTATAAAGGGGCAAGGACTGTCGTCCACTCACCTCCTCTGCCCGCTGGGCCTGGGGGTGGTTGTCCAGAAATGTGCCCTCAAGGACAGAGCCCACAATGGTCAGGCCCTTCCCTGCCTTGAGCTGAGATGTCAACGAGAGCAGCTGTGGGTGTACCACATTCTGGTCTTGGTCCACACGCACCAGCACCAGCAGCTGTGGCCTGAAGAGGGTGCAAAGTCACATGATCCTTCTACTACCCACCCAACCACCACCCACCCACCATACACCCATACACCAGTGAGTTCACTAATCATCCATCTACCTACATTCCCATCACCCATCCATCCACCTAAAACAGCCACCCACCCATTTCCTTGAATATCAACCCATGCAGCCTCTCCCACACATCCGTCTGTCCACCCATCCATTTCTCCATCTACCTCACTCATCCATCCATCCACTCAACCACCCACCCACCCACTATTTTATCCCTCAGTCATCCACTTATATCTATATTCATTTACCTATACATGCATTATTCACTCAATTACCCATACATCAACCTACCACCATTGATTTATACATTTATCTATTTACCCAACCACCCTCTCATATATATGTACATTCAGCCATCCACCCATCTATTTATCCATTGATTTCCTTGTTCATTTAGCCATCTTATCCATCCAATCACCCATCAATTTAATAGCATTTTCTAAGCACCTACTCTGGGCTAGACCCTGTGCTAAGCATTTGAGAATTCATAGACAAATAATTCAAAGCTCTGGCCTTTGGAAGCCCAATTTAGTAGACATCAGCAAGGACAAGCCAACGATGTCCTAGGTATAGTTCAGAGTTCCAGGCTTTGCTCTTGGCAAAGAACCTGAGGGAGGTAAATAAGGGGTTGGGCTTGCACAGCAGTTGATTAGGAAGCACCCTGGGCTGAGATGCAGGAGTTGATGGTGCTGGTTCCAGTTCTGCCTTTTATGACTTCTGAACCCTCTCTGGTCCCTGACTTTCACATTAATAAAAATGGGAGGATTGTTACAAATCTAGAGATATCTCAGAGGTCCTATAACTCTCAGAGTGGTTGATCCCACCTCTCCCAGAGCAAATGCTACATGATATTGTGTTTATCTGTCTCTGTATGCGCCTTCTTCACAGAACTGTGAGCTCACTTTATCCCCAGACCAGAAGAGGGCTTGGCACATTTCATGCATTCATACATTTTTTAAATAAATAACGGAATAAATGAATGGATGACTAGATGGCCAGAAAACTGGGGTGGCAGTTTTGGAGAACAAATGTCTGGAACTCAGCCCAGCCTCGGTGCTGTAGGTGGGAAGGTTTTAGATGGGGCTGAGCTGAGAGGCTGAGGACATACCATTGTGGCAGGAGCACCACTCAGCAGAACAAAGCAGGTGAGGTAGGTCAGGGCCTGCTCCCTTCCTCCCTGAGCCTTCATACACGTGCTCCCACGCTTACCTCCAGTTCTTGGTGTGTGGAGGCCCTTCCTCCAGTCGTAAGAGGGCATAGCGAGCAGCACTGAGAGACAGGCCTCGGATCCCATCGCCCCACTCCTTCTCTGCCCTGGGGGCCAGAAAGGAGATCACATGAGGGCAGAAAGCCGGGAAGTGTCAGGAAGAATGGTCCACACTGAAGTGGCCGCCTCAGGGCAGAGCCTTCAATCTCAGGCTCAGACAAGACATGCATGTTGCTTCTGACATCTCCATTTCTCAAAGCTTCAGCCCCTTCCCTCTGCTCCTGTCCCCTATCTCCCAGTCCTACCCCATGTCACCCCTTCTCCTCCACTCTACATCCACTGCCTGCCGCATCCCCACCCCAGCCTCCAACCGCCCATCACCATCATCCCTTGCCCCTTCCCACCCCTCCCCTCCTCCTACACTTACCCACGGTACTCAATGTACTTGTAGATGAGCCCAGCAATGAGCATGGCCACCAGGGCGTAATACCAGGAGCAGATGAACATGAGGGCCAGGCAGAGGCTCATGCCCAGGAAGGAGAGTGTCCTACACAATGGGAAGGAGACCCAGCCTCTGAGCTCTGGCGGGGCTGTCACTGGTTCCAGGGCGCAGACAGCAAGAGTTAGATGAAGCAGGGCCTGGGCAAGAGCTGAAGGGCACAGCCACGTCTTGGGGAACTCACACCATCACCCCCATGAGCACCACAGAGATAAGGCACCTTTCAGACAGACGAGCAGCCACAGACAGGGCACCAGCCCACGCTCCACCCACCTCCCAAGTCAGCACCCTGCCCTGCCCCAGAGCCTTAGACCCTGCCAGACCACCCTTCCGAGTGGGCCCTGGGGCAGGGGTCTCTGGGGAGAGTTTGAAGCAGGATCTCCCAGGAAGAGTGTGCCCCAGGAAGAGGTGACTGGCAAAGCAGGAGCACTCAGTGAGAGTCAGGCACCTGGGTTCTAGCACAGATATGCCAGTCTTGCTGGGAGGCTTTGGGCCAGTTCCTTCCCCTGTTTAAGCCTCTGTTTCCTTTTGGCAGAATAAGCATGATCGTTCCCGCTCTGTCTGCCCCATGGGCCTATTGTGAGGATGAAGAGGCTTAAAGTAAAATGACCAGAAGAATCCCAGCCTCCACATAAGGCGCATCTTCCGGGCACCAAGCACTGTGATGCTCACAAGGGCCCTGTGAGGTGAGGGCAGTTATCATTCCATTTCACAGCTGAGGAAACTGAGGTTTCCTCACCCATATGGTAAGACGGTGAGCATTATGGAGAGGGGAGGGATTACAGCCTAAACCATTTACGACTGTGTTATGTTATTATTTGTGATTATAAGGGAACCTTCTCCAGAACTTTCTTATGCTAGCTGGGCTACAAAAGCTGGAGTTTGGGACCCTTAGACCTGGAGGGGATGGGCTAGGTGAGGTGGGGTTTGGGATGGAGATGAGAGGATGGTTCTGTGGGGCAGGGAGAGGGAACATGGCACCCACCAGTGGTAATATCGAAAGCGTGGCCTCCAATTGGGCGTCCTCAGCAGCGTCTGTACTGCACAGGCCAGGTTCACAAACATGTAGCACATCAAGAAGAACCTGGAACACAGAAAGGCCCCCCAGAAGAGACAGAGATGCAAGGAGAGGTAGAAAGAGAAACATAGAGGAATAAGGGAGAAAAGGGGAAAGGAATTTTGGGGGTGGCCGAATCACATTCTGATGATTAGGAAGGGGTTCAAAGGCCAAATCCCCTTACAACACACCCTGACACATATGGGGATAAAGCTCTGTATAACAAAGGATGGGTTTCCATGACAGTGGGGGACCTCCTGGGGTTGTGTCTGGGTGGCTGTCCAGGGTCACAGCCAGCACGCACATAGAGAGAATAGGGGCGACCTCGTCGAGGGATGCAATGAGGATGCCGATCTCACAGATGCAGGCGGTCAGGAGTAAGGCCCATGTTGGCTCTCCATTGGCTTTGCCGTGGCCGAAGACCTGAAGACAGGACAACCGTCATGGAGGCCCGAGACCTTATGGACTTCTTGTGTCTCCTCCAGTCTTGGGGACCAGTGCGTTAGAGGAAAGGGTCCCCAAACCAGTGAGGAGGTAGGGAGAGGATGCTGTATTTCTCATCTTTTAGTGGTACCCAAGGGAATACTAGGATTTTGCTGTATCTCACCCACCCTGACATTGGTACCCCAGTGCAATAAAGTTCAAATGATCCCTTAAGGGGAAAAGAAGGGGACAGATGGGAGAGGAACTACAGGAGGCTAGCAAGTGGCCGTGACTGTGTGTACCACAAATCTTTTTTCTAAGCATCATGGAGAGCATTGTCCCTTCCTTGCCCTTTGGCTGCTTCCTTGAGTCCCTGCCCGATCACTAGGCCAAAGGAGAGCCATTTATTTTTCCCCCAAGAGCAGACAACTCTGCCTAAAGAGATGGCACTGGCAATGGGCCAAATCCCAAATAAGGCACACACATTCTTTGTAACAGCAGCACAGAGCAGAAGGGCCCCAGAAGGCAGTTCGAGGCTTGCCATGTCCCTGGCTCACCACGTAGCCTCTGGGCGGGGGCCTGCCTGGCTGGTGTAGGGAGTGTTCTGTTCTCCTCACACTCTGCCCTCCACTGACCTGCAAGAAGGGCACAATGCCATCCCGTGAGATGGCCTGCAGCAGGCGTGGGGCCCCTGTGAGGCTCTGCAGCCCAGCCCCACAGGTGGAGAAGAAGGATCCGATGACGATAACCCAGGGGGATGGCCAGGCCAGTGTGCCCACCACCAGGTTGCCATTCACAGCTTCGCCAAACCTGGAATGAAGCAGCAAAGGGACAGGAGATGCTAGGTGAGCAGTGGTACCTGGATCTCCAGGACAGGTCTCCCCTACCATCTTCAGGATCAGCTGTCTGCCCTCCACAGAGCTAGGCTCTTGTAAGGACAAATGGAGAGACAAAGGCCCTGATGTTCTGGGCACTTTCTGTCTGTGTGACCTTGGGCAAGTCATTTAACCTCTTCTTGCCTCAGTTTCCTCAATTATAAAATGAGAATCATTATAAACCCATCTCATACAAAAGGATTAGATGATGAATTATACTGGATGGCCTGCTGAATCCCTTGTAGTCTTGTGGGAGGTCTCTGATTAAGCAAAATGAGATAAGTAGAGGTTAAGTTGCCCTTAAAACTATAGGTGTAATATATATAAATCATTCATTTGGCCAGGTCGCTCCTCTGCTTAAAACCCTTCAGAGTTTCCCCCATTTTTTATAAAATAAAGCTCCAATTTCCTGGTACTGAAAACGAGGCCTCCAAGACTGGCTCCAGCCTAACTCTCCAGCCTCATGTCCTCCATTCCCCACCTTACAGGAGCCAGGATGGGACCATAGAAACTGGCTTCTGGGATAGAATCTCCTACCTCACCCTCCTGGTTGTGTATGTATACACTCTTCAGAAGTGTGAGCTCCAGAAGATCTAACTGCTTATAGCTACAGGCACCTGTGCATGCAAACACACACACACACACACTCTCTCTCTCTCTCTCTCTCTCTCTCTCTCTCTCTCTCTCTCTCTCTCTCTTTCTCTCTTAGTTGTTTCTCTCCATCTTTGTTTCTGCTGTTTCCGCTGCGTGGAATACTCTTTCCCTTCCTAGACACATAACTAATCTCTGCTCAACATTTAAAGTAGGAAGGATAAATGAGAAAATGTGTATGAGGCAGCTCTAGCGTCACCTCCTCCTCCCTGACCCTCTGAGGACTGGATTGCAGCCTCCTATGTGCTTCCACAGGGCATGTGCTTTATTTTATCACCACCCGTACTGCTCTGCATTTCAAGTCTGTTGACAACTATGGTTACCATGCACAAAGAAGTCCTTCAGGACAAAAGCCATAGGTTGTTTAATTTTGTTCTCCCCAGGACCCTGGACAGTGACCAACACATAGCTATATCTGAGAAATAGTAAATGAATTAATAGATTTTAAAGAAAAAGAAAAGGAAAGTGTCAATATCCTAAAGGAAGAGACATCATTCAAGCTTCTTGAGCTGAGGTGACATGACAAAGATGAAATATAAGAAGGTGAGTTGACAAGCAGTTCCCTGTGGTCTCCCTCCCACAAGCCCTCTCGCACAGGTTCAGCACCTCCTGTCAGGTCTGTTTCCCAGAACTCAGCCCCTCATGCCCACCCCTCAGAACAGGATCAGCCCTGATTCCCTTACTTACTTGTCCCTCAGGACGACCCCCTCAATGCAGGCCCCAAACAGAACAACAGAGCTGATATCTGCAGCAGAGAATGAAGGAGAATTCCTAGGGTTGCATTCCCCTCTGTCACCACCCCTCCTGAGCCAGCAGGTGAGGAAGCAGCTGCCTGCCCTCTATCCCTCCCTACCCACTGTGGTCCCAGCCCAGCAGTGCAGGATACAGACAGCAGAGGTGGTGGCGATGGCCAAGATGGTGCCAGTGGGAATTGACTTCTGGGCATCACGCAGGTCCCCAGAGCGGTTAGAACCAGCCATGATCCCTGTGAACAGAGCAGCTGGGACAGGAGCCACAGGAGACCAGACAGACTAAGGAGAGAGGACCCCGGCTTTGGAGTCAGGAAGCCTAGGATCTGGTCTTGGCACACAGATTTTTGTGAAAACTTGGACATGTGTCTTGGCTTCTCCTGGTCTTAATTCCCTCATCTGCCCAATGAGAATGGAGTTGTCGGCTCCTGCCTATTTGATGGGGTTGTTAGACAAGAAATTCCCCACATAATCATTGACTGTCTCCCACCCATCCATACCCAGAGTCCTCCCTCTCTGAGCTCCCCTTCACCTGTGACTGAGGGGAAGTAGATGCCAACCAGCAGAGTGAAGTAGGAGGTCATATCACTGAAGACATAAGGATGGTCCATGTCGATAGGGGTGCCATCAGCCAGGCCCACTGAGGGCATCCCCTGCCTTTCCACAATCACCCCCTTGGTCAGATAGGAGCTCCAGAGGTTTTCTGTGGGGGAGACAAGATGCTCAGGAAAGACCAGAAGTCAGGATACCAGAGTTCTGGGGCCAGAAGGTGGGGTGACCAAAAAGAAGGGCGAAGGTCAACAACCTCTCCCCAGGCCTTGGCTCTGTTTAATTTCCACAGACATTTCTTAAGATCCTGCTTTTGGCCACACCACATGCAGGGGTTTTGCACATGAATCAGATTTGGTCCTTGTCCTCAAATCACCTAGTTTACTGGGGCAGACACACCTATCTCAGACAGATTCAATGTCCCAAACTGATCTCATCACCCACCCACCCCAGACCAACTACTTTCCTGGATCCCTTATCTCAGTAAAGGGCACTACCATCAATTCAGATACCTTGACATTGCCCCAACTGCTCCCTTTCTCCATCTGCATTTCAAAACCATCTCCAAATCCTGTCCATTACTCCTAAATATTTCTCAAATGTGCCCCTTCTATCCTTCCCAGTGTTTCTCTACTTAAGCACAACTGACATTTGGGGACATATAATTCTTTGCTGCAGAGGGCTGTCCTATAGCATTATAGGATGTGTAGCAACATCCTGGGATCTACACACTAAATGCCAATAACAACCCTCCAGTGTGACAATCAAAACTGTCTCCAGACATTGCCACATGTCTTCTATGGGGCAAAACAGCCTTGATGGAGAACACTGCTCCATTCTCACTAATGTTCTCCATTCTCACTCCCTCACTCTAGGTCAGAAAACCATCATCTCTCACCTGGACTCAATGTCAGCCTCCTCCTGGACCCATTGCCTCTCTTCTCTCCCCCATTTTAGCCCATCCACATTAGCAACGAGAGTAAACCTTCAGAAATGAAGCTGACCATGTTCCTCACTTACTCAGAACCCTTTGGTGGCTCCTGATTGCCCTCAGGACCCAGTCCAAACACTTCAACATGGCTTCCAAGGCCCACCACGGTCTGGCTCATGCCAGCTTCTCTAACATCCTCTCTTGCCCCTCCTTCCTTTGAACTCTATGCCCCAGTCATTCCAAATTACTTGTGGTTGGAAGGACACAATATGCTCCTCTGTGCCTGCATGCTTTTAGGCAAGCTGTTCTTCTGCCTGTAATTCTCTCATTTCCTTAATATAACTGAAAACCTCTTATTTGCCCTTCAAAAGCCTTCTCAGATGAGTCCAGGAAGCCTCATCTCACCACCTTATACACATGACCGCTCCCTCTCCTGGAAGGTCTCTGTTCATTGAACACACATCTACACATATCAGAATTTATTTTCTAATGCATCCATGTCTGCTATTAGACTCCTTGAGGTCAAGGACTATGACTTATTTATGTTGTGTTCCTGATGTTTAGCACTTTTCTAGGCACTTAGTAGGTGCTTGTTAAGCTAATGACTTTATTTCCTATTAGGTGATAAGATACTCAAAGGCTCCCTTTCATCGCTACCCCTCCATGATCCCAAAGACAGAACATGGCCCAGAGTAGGTGATCAATTAAAATTGATTGACTTTAACTGAATCCCAAGTAGAGTCCCTTAATCCTAACTGTTTAACCCACAATCCCTGAGCATTCCCTGGACACCAGCCCTCTCCCCTCCCCCAGACCTTTGATGAGGCCACTGGCAGCGCCAGGAATGCCCTGGATCTCTGTGACATTGTTTCGGGTGAAGTACTCATCACAGGTGGCATTGAGAAAGCGAGAGGAACAGAAAAGGCCCCAGAGCCGTGTGGTCACCGTCTCATTTCCTTCCCAAGCCAGCTTGGCACAGACATCAAAGCCATGGCGAGACAGTGTGCGGTTCCCCAGGAGGCAGATCCTAGGGAGAGAAACAAGGGAGGAAGATGGGGAGTGACATAACCTTGCTCCAGCTTCACAGTAGAGCCGCCAGGGAAGCTCTAAAAAAAAACAGATGCCAGGGCCCCATATCCATAAATTCTGATTTAATTAGGATGGAGCCCAGATTGGCGTTTTTCAAAGCTCCCCCAAACGATTCTAATACGCAGCCACAGCCCAGTACCACCGCTTTAGAGAAATGATGTTTCAGCACCGTGGACAGCAGTCTACGTGTATGACTCTCCTGGGCAGTGGGACGTAGGGGAATTTGTCCTAGAGAGAGAGGCAGGACCCCTGCTAGAGAAGGTGTTTAACACTAAGTGGTTGTCCCATTCCAGGAGGTTGTCTCCCCACCCCGAAAGGTTTTCTTAACACAGAGTGTTCATCCCTTTAGAAATTCTTCCAGTTGGCTCTTCCCCAGTCCACCCCACCAGCAAGCAGTTGACCCTCACAAAGGAAATGTGCCCACTGCCAGAAATGTCATCCTACCCTACAGAGATTGTCCCCAAACCAGAATTTTCCCTCCCAGGGGAGGTTGTTCTGAATCCATAACCACTCTGACTCTGGAGATGCGGAGAGGGATGTTGGCAAAGACTGGTGTGCAGACCTGAAACTGAGCCACAGAGGAGGACAATGCCTTAGACTCAGAGCAGCAATACTTACGGGAAGTTGGGCGGGTCGAAGGCAGATTTGATAACCCCAGCATAGATGGCCAGGATGGAGAGGATGACACAACCCAGGAAGACAAGGGCAAACTTGTTGACGTACTTGACACCCACGAACACCACTGTGGCCATGCAGGTGAGCACACAGGTGCCATACACACGCATATTGTTCAACATGGCTGCTGCCTCCCCACTAGCATCTTCTGCCTTAAAAATGGCCATAGCTGGGAAGAGGTAAGCCTGTGGGAAAAGGGCAAGAAGGTCAGGCGAGAAACCTAGTAAGCACTAACTGAGAATCACCTCAAGGAAATAACCAGAAGTTATTTAGAGAAAAGATACTGGTCACAGGAAATTTACAGTAGTGCAAGACTAGAAGTGACATCCTATGACAGGGGAATGGTGAAGGTCATGCTTTCTCCTGCAAGAACTATTATACAGTCATTAAAAAATACGTTACAAAAATGTGGGGAGCAATTTTTAATTTTTATTATTTTGATTATTGAGTATAATTCTTAATAATTATTTAGTGTTTTTGTTATTTCTAATAAAAAGGCAGAAATAAATTAGATAATCTTTAGAGAAATGGGCAAATAAATCATGATATTTCCATATAGACTATGGAGCTTTTGAAAAAAACAGATTTACATAAACTGACTCAAAAAGCTATCCATGCTATATTATGTAAAAAAAAATCAAGTTTTTTTAAAAAATGTCTTATGATCTCATTTTTATAAATATATACGTGTACTTATATGTAAACATATACACATGTATGCATAATGATGTCTGTGTGTTTAGATACATCAAAATGTTAACAGTAGTTTTCCCTGAATGGTGAAAATATGGATAATTTTTATTCTTTTTGCACATTTGTATTTTCTCTTCTAAATATTAATATGTTTATCTTCTTATAAAAGTTATTTTCATTTGTAAATTATACTTATGAAGAGAGTGTTGAGTTATGTAGGGTGATCTATAGTTATAATTTACAAAGACAGAATACAATATCATATAGAAAAACAAAAACTAGAAGGAAATACACCAAAATGTTACTGATTTTCTTCTGGCGATTGTTATTTCCTTTTTTACACTCTTCACTATTTTTCCAATTTATGCGATGGGCAGAATTGCTTTTATAATAATTTTAAAATTATTTAGCTTTGTAAAAGTCATAAAGGTCTATTTCAATTCTTTCATAATTTGGCTCTTCAGGTCTTTTTTTTCCTTTCCTCAGGTCTTTTATTCCCAGTTCATTCTTCCTGTTCCTGTACTTCTCCATTCTGTTCCAAAACCAGAAGCTGCAACACTTTTCAGCCCTAGTTCTCCAACGCAAGATGGTAGAGTGGACAAGCACTGGCTTTGGGTCAGAAAGACACAAGTTCACACTCCCTACACATCTTCATATCCCTTCCTTGCTTTTCTCATCTGGAAAATGCGGACATCTTTTAACTCGGGGGAGAGTCAGGAATAAAATAAAATGATACATTGCAAGCCATTGACCTGGATAGAGTAGAGGCTTGGGAAATGTCAGCCCCACTTTCTATATACCATAGAACCCTTTTCAGCTCCCACCTCCTCCTGGAGGGGCAGGAAGATCGGAGACCAAAGTCAGCAGCCATTTCCTTCAAACACTGCCCAGCAACCTGACTCCTCATCAGTCACTACTCCTGACAGATCTCTTTAGTCAGCTCCTTCACATCCTTCTTCTCTTTTGCAATCCACTAGCCATCAGCCCTTGACAATTGACATTCATAGAGTACTTCACACAGTCCTTGGCACGTGGTCAGCAATCACAAAATGGTAGCTGTCGTGTGACATTGCTATTATTATTTCTACCATGACTTTACTCTTAATCAAGCCACCTCTGCCATTTGGTAGCTGAGTGACCTTGAGCAAGTCATTTCACCTCTCCGAGCTTCTCATTTGTAAAATGGGCATAATAATACTTAAACCTCATGAGGATTCAAGATAATGACTGTAAAGCACTTGGAACTCTGCTGAGAGCACAGTGGGTGCCTGATAAACGGCAGCTGTTCATGTTACATAATTATTGCATCTTGTCTCCCCAACTAGACTGTGAACTCTTTAAAGGCACAACTACATCTGATTTCCCTTTGGCCTTACTGAGTGGCCTATCGGAGGTGTCCAGGGAGCACTAATTAACTGTCTGACAGCCTGGGACCCCACACCTCCTCCTCGGCCCCTCTCACCAGCAGGATTTCGATGGTGCCCAGGATGTACATGGCCCCAGCAAAGGTAGTGCCCAGATAGAAGCAGAGGCCCACGGCGCCCCCAAACTCTGGGCCCAGAGACCTGGAAATCATGTAGTAGGAGCCGCCAGCTGCAGAAAGAACCTAGTATCAGCAAGAGGTTCAAGGGGCACTGGGCTGCCGTTAAGGTTAAGGGAGTTCAGGGACAGAAGCAGGAAGGGGGTGCTCTGGGCCTCACAGGCCTTACAGGCTGCAGCTTTAGGACTGGTGGAAGACCCAGCTAGCCACTCAAAGTGGATTTTGCAGCACTAATTATCATGTTGCTAATTATTCCTCTACAGAGGTCATGACTCAGAAAATAGGATGATGGAGAGAAGGGTCTCAGACAAAGGGAGTTCTTGCATTGCCCTGCCCAACACCATCAACTGCCTCCCTCGCCTCCCCTTTATACGGCTGCCCCATCTACCCCATAAACATCATAGCCCATCCCCCAGGTCTGAAAGATTTCCTCTCTTGGGTCCTGATGGCCCCCAAAGCCTTGGGCACTGTCCCTCCTTCCAACTATCCAGGCTCCAGTCCCAACCATTCAGGCCCCACTCCCTCCAAGAAGTCCCAGTCACATACCAGGTACGACACCATTGGTTGCAATTGCACTCATGGAGATGGCCGTGAGCATCGTCTGTGAGGAAAGAGATCATCAGAGTGGCCGCTGGGGTGGGGGCTGCAGTGACCTGGGTGGGGGCCAAACCTTATGCCCCATAAACATCCGCCAAACCCACAAGTCCTTTTCCACTGGGCCTCTCCCTGGTCCTGTTCCAACTTCTACTCCTGCCAAGTCCTTCTTGTCAAGAAAAGCTCTTATTCACCATTCACATGGACGAAGCACAAGGCATAGCATCAGAGAGCTCTGGAAACCCCAGCCTGGCCTCTGACCAGCTGTCTGGGCTGAGATAAGTCACTTTACTCCCTAAGCCTCAGTTTCTTCATCTACAAAATAGGATAATAGCTTCCACAATGGCTATCACACACATAGAAGTGGCTCAAGGGTCATGTGTGAAGAAACATAAATGTAACAAGTAGACGTCTAGTGAATATTTGACTTTTCTTAAAGATAAGAAGAATTATATTACAAAGTTGTTTGTGACACATAATCCCATTTTTTGTGAGTCTGGACCTACCTAAATATTAACTATTATGGGATTATAGGTGAATTTTATTTCTTTCTGTACACTTACCCTTTTCATCAATGAATCTTATATTTACTTGTGTAGTTACACACACACGCACGCGCGCGCGCGCACACACACACACACACACACACACACATCCAGGTAAAACCTGGTTAACAGCCATCAGGAACCAGCCTGGGAGATGCAGGAAGGACCAGTCAGACCTAATTTACTCTCAAAGATCATACGCAGTAGTTCCTATTAAAAGCTCAGGTCTCATGCTTCCCTCCTCCCTTTTCCCACCCCCAGGTCCCTGCTCAGCCCAGCTGGGGGTAGAAGAGGGGAGGGTGTCACTCACACAGGAGCAGCAGATGAAGACCATGCAGAAGGACTCCATGATGCCTGCAATGCCCACTACCCAAGTGAGTCGCAGGAAGAGAATGACACCAAAGATATTCTGCAGGCACGGTAGGTACACGCCCATGAAGGTGCCCATGCGTGGGGCCTGCCAGGGAGGCCAGTATCAGTTTCCATAGCCCCTAATCACTACCAATTCCCTAGGCCCTCTATCCCCCACTTTCCTATTCTCTCCATCTCCATCCTCCATCCCTCTTCCCTCTGATTCTTATCTCCCTTCCCTCCTCCCCTCCTGTTCCCATCTCCCAGCCTTCATGTGTCCATCACCTCTCCTTCAAACCAACCCTTCCCTCCTCCCTTCCATCTCTATCCCTCATCTCTCATCCCTTTCCCTCCCTCAGTCCCCAATTGCTATCCCTCTACCTCCATCCTTCATCCTTTCATCTGAATCCATTTTTCCTCTCCCATCTTTTCTCCCCTCCATTCTGCCCTCCTCTCTCATCCCTTCTTCCCCAAGGCCTTCACCTGCACTGGCTTCTTTTTTCCACCCTCATTGTTTTCTGCCTCTTCATGCTCCCTACTTCCCTGGGGCAGGTTGGTGTAGTTGGCCAGGCCACTGAGCAGGGAGGATACCATGGGGCTGGTGTCCATCTCCTCCTGTGGAGGGAGGGCAGCATTGTTAGGGCACTGGGGCCTAAAGGAGGGGAAAGGGAGCTAGGTGGTAGGAGGCCGGGAGATATGTGGACAAGGAAGGCAAACCACTGAGGTTGGGATGAGATGGGGAAGGAGGAGGAATAGACAAGGAGAACAGGGAAAGAGGATGGCAGAATGATGAGAGAGGGCAGCAGGTGTGAAGGAGAAGGAGAGATGTGGGAGGCTCAAGGAAGAAGGTGGCCCTGACAGAGAGATGGAGAGGAGGGCACTGTTCCCTAGGGAAGGAAGGAGTGCCTGATGAATGGGGAGATGAACTGTGCATGGGTCCAACAGCCCTAGCAACCCACCTCAAACAGGGCCATGTTCTTGCCATCGTACTCCTTTCCCTTCTCTGTGTCGGTGCTGTTGATGAAGGGGCTGCTCTCCTTTGGGTTGCCATCACCTGAGAAGGCAGAGGAGTCAGGGGCCTGGTACCAACTGGTTGTTATCCATCCACTTGGGCCAGTACAGCTGTGTGCCCACTTTAACTCTCCGAATCTTGGTTTGTACATTGGAAAAAGGGAACTAATTCTACCTCGCCTGCAGAATTTTAGTTGACAGCATGTATTAAGACCCTTGTGTACTCCTTGGCATTACTGGGTATTTAATGAATATGTGAGTGTGTTCTTGCTCTTGAGGGTCCTACTATACCAGGGCACCCTAGACTCTCCAGGATCCCCTCTTTGACCATAACTGGGCCCATCCTGTCATTTTATGGTGGAAGCATGCTTTTTCCCGGGGTCAGGAGAGGCAGAAAATACTACAGCCTGAGGCTCCAAGGATACTCCACTTTTTAGAAAAGTGACCCCCTTTGGCACCTCCTATGCCCTTTATTTATCTTCAGTAAACATGTATTGCTGGATGTCTGCCATGTGTCAATATGGGCACAGGAGGGAGGTGGAGTAGAACACAAAATAAGATACCATCCCTGCCCTCAGGGAACACAAGGGCAAGGCAAGTGAACCAGTTACCAGGAACTTCCAACCCAGAGTGGTAAGTTCTGTGATAGAAGATGAAAAAAGGGACTGCAGGAACATAAGAGAGGCATTCACCCCAGCCTGGGAGGTCACGGAAGGCTTCCCAGAGGAAGTGACATGTAGGCTGAGAACTGAAAGATGAGTAAGAGCTAGACTGGGAGGGATGTGGGAGGGTGTTCCAGGCAGATAGAATAGCATGTTAGGTGGCCCAGAGGTGAGAGTGAACAGAGTGGGCTAGAGGAACTGAAAGAAGTTTGATCTGGCTGGGGTCTGAGGGAGGTGTGTGGGAGTGGGGAGACCTGAAGGATAAGGAGTGGCATGTGAAAAGATGGGCCTGGGGAAGGGAAGTGTGGGCTGGGTCCTTACACAAGTAGGCCATGTCAAAGATTCTGGACCTCATCCAGATGGCGATGGGAAGTCATTGAAGAGTTTCAGGCAAAGAAGTACCATGAACAGACTTGTATTTTACAGCAATCACTCTGGCCTTTAGATGAAGAATATAAAAGCTAGTTAGGGACTTTCAGTAATCCAGGCAAAAGCTGATGATGACCCAGATGTGAGCAGTGCAGGACAATGGACAGATTCAGGAATTATTGGCACATATTTCTATGCCAGATGTTTGGAGATGGAGAAAAGAGGACTCTAGAATAATGCCTTGGGTTTCTAGCATGGATAAATGTGTGGGTCATGGTGTTATTTAATAAATGGGAAAGGAGGAAATTGGGGGGTGGGGAAGAAGCGGAATTTGATTGAGAGTAAAGCACTGTAAGATGCTCAACTGAATAAGTCCAGAAGCCACTTGGATATATGGATCAGTCTGAGACCTAGGAGAGAGGCTGGGCAGGAGAAAAAGATGGAGGTAATCCATAAAAAGATGTGTAGGAAATGTGTGAAACCGTGCACCTGGATGAGCTCACCCAAAGCAGAAGTCTCTTGGGCATCAAGGAGAGGGTCCTTTCAAAGAGATATAAGGGAACCCCATAGGCACATTCCCTTAGCTCCAGCCATCACCCTTGCTCAGTGCCAGGACTGAGTCCCAGTAGTAGATATCTTTCTAGATCCTACAGAAACTCTTCAATGACAAAATCCCAAGTGAAGTTGAGGCCCTACATATTCTGAATTACCTGTCCTCTCACCTGTCACCTGAAATCGATCAATAGCTACCGCATGCTATCTCTCTACATCTGTCTGAATCCTCCCCATCCTTCTCCCTATCTCCTGGAAACTTGCCTTAGTTTTCCAGCCAGGGTCCATCCCAAGACATGACTTTTTATTAATCCAATCTCATCCCGACTCTAAATTGTGAAAGGAGGAAGAAGTGATGCCTCAACGAATCCACCATCCACTGACTCCTGCCACCATCTCTACCTCATCCATCAAGCCAGGTACTCCTGGTCCCCAAACAGGGAGCCACCATTCACTCTTTCTTCTCTTCACATATGAGAGTTCCTGGGAATAACAGACCCATCCTCCCAGTGGAAGCCCAGCTAGTAATAGGTGTTCAGGAAAAGTCTTTGTAAGTAAATACCCCCAGGCTTCCTTCCTGACCGCAGTGTCTTGGAAGAGCTGTCTGGAGCCAGAGGACAGGAGAAATCAAAGTGAGGTGGGTTCCTTCTCCTTTTAAAATGCTAACAGGATGCCTCAAGTTCTCATCTCACTGTGGTGAGAACTACTGGGATTGAATGACGATAAGATGAGAACAAATTTCTTAATGGTTAAAAAAAAAAGGCTGGAGTCAAGATTTAGATTCCAGTCCCAGCGTCACTGGCTGGGTTGACAGGCTGGGCAAGTCACTTAAACTCTAAGCCTCAGTTTCCTCGTTTGCAAAGGGATAATAATCGTGCTTAATTGATAAGGATGGGAATTAAGTGAAATAATGCCTATTGGGTATGACTCGCACATAGTGTAGCTAGTGCTGTTACTATTACAATTATTATTAATATACGTGGTGCTCCACTCAGCCCAGACTCCCTATCTCGTACCCCTCCCCCAGCTGCAAGATTTAAGGACCCTGTTTTTTGTGGGCCCACCTGGACTGGGCCCCTCTCCCCGGGGATTCCGCTCTCGGGCCCGGACAACCATACGAAAGCCTCTCTTCTCTGCCTTTCAGGCCTCTTCCCAAGCCTCTCCTCCTTCATGGGGCCAGGGACGAGTGCAGGACAGGAAGGGGGCGTCCTGGCTGGAGACCCCGCAACTAGGTAGCCATGCCTGTCTCCAAGGCGACCGCGCAGGCAGAGAGCGCCGCGCAGAGCCGGCCACGCGCCCGCAGGCGCTTATGTAACGCGGCGCGCCGCGCAGAGCCAGACTCTGGGCCGGATTGCAGCCAGGAGATGAGGGCAGGGGAGAGGGCGGTTCGGTAGGCTTGTTCTGGGTCCCGCCTTTCCACCCTCTTACTGGACTGGTTTCCAGACTCCTGGACTGGTCTGCCAGGGTTGATTTCACCCTCTCCCAGAACGCCAGGCTCACTAGTTATGGAAGGGGGTGGGGGCGGAGGGAGGCAAGTAGGAAGGGTGGGTGAGCTTCATGAGTTCTCAAAGGAGCGGGACTGAGAAGGGGAATCTCGCCCTGATTCCCCTGGAGCCAGGAGTCCGGGTGATGCGGGAGCGCAGAGTGGCGCGCAAGAGAGGCAGGGCCTCTCTTGGCTGAGCCCTCTCCGCCCCCGCCCCACCACACACACACCCCGCCCCTTGGGAGCTCTCAGCCCGAATCGGCTTTCAATTAAGCTGCGGCGGCCAGAGCTCCGGGGAAGGAAACAGGAGAGTGGCACCGGCAAGGAGCCTCCCCCTGGGGGGCCTGGGGCCAGGCCTGGGGGAATCCCCAAGCCAGATTGGGAAGTGGGGGAAGGCGTCAGACCCCAAGGGGAAAAGAGACTTGGAGGCCAGAGATAGTATCATTGGATTCTTCTTTATCTAGAGGAGCCCTCTTACTCAGGCCATTCCCACCTCCCGGAGGTCAGAACCCAGGTCCCCCTTCATATCCCCAAGAATTTAGGATAAGAAATGCTAGGGGCTCTCTCTTCCTTCAAGCCCAGCAGGTTCTCAAAGCCCTCCAACCACCATTTCCAGTTGCCTCTGGGAGGCCTTCTCTCTGGGACCCAAAACGCCTGATCCGGGTCCTGGCCACTCTGTTCTAGACTGTAGAGGGAGAGAAGGTCTTCAGATGGGCCCACTACACTCAGAGTCTAGAAACTAATGAGGAACGGGTATAACTGAAGGGAGCTCCATTTCGACTCCTGCTCCACACACATAGATACCCTTTTCAGGCCTCCTGAGACCCCCTGGAAACCCCACAGCCCTGTAAGGTACCAAACTCAGAGTAGAGAAAGCAAGGGCTAGGGGATCAGACCATATATCCCTTGTCTGGGGGAGCAAAGAGATTATCTCTCATGTTGAGCCCCTGTCCTCAGTGTGGAAGCATCTGAAGGGGATTCCAAATGGAAATGACCCCCCTTCATTCTTTGGGCACCAAGTTGAGATGCCTAGTGCTGCCGCAGACTCCACTTAGCCAAAACCCCTTCCCTGGCAGCCTAAGCCTGCTGGGGAGCAGGGCGGCTATGAGATGAGGCAACCCCAGTGTCACTGGGGAAAGAAATGAGCCGGCGAGCCAGTTAATATCCCTGGATACCATTCAGCCCCAGGGAAGAAGAGGGGGTCTCAGACAAAGGATCGGGGACCGTGGTGTCTACAGCTTTCCCAAGAGGACACCTGGCTCTGACTCGGATCCAGGATCCTAAGGACTTCAAGTTAAAGCTGCCAGTCCCTGGAAGACCCTGCTGTTTCAGCCTTTGGGAACTTTCAGCCGTCCCCTGGGGACGTCTGCAGAAGTCTCGGCCCAGAGAGTCAAGCAATACCCAGGGGAGCGTTTGAAGGCGCTGAGCGCAGACAGCCAGGGCGGGAGGCGCGCTAGTGCGCAAGGGACGCAGCGCCGCTGGAGGGTGGGGGGTGGGGGCGGCTGACAGCCGTGATAGATGGCTGAGACCGCTGGGGGGCGGCGGGGGGCCTGGGAGCCCGAGGGGGTGGCTGGCCCCAAAGACCTCGGAGCAGGAAAACCGCGGAGGGGGGAGGGGGAGAGTCAGAGCAGCGAAACGACTTGCTCCAAGCCCCTCGGCTCCTAGCGAGTCTCCGCACCCACCGCAGCGCGTCCGCAGTGTCGCGACGCGGTGCTGGGGATTCAGCAGCTGGAACCCCATTCCCGAGGCCTTACTGGAGAAGCTAGCAAAGCTGACTAGAAAGACTGCCCCCTGCCCCGCCCTGGAAACCTCATTGCCTTCTCAGGGTACAGAGAGGAAAGGGAAAGAGGGAAGAAAGAAGGGTGATCATGCTTCCCGTCCTGAATAGAAACCCACAGGGACGTGAGAGGGAGAGAGAGATTCTGCAAAGTAGAGCTAAAAATCTCCGGGGGAGGTACGTTTCGTTCTGAGGTCGGACCTCGGGTAGCTTTGGGGGAGGGGGCCCGGATTGCACCAAGTGTCCTCTTAAGGAGACACCGCAGCCCAGACGGGGGCCGTCATATGGCTCCAACTCCACATAGGAACCTTCCCCCCACCTTTCGGCTGGAAGTCTCAGAGCGAGGGACTGCAGCAGACTGTGCCCCCCGCCACTCCACCCCCAGCGCCAAGGGTCAACGCTCTGCGCCAGGACGCTGGGGTCCCTTCTAAGGGAAAGGAGCCCTCCTTCCGCCCGTCGGGCTCCACGTCAGCCTATTCTAGCTCTTCTATCCCCTTCCCACCGCCTCCCCCGCTTGGTTAACCCACGTCTGCCTCCCAAGCTGTGGGTAACGGCAACCCCTCAGCCCCCAGCCCTGCCCCTGGCGCGGCACATTCCAGCACCTCGGACAGCGCCTGGCGCATTCCAACGGAGCAAGGTTCCAGGCCGCCGTGGGCGCCCACCGCCCCGGTCAATCCCAGCCTCTTCTCTGAATGAGGCGGCCCCCGCTCTGCCGCCAACCCCAGAGCTTCCTCCTCTCCTCGCCGCCCCCTCCCTTGCCGCCCCCGGACCGCTGCTTACCGGGGTTGGCTCCCCCATCGCCGTCCTCGCAGTCCGTCAGGTTGTTTAGCATGGTGGCGGCGCGGCGCCGGGCCGGGGGGATGGCTGCGCCGCCTCGCCCGCGCCCCTCTGCCCGCCTTCTCCGCTCTCTCGCTCGCTCTAGCTCTCTCGCTCTCCGTTCCACGGAGGAAGAAACTGCAGTGCCCGCCCGCCCGGCGCACACACACTCGCACACGGACACACGCTCACACCCGCGCGCGCCCCCTCTCAGCGGCGGCGCTGCTCACCTCATCCCGTATGCAGAAGGCGTGAGCCACTGGCGGGGTTGGGGGGGCAGAGAGCGGGAGGGAAGAAGAGGGACTAGGGGCTGGCGGAGCGTGCCTGGAGGCCCCCTCGCACTAAAACTAAGGGTGTGCACGAGTGGGATAAAGGGGGTGCTGCGGGAGACCGGGCCTCGCCTCCCTTGAGCAGCCGCAGCTCCGCCCGCCCCCCACTCTCGGGCGCAGGCGGGGCCGGCACGTGGGCAGGTGCCATCCTGCGCCCTAAAAATAACGGCAGGGAACTAGGTCGCGGCCACCGGGAGGCGGCCCCAAAGCGGCTGCCTGGCTGGGGGTCTGGGGTGACCCCTAGGGGGAAGATGAGGGGAACTGAGGCGGCGGGGGTGAAGCATCATGGAATATGGGTCCCTAGGGAGCCTGTTTGCAAAGCAGGGGAGGCCAGCCCTGAAGCGGGGTGGGGAATCAGACCTTCTCCCTTATCGCTGTTCAAGAGGTTGGAGCTAGAGATGTGTAAAGGCCAGAGCCCTTAACTCAATGAAGCACTGCGCTGCTCCCAGGGGGATTCAGGGTCACTGGGCTGAACCTTCTAGCTCATCCAGTCTTAAAATGGGAGGAGTGGAGCCTGAGGAGTTACAGTGAACCCTCTCATTGTGCTTAGACTGACAAGAGTCCTAGCATCTCATAGCATCTCACCCCCAAGACAAATCCTTGGAGTCCACGGACACGGACCCTCTAAATGTAGGATGACCCTGGGAAGGAGATGTGGTGAAGAAGAGAGAAAGCAGCAATGAGGTTCCAGGGAGCGCTAACTTCCCATCGGGGATGGTGCAGCCTCTAGGGAAGGCAGGCCAGTCGGAGGCAAGCTAGGAACAGAGTGGGGGATGGGGAAATGAGGCCGCCTGTCGGTTTGGAACCAGATTTTCTCCCGGGGCAGTAGTGTCTAATCCCCTAATCCAGGATTGCTTTCTGAGGATTCCAGAGCTGACATGCTGTCTGTGTTCCTCCCCCTTCCCTGACACAGGTTCCCCAAAAGCTTGATTGTCCTGGGACCCCTGAGCACCCCTAGAATCCAAAATCACCTTAGCCCCCAACACTAACCCTCTAAGTTCCAGGAGATTTCCAGGGCTGGAAGGGATGGCATCAATCATCTTGTCTAATGCACAGCTTTCATTTTACAGATGAGGAAGTTAAGGTTCAAAGAGGAAAAATAAATGACTTCCTATGGACACAATGCCAGTGAATGGCAAAACTTGGTCTAAGATCCAGGTTACCTAATTCCAGTTTAGGACTCTTCTCCTCAGTATAACCTCTTTTTAACCTGGCCCTGCTTCCAAAAGAAGGGACAAGGATACAATCACATCCACACTGCTCAGCACCTCTGATTCTTGGCTACCAAAAAAAAGAACAGGGACTGGGTCTGAAATGAGCTTTCTCCTTTTTCTTGTGCTCAGGCATCAGAGGTGCTGGATGGAGTGGTCTCTTGGCTTGCAACTGAGGGTGGGCCCAGAAGACCTTCAAGGGTCCTCAAAAGCCATCCATATGAATGGAGAACCGGTTCTAGGACGTGATTTTTCAGAACCTTGGACAGGGCCCCGCTGCTCATATTCCCCTCTACACATTTGTCAGTGGCTTCATGTCGAGTCAACCACTGAATTCTCAGCAACTGATTGAAAAGGGCCTCTGAGGGATCCACCAATAAGGTATCATTGCCACTGGGTTCTGTGGACGCTGGAAGGACTGTAAGATTGGAGAGCTAGCTATTCAGACAGGTGTGAAAATTGGTCTTGACTTTCCCAGAGGAAAAAAAAAAAAAAAAACACAAAAAGTGAGATGAGTTTGGATTGGTGACAGGGGTTAAAAAGGTATATAGGCCAGTGCTCAAGAACTTCTAAGCACTCCACTACACACACACAACCACCACTACCAGCAGCAGCAGTATTACAGTTTTCCACTACTCTGTTGAGAAGGTAGCATAGTAAAAACAGGTAGTATGCTTGCCTGGGGAGTGTTGTGAAATAAATTAAACAATGAGATTTTTTCAGCAATCCTAGGACTGGGATGTTCTCATGGGAAACATTTCTCTTCATTTGTGGTCCAGAGCCCTGGCCACTCCATAACTGAGCTCATCCATAGGGGAAACCTAGGTCCCAAGGGAGTATAGGTAAAGGAAAGAGTGACTCCTTCTCCCCTGAGTATCCCATCTGTCCACCCTCACCATAGCTCATATCTCACAAGGCATTTGGGATTTGGGAGATAATGGTGCCATCCTGTCCTCTGCCCCAAAACTCAGTGTATCTCTGGGCAAAACGGAGACCCTCTCTTAGGGATTCTGTATCTCCATCCTGTAAAATGAAAGGGTTAGGTTTCATAATCCATGGAACTTCTTCTCTCTCTCTGAAAACTCTTACTGCTCTCTCCGTTTATCTACAACTAATGCCACAGGGCCCTTCCTGAGGAGCTCAGGAAGTGAAGACACAGCTCCAATGGGAGACCCCAGCCCTTCAACTCACACCCCCCACCTCTCAAGGAGACTGGTCCCTATTCTGGCCTCAGGCCAACATTCTGAAGTTAAGCTTTGAGAAAACATGTTGCAGGTACCTCCTTCACTGCCAGCCTGGCTTGGCCAGTAAAGTCACCAGTAAGGTGTTCCTCAGCCCTGAGCCCCAGGAACATGGTGGCCAGCTCAGCACCCCATCCCCACCCAGAGCCCAAGGAAGATCTGGGGCTAGGGGAATCCTCTCATGAAAGCCACACAAAATGCAGAGCTGAGCAGGGTGCCATTTATGAACTGAACTCTGAGTCTCTAAAACTGATTCCCCCTCCCACCTTATACTTCTCAGTGAGAGAGAAAAAAAAAGAAATTCAGAGAAGCTTCCTCCTAAGTATCAGGATTTGGGAATTGGAAGCAACTTTATAAATTATTTTTACCACTTCCCATTCATGGGGAAGTTGGAGTCTAGAAATGGGATGGTGCAAATTTTCTTGATGGGATAAACTTGTAGCAGACTGGGGACTAGAATCCAGCTCCCAACCTCCAGTCCAAGGATCCATCCACTGAAACAGAATGAGGAGCTGTTTGGAGGAAGCTGGAGCCACCTGACTGGGTCCCCTTTCCATGGGAGGCAGGCAGAGTGTTCCTCTTAGTGACTCAATTTCTGTGCACCCTTATCTCTTTATCACTACTCCACAACCTAACCTACTCACTCTCAGCTCTGACCTCACAGAGCCATGGCCCTGAACTCCCTCCTTCAGTCTTTTCTTCCCCCACCTGCATGCCCTGTCCTCCAGACTCAAAACCCTCAGTGAATTGATGAGTCCAGAGCACAGCACACCCCACATACAGGGCTCGCTGCAGAGCACGTCAACCACTATCGTCTCCGTGGCAACCGGGGGCTTAATTAACAGGCTGCAGCCCTGTCACTATGACAATGGCACCCCAACAGTCCCCTATTCCCCTACGGATTCAGCCCATCTTCCCTCTTTTTCAATCTGGACCCCCTTCTCACTGTGACCGCCTCCCACCCCAACCCCTCCTGGAGAACTGGGGCCTGCAGTTCATTCTGGTTCATTGAGAACCGGGAAGGGGAGATGAAAGGGGGGGGGGGAGAGAAAGAGAGAGAGAGAGAGAGAGCACGAGGAGCCTGTCACCATGGCAACTGCAGCCCCGTTCATAACCAGTTTGTTGCCATGGAGATTCCCAGGGCTCACCTTGGGCTGAGGTACTGGGCAGTGAGGTTCTGAGCTCCGGCTTGAGGAGGGGTTAACTGGAGAACTCCTTAGGCAGATTGGAGCTCTCCAGATCAGACATTTATACCAATAACCCAGTGTCATTTTTCTCAATTTATAGATAGAAAGACTGAAACATGAGGTTTGGGTATGGGAGAGGCAGAGAACTTCACCCTTCTAGATAATCAAAGAATCTTAGCATTTTTATGGCTATAAAAACCCTCATATAGTTTCCTGTTCAACTCCTTTATAATACAGATGAAAGAATTGAGGCCCAGAGAGAGGAAGCAATGTGCCCAAGGCCACACGCAGAGCCTGAACTAGAGTGTAGATGGGCTATATTGTGGTCTTGCTCCATCCTGCTAGCATAAGTTAACTCCCTCTCGTTCCATGGGGATACATCCCAAGAATGCTCTGCCTTCCTCCATGAGAAACAAGCACAGCAGAGAGTGGTGTAAAGGGACAGGAGAGTAGTTCAGAGTTGTAACAACTGGTCAGGTCCACTTCTATCTAGCCAAGCAACTATCAGTCTTCTCATGGTACAGATGAGACAACTGAGGCATAGGGGCTGCAGCCCAGGGTTAGTAGTAGATTCGAAACTCAGCCTCTGACTTGCTTCTTTCACCCCTGTAAGTCACGTTCCCACCTATAGCTGATCCCCTGGCAGCAGGAAGCAACTCTAGGGACAAATTCTACTACCCTGGTCCAGAATGAAAGACAATGCTCATATACAAGTGACATGCAAAACCTCCCCTAAGTCTCCCCCCACCATGCACATGCTGCCATCCCTCCCTGTGGGCCTAGGTGAAGACAGGAGGTGGGAAGAGTACCTCCCTAGGGCCAGAAGGCTGATACAAGAATAGCTATGGGAAAGATACCATTAAATATCCGGTTCCCCTAGGGAGCCTTTGTCCAGTTTCCCGTGCAGAGACATACCAAAGAGGAGGTACTGGAGGCTGTATCAGGGCCTAAAAAGTTAAAAGTCACTCAAATCATTCTCAAGATAGGACTTACAATAAACTCAGGATACAAGTACCCACTCCACAGATAGACACAGAAATACACACATCGACATGCCTATCGACACAATGGCATACAGTGACACACATAAGCACTGACTCACTGACCACCTCATGGGTCATCAGAGCTAGCGTGGGATGCTCCTCCTTCAGGACACAAAGACACACAACACACACTGCTTCTGCCATAGGCACGCAGCTTTCCAGATTTACATCCAGTTGGCACACACACCTGCACATCAAAAACTGAAAGCCAAGATGAGAAAGAGAGCCATCTTATTCTCAGGCCAGGGGGTGAGGAATGAGAGGAGAGAAGGCAGGGGTAGAAGAAGCAGGAGCCTACTGCCACTTCCCCTCTCATCTGATGAAACTTAAGCCCCCGCAAAGTGCCAGGCTGTGAGCTTAGAACTCGGAACACAAAGATAAAATGAAATGGTCTCTACTCAGCCATAAAAAAGAATAAAATCCTGCCATTTGCAACAACATGGTTGGACCTAGAGGGTATTATGCTAAGTGAAATAAGTCAGATAGAGAAAGATAAATACCATATGATTTCACTTATATATAAAATCTAAAAACAAAACTAAAACAAAGAAACAACAACAACAAAAAAAGACAAGACAGAAACAGATTCAAATATAGAGAACAAACTGATGGTTATCAGAGCGAAGGGGGATGGAGGGGACTGGTGAAAAAAGTAAAGGAGATTAAGAGGTACAAAATGAATGTCGCAGAGATGTAATGTACAGCAGAGGGAATATAGTCAATAATATTGTAATAACTTTGTACAGTGACTGATGGTTACTAGATTTATCATGGTGATCACTTTGTAAGACATATATAAATGTCAAATCATTATGTTGTATACCTAAAACTAACATAATAGTGTATGTCGACTGTACTTTAATTTAAAAGTAAATAAGTAAATAAAATTAAAATAATAAAAAATAAAATTTTAAAAAGGATGTGGTTCCTGCCCTTGAGATGCAGGAGATACACCAGTAAGTAACTCTCATC
The DNA here is from genome assembly GCA_028627145.1 of Eidolon dupreanum. Lineage (NCBI taxonomy): Eukaryota > Metazoa > Chordata > Mammalia > Chiroptera > Pteropodidae > Eidolon > Eidolon dupreanum. The sequence goes on from CM053504.1 coordinate 7,988,697, forward strand.
CATTGAGACATGTTCTAATGGTGCAGAGGGTGGGCAGAAGAGGAATGACTGCCTCTCCCTGGGAGTGAGCGAAGATGGAAAGTTTTTCAGAACAGGCTAAATGAGCTATAACTTACAGAGTGAGTAGGAGTTTCCCTGGCTACTGGAGGTGGGGAGATGAACACAGATGAATACCAGGAGCCCATGAGGAAAAAGTTTGAATAACAGACTAAAGGATTTAGCCTTTATCCTACAAGCAATGGGGAGCTTTGTGGAGGGCGATTAGGGTAGGGTTGGAGGCGGCAGACCAGTGAGAAGACTGTGGTTGTGGCCATGTGAGAGACAATGGAGGGAGGTTTGGACCAGGGTGATGGTGACAAGGAGGAGAGATGTGGCCAGATTCAGGAGTTTTCGAGGTGGAGTGGTCAAGAGGTGATGATCCTCAATGGGAAGGTAAAAAGAGACACTGAGAATGTCTCTGGGAGTTCTGACTTCTAAATTTGGAAAGATGGTAAGGGCATTCATGAAAATGAGAAAGGGGGCAGACAGATTATGGGAAAGATGAAGAGTGGAAGGAGCCCAAGAAATAAGAGTGGCCACGTCCAGGAAGCCGTTAGTTCACGGGCTGCAACCCTGTGGAAATCTAGGCCTCAGTCTAGTCATCTATACAATGAGAGGATTCGCGGAAGAAATCCCTAAAGGGCCCTTCTAAGGGTTTTGGTGCTTGGTTTTGCTGGAGTCAGGGTGAGCTCACCTGTGGCTCAGCAGCGACCCCTGGCGGCCGGGGAGGCTCTTCCTCCTCCCCGCGCAGGGAGCCATTCAAGCCGACTTAACTACGTTCCTTCCAGATCTGAGTGGCAAGTGTCCCCTGACAAGTGCCCTCTGCGGAGGAGACTGTGTGTGTATCCAGAATATTAACTCTTTACCGAAGACTAAAAGGATCTCGCCCATCTTCTCTCTTCTGTACTCTGCGTGTAACTTTCATTACAAGACCACTGCACTGGGCCGTTAAGGAAGACGCCCCCAATCCCTCCTGAACTGGCTCCACCCAACCCTTCTGGACCTGGAGCAGAGGGAGTTAAGTGGGTCCCTGAGGGCTGGGACTGGAATCCCCACAAGATCCTCCCAGGATTTAGCTGCCTGGGGTCTAAACTAACTTCTCTTTCTCCCGTCTTCTTCCCGGTATGCCCGGCGCTGTCCACGATGCTTCCAGGGAGGTCAAGGACTGGAGGATCCTCCAGGCACCAATGACCCAGCACCTGCCCCAGCGACTCGAACTCATTTTTTCCTCCCGCCCTCAACCCCACCTCTATCCTCCAGGCCTAACTACCTACCCTCTGGTCCTGCCCTTTCCTGCCCCCCAAACCGACCTAGTTCTGCCTCCTCCCATTGGCTCTGGACCCAACCCTTAATCACACCGCCCACCCCTTTCCCTGGTTCCACCTTCTGCCCTCTGGTCCCGCCTCCCACCCGAGATGACCCCGCCCTTTTAGTGCCCTCCAGCCCAGCCCCCCTTGACCCTATCCCCCCATCACAAGAGCCGCCCCGTCGCTTCTAACTCCGATTTCTCCCGTGGCCCCGCCCACTTCGAATCCGGCCCCTCATTCACAATTTTCCATCCCTCCTCCCTCCTTCTCCCCTAGGTCTCCCTTCTCTGGCGCTCGGCTGGGCGCCCCACCCCCCAACAGAAGACCCGCCCACCGTGGCCCCACCCCTTCCATCGCCCCGCCCACTCCGGCAGGCCCCGCCCCCTGCGGCCTCTACCTTTGGCGTCTTCGCCTGAGAGGTGGAGGATCTCAGCGGCCGAATCCCGGTGGGACTCCCGGTCTGGAGTCCCCGCGGGCCCCACGGGGGGCAGCGAGGTGACAGTAAACTTACGGCTCATGGTGCGGAAAGGGCCCGGGCGGCCGCGGTACGGCCCAGATCGCACAAGTGGCCGCAGCCCGGCTCTGGGAGACAGAAAGAGCGGATTGCCCCCGTTCCCCGCCCGCCGCCCCCCGGACGCGGCGCCGCGCAGGGTCCTAGTGCCCGCTGTGCTAGCAATGTTCAGACATTTTTGGTGGTCACAACGGGAGGGAGGGAGGTACTGGCATCTAGTGGTAGAGGCCACTTGCACCACCCAGGCTCATACTAAGGCTGCCGTAGCCACAGATTTACCATCAGCTCCCTGCACTCCACCACCTACCCTACATTGCAACCCGTGGTAGGGGGAAGAGGACAGACCCTGAATGGGTCTGGCATCTGTCCGTGGATCCAGCTACCTCCTATCTGGCCCAAATAGTGCGGAGGTTGAGAAACTGTACTAGAATGAGGAGTATAACAGATTCCTAGATTATAGGGCTGACTAGGTTTTAAACATGATTGAGGGTAGATGATATTGTCTTTTATTAAGGTGGTGATGACTAATGCAAAGGCATGTTTAGAAGGTGGAGCCCAAGAGTTCAAGTCTGGAGCTCACGTGAGAGGTTAAGGCTGGTGGCATAAATTTTGGAGTCTTTAGCACAAAGATGCTATTTAAAGCTTGTGGGGCTAGACAAGATCACAAGGAATGAGTGTGCACAGAGAGGAGAAGAAGTCCAAGGATTGGGGACAAGGGCACGCTATCGTTTAGAGGTTGGAAAGAGGAAAATCCAGTCAGTGAGGTGGGAGTAGGACCAGGAGTAAAGTAAAGAAAAAATTTCAGGAAGGACATGATCAACTGTGTTAAATGACCTGAGAGATGGTGTTGGATGAGCACAGAGGAGTACCCACTGCATCGGGCTACAGGAAGATCATAGGTGACTTTGAAGAGAGTGGTTTCAGTGCTGTAATGAGGTGCAAGCCAGACTGGAAGTAGTTGACGGAATGGGAATTGGGGAAGTGGAGACAATGAGTAGCAATCCATACTTTGGGGAAGTTTTACTATGGATGGGGGTGGAGAGCAGAGAAATGGAACAGTATCTAGAGAGAGTCAGAAGTCCAGAAGAATTTTAAACAAGCTATATTAAGGAATTTTTTTATACCGATGGGCATGGGTCATTCCTGAGCAAAAAATGAAGAGTTAGGAGACAAGGGCTCCACCCAGAGGTTGCTTCAGAGGAAGTCCTCTGAATCCCTTGTTTAATTCCCACTTGAGCCTCAGGTGTAGAAGATGATCAAATCTGATCAAGCCCATTATCTCCACTCACCTCTCCCACCCTTCAGTCAAGTCTCTCTGCTATCCTGCGGGATCAAGTGCACACTCTTCAACCTACACTCAGATCTCTCATCTAGTCCAGACCACCATCCTGATCTCGATCATTCCAGAATCTTCTTTGTTTCCCTCTCATCCATCTGCTTAGAACTACACACTAGAGTTCTGAGTCATTTGTAGTTCCCCCAGACACTGCCTACTTTTTCTCTTTTCCCGGCATTTGCACCAAGTGCTTACATCCAAATCCCACTGTCACCATTCACCAGCTGAGACTTCAGATGAGCTGTGCCTCAGTTTTCTCATTTGTAAAATGGAGGGTATGATGGCAACAGTAATAATATTTGTAAGGTAAAAGTAGTACCTGTCTCATAGGATTGTTTTAAGGATTAGCTGTGTTAACACAGAGAAAGCATATGAACAGTGTCTGGCATATAGTCAGTGGTGTACTAGGGGCAGCCACTATTGTTACCGAATGGAAAAGGGTCCACTACTCAGTGCGAAACAGAGCCAAACACTAAACACAGAGGTGGAGAAATTAAAGCAATTTATTGGCAGTGTGCCAAGCCAGGAGAATGGTGAGCTAGCAGGCAAAATCCAAACTCTCCAATGGTTTTTGATCAAGGGTTTTTAAAGGCAAAGATTGAGGGGTAGAGGTTAAAGGTCATGGGTGAAGCTGATTGTCTAGTTCTCGTGCAAGCCTCAGCTGTTTTCCTTAGTTCCTGACGTCATCTGGTCAGGTGATCTAAGCAGGTTGAGGAACCAAAATTCTGCAAAATATCTCATAACTGTGCATCAGTGAGGTTATCTTTAAAGCAAAAGGCAGAAACTAAACATCTTGTGACCTTTGTTATTGTTTAAGCTATATTGTTTTGTGCTTAACTAGCTACATTTTTCTATTACCTCAAGCAAAGTATACTTTTAAATATTTTTCCTGGCACTTGCTATACAGGTAGGCCTCCAGGGCATGACTAACATATTTTCTTGATCTTTGACTATAAGCTACTTGACAACCAAGGCAATTGAAACATATAGTTAAAGTCTATACCTATATCTCTAGACTCTAGGATCTAATACCTAAACATGTTTACTGTTAACTGACAGTTTCACTATCATCATGCATGTAGTCGATATTGTATTTATCCACTGCCTTACCCCTGGCACTTAGGTTGTTGCCAGTTTCTCACTGTATGAACAGTACTACAATCAACATCCTTCTATACGTGGTTTTGTGCACATGTGTATGAGAGTTAGAGAGTAGACACATTTTTAGGTTAATGGTTCTTGATAAATAACTCTCTTAGAAGACAGTCCTACTTGTACAGGAAGAAACCCTTGCTCATCTTTCCAGATTCAGTTCAAGTTCAGAAGTTATCTTGATTGGGGAATGTTCCTTGACTTCAGCCATGACATTACAGAATCACACACACACACACACACACACACACACACACACACACACACCTTTAGTCTAGGATAGAGAGTCATATACTGCACATCCTCCAAGTATAATCCTACCTACTCCCCCAGCCACAGAATCATTCCAATAACTGAGTGAGACTCTCTGCAGGTAGGGCCTGGAGTCTGCATTTTAAGCAGCTTATAAGGGCACTTTTATGCACCCTAAAGTGTGAATACCACTGAGAGGTCCTTAAGGACAGAAACATAGTCCAATTCATCTCCCTATCTCCAGTGCCCAACATAAGGCTTGGCTCCATGTGGGGGTTCAATAAATGTTTGATGAATTGTTGGCTATTTCCTTGGCTGTAAAACAGGAATAATCACATTGTACTTTCCTAACAGGAAGAACTGAATATGTTAATATTTATGAAGTGCTTAAAATACTGGCACATAGTAAGCACTCTATTGGTTAAAAACATATATACACACATGCATAGGTACATGCCTACATGCATGCATACATATACAAATAAATCTCAAGATTGGAGATTCCAAGTTTATTAAACACATTCCAACAAAAAAGGAAGGTGGGACGACAGGGCCCAGCCCAGCTCCACTTGTCCTTTGTCTTCCAGAACAGACCCACCAGTTCGTATCCGGCAAACTGGCTCCTTCCCCATCAAGACAGCCGCTATGGAGACTCACACTGCAGTGCTGAAGGAGGATGGTGAGCCTTAGGCCTCTGGGCACTGTAGGATATCGAAGGTCACGTAGCCCACTTCATCCACCTGGCCCACCTCATTCTGGAAACTCATGCGCCAGTAGTAGCGGTCCTGGCAGAAGTAAGCTTTCTCTGCAGGGGAGAGGCACGTATGAGAGGGGTGATTCCAACTCTTGCACATACGCGTACAGAAACAGGAGCAAGATCTTTACAAGCATCCCTCCACCCCTTTCTAGACCTTTCCATGGTTTTCACATGACACGCTGTCTCCCCCACAGAGATGCTGGAAGGCACAGGCCCAGATGTTCAAAGCACTGGCACAGAGCCTAGCACACAGTAGGTACTCATGACAATTCATTCAACATTTATTCATTCAATCAATAAATCCATTCATTCATTCAATAAATATTTACCATGCCAAGCACTGTTAGAAGCACTGAGCATACAGCAGAGAAAAATTGCAGGTATAGTCTAAGTTCTTTTGATGTTTACACTCTTGTGGGGTGTAACAGATGATTAACAAGCAAATGCGTACATAAATGAGATTGGTTTTGACAATGCAGAGGAAATAAAAGCAAGTAAGTGAATAGATAATGAGGGTCAGAGAAGGCCTCTTTGAAAAGGTGGCTGTCATGTTGAGACTTGAAGGATGAGCAGGAGGCAGCCTGGTGACAATCTGGGGGGGGGGAAAACCTTCCAGGCAGATGAAACAACTGGCACAAAGGCTCGGAGTGAGAAATGACCTTGATGTGTTCAAAGAGCAGCCAGAAGGTCAGTGTGGGTGACGGGAGCAGAGGGAATAACAGGAGTAGTGGGAGGGAGTGTGAGGGAAAGGGTTGGATCATGTTAGTTTCTTTGACCTTAGAATAGGTTTAGAGTCACCCCCAAGACCATTGCCTTCCACTCCTAACCCCTCGTTACTCCCAGACACTATATTAAAAATATTCGACAACCAGGATGGCTTGGACTAGGGTGTTTGCAAAAGAAATAGTGAAAGTACATATTTCAGCGGTAGAGTCAACAGAATTTGTCAACTGATTGGATGTGAGCAGATGAGGAAACTGAGGCTCTGCGAGTAGCAGTGACTTGCCTAGAGACACATGGCTACGAATTGCCTTAATCTTTGAGGATTACTAAATCCTCAGTGGCAGCACAGTGCCTGCCTGGCACATTGTAGGCACTTGATAAATGTTATCTAATAAAGCAATGAGTCTTCATGTATCCTGTACTGTAGGGGAAAGAGCTCTCAACTGGGGAGGCAGGAAATTTGGATTCTAGTTCTGATTGTGCTCCTGTGTCTCTGTATGATCTGGGGAAGGTCCTCGCCTTTGTAGGGAACTTATCTGTGCTGGGGCATTTGCCTCAATAGCCAGGGGCTTTTCCTTTCTCGCTCTGAGTTTGATCAATCTCTAGGTCAGGGGAGCATAACGTGGGAAGAAATGTCTGTGAGAGAGACACTCCCCTAACCCCCGTCTGCAGCCCTCACCTCGGTACTGAAAGATGTCGTGCGTGTCCAAGGGCACCCCAGGGAACATCTGGTCCACAGGGCTGGCACTCTTGGGATCCACCATCTGCGTCTTCACGTCGAAACTGCAGGAAAGCGGCGAGGAGACAGGTGCTGAGCCGGGGAGCATACGGATGGCGCCCGGGCTCCCCCTGCTGGCGGTCCCCGTGGCTCTCACCTCCAGAAATTCTGCCTGCTGAACAGCAGCACCTTACCCTCGCCACGCGAGAGGGCCCCAGTGATTTGGGCCACCTCCGGGCCCAAGCCCAGCTTTTCCAGACGCCTCGGGCCTAGCACTGACGCTCCAGTGTAAACCCACACTTGGCGCCCTGCAGAGGAGATGGGTCTCATCAGTCTGGGGGCAGGAAGAAGGGACATATTCTCCTTGACTGTCGAAAAGAAAGCCCAGCGAGGCCTTTCGAAGCCTGGCGTAACCGAAGTCTCTGTGCCCAAAGAGCAGAGCCGCTCGGTGTGATTGCGCAAGAACGCAGTGAGAAGGGGAACTGAAATTCAGCCGCCGCTAAATTTGCTAAATTGCATCCGCCAGGAGGGGGCGCCTTTTTCTAATCCACACAAGGCGTTTTATGAGTTATCCTGGGTCTCTTGGTCCTGGATTGATGAGGAGGCAGGGAGGAGGGAAGGGAGACAAGAGGAAACTAACCAGAGAAGAAGAAAATCTTCTTGGTGAGCGGCTCCTCAAAGGCGGAGTCCAGCTTGGAAGGCAGCGCAGGCCACGTGTTTCTGATAGGGAAGGGGCCCTGCACCTTGCGTTCCTGGTCCTCAGAGAATCGCCAGTACTTCCTGGTAACGTGTAAAGAGAACGGCAGGGGCACTGAACCTTGAACCGATGACCAGTGGGCGGCGAGGGACAGGCAGGTCCCTCGTCCAAGCCTACACACACACACACACACACACACACACACACACACACACACCCCTGTCCCTCACCCATCCTTGAAGAAATGCAGGTGCTTCCCAATCTCTGCGATGGCATCGAAAATGTGCACGTTGCAGACATCCTCCTCTGGATTTAAAGACGCTGTAGTGGCGGCAGAAGGGCTAGCAGTGGGGGGACCCGTGGGGCCAGCTGAAGGAGGGCCTGTGGGGCCAGTAGTAGGGCTCTCTGAGGGGCGGGCAGTGGGAGGCCCGGTGATGCAGACCGTTGGGGGAGCGGTGGGCTGCGTTTCAGGTGCGGTGGTTGGAGGCCGCGGTTCAGGTTTAGGGCCAGAACCTAAAAAAGAGACACCAGATGAGACACCCCTCTTCCTGCATACCTCTGTGCCCATGAAATATCTACTCCCTAAAGCCTATCAGTTTTCTCCCCTGGCACTCACTCTCCTCACTTTAGATGTTGGAGCCTGCCTTCCCCCAATCACAAGAAGGCCATGTCCTTTCCTATACTTGCCTTGCATCCAAGCCATATCTATCCAACCCCTGAGCTGAGTCAGGCCATGCTGGGCCCTATGAACATAAGACAGACAGGAACACCCCACCCCACTCCCACAACACCCGCCCCCACAGGTGGGAGAGAATTGTTTCTTGAGCACGCAAACTGAGTGCCAAACTTAGTGCTAAAAGCTTTATAAACTCGAATTAGCTCATGTGATCTTTTTTAAAAAATCTACGAAGTAGATTCTTTAATATCCACATTTTTTAAATGAGGAAATAATACTAATGATAAGTGATGATAACAATAAAAATATCGAACACTTATATGGTGCCTACTATATGCCAGGCATTATTCTAACTCACTTAACCCTCCTAACAACCTCATGAGGCAGGTATGATTACTAGCCTCACTTTACAGGTCAGGAAATGGCGCCATGAAGTAACATATCCAAAGTCAGCTAGCCAGGAAGTGGCTGGACTGGCTTTTAAACCCGTCTGTTTCACTCTAGAGTCTGGGCTCTTAATCACCATCTCCAGGCACTAACTTGGCGGCAGTTAGACCCACTGGATCAGGGTTCCTCACCCTCCCCACCACACCTACAACCCCCCCTCCCTCCCCTCAATAGATGTTGAGGTCCCAACTTCCCCCCACCGCTCCGCATTCTCTTCCCTTCCCTCCATCTCTGCCCCCAAACCTCACCATACAGACTCTGGATGCCCTTCACGTCGTCCTCATGCAGGGGGGGCTTCTCGGTGTAGCTGTACATGGGGAACATAAGCGCCTCTGGAATGGTTGAGTGATCTAAGCCCAGAGCATGGCCAAACTCATGGGCAGCCACAAGGAACAGGCTGTATCCTGGAGAAAAAAGAGAGCCTGAGACCTAAGCCCTGGGCCGAGCTCCCAGCTCCCGTCGTCTGTCCCCTCCCACCCCCCACAACCCCCAGCCCTAGAACCTCAGAACCCTGTCCACCTTGATCCGGGCAGAAGCCCCATTTCCTGTCATTATCGAAGTTCGAGGTGGTGGCACACCAAAGGCGCCCATCGGTGCGGCCCTCTCTGGTACAAGACGAGTATTCCTTGCCCATAAAGACGAAGGGAAAGACGCACAGCTCCCCCGCCGAGTTGCCCCCAGTCACCGTGGCGTCAGCTGGAGAGACCCAAGGCTTTGAGTGAACCGGGTGGGTGGGTCCAATAAGGAGCCAGGGGCGGGCCAAACAAGGAGCTAGAGATTCTTGGTACCATTTTTAAAGCCTAGGGGGCGATGTGGGGCGCAGCTGAGCCCAGGCTAAGCTGGTGGGCGGGACCACCGGTCGTGAGACCGAGGGAGATGCAGCAGACTCGGCTAAAGGCCAAGCCACAAGGATGGAGCGGCCGCAATTGGAAGTCAAAGGGAAGGTCTGTGGTGAGGAGGGGCAGAGTCACGGCGGTCCTGAGGACCAACGACGAGTGGAGAGACAAAGTGATGGGTGGAAGATACCCGCTTCGGGGACCAATGCTGAATCTGGTAGCTGGGGGAAAGATACCTCGGGTCGGGCAGAAGCCATAGAGCTTGTCCTGATCGTAGTTGGCAGTGGTGGCACACCAGCGGTAGTCATCCGAGCGCCCGTCGGTGGTGCAGGCAGAGTAGGAGCGGCCCTCGAAGGTGAATGGAAATACGCAGGGCTTGCCGTCTGCATTGCCGAGCTCGGTGTAGAGTCCTGGGGAGGCCCGCACAGTACCCCAAGTTTATTGATCCCTGTACTCCATCCCTCTTCTCCTCATTTCACAGTTGAGGAAACTGGGCCCAGAGAAGAGGAGAGTGACTTGCAGGCCACACAGCACTAGTGGCAGAGCTGAGATTAAAACCCACCCTCGCCACGACCCCGCACTCACTCTCGCTGGGGCAGAAGCCGAACCGGCGGTCAGTGTCAAAGTCGGCAGTGGTGCTGCACCAGAGCATGTCGTCCGAGCGGCCGTCCGTGGTGCAGGCGGAGTAGGAGCGGCCCTCGAAGGTGAAGGGGAAGTGACAGGGGGCTCCATCTGCGTTTCCAAAATGGGTCGATACCACTGCAAGAGGAGGCGGACGAGGTCAGGGGGGCTGGTGACAGGCGTGAGAAGAGAAGGGAATAAGGACCGCGGCAGCTCAGGATCTCACCGACGCCCTTGCCCAGAGACCACAACTCTTCGTCGTCGAAGTGGGCGTCTCCCTGAATGCCCGGGCCAGGAGGAAAGGCGTGCGCCAGGAGTCCGTCCTTCCCATCGAAGGGATACCCATCTCCGTGCTCTGAAAAGGCAGATGGGAAGAGGAGAATTACCTGAGTACAGGTGTGCAGACTGTGTGCTGCCCAGGGCCCTGGACTGAGAGCGGGCGGAAATTCCACCCGCGGGCGGCTGTCCAAGCCTTGCGTCCCCGCTCTGCACCGTGTCGCGCAGGAGAGGGCGCCATAAGCGCGAACAGTGCCCTGGGACAGGCAAGAGAAAGCCGGGTGCAGTGCCCCCTCTACTCTCTCCGTGGTCTTCTCTCCCCCGTCCCCGTCCCAGACCCGCTTGGCTTTTCCCTTCTCGCGTTCTCACCCTTAACACCGAACTGGATGACGATGTCGGCTTCCAGGCCGTACACGCGAGTGAAGGTGAGCGGCGTCACCGCGCTCCAGACCGCGAAGGCGCGGGCAAAGGCGTCGTCGATCACGTCGCGCGGCAAGTCTTCCGAGTAGTTTTGGATCCTGTAGGGGGGGAAAAAAACAGGGGGACAGAGTCCAGAAGTGAGGGGCGGGAGCCGGAGCAGCAGCAACACCCCTGTTCCAGCAACTTCAGCATATACAACGCTCCCTCTGCTCCACGTTTTCATCAATAAAGCATTGCCAAACGCATTTCTCTCTTCCGACACTCACAATCGCCCTGGCAGGAGGACTCAGATTGCGAGGCCCATTTCCCCAAAGGAGAGATGAAGGCTCAAAGGTAGAGCCCCTTGCCCCAGGCTGCATCGTTAGGGAAACGCAGGGCTGGGTCTAAAACAGTAGGAGTTTAGCCACAGCTCGCGCACGGGCACCTATGCCCGCACCCCACCGCGCGCACCCCCGCGGTGCCCCGCCGCGCACCAGTACGTGATGTTTTGGTGGTGCCACTTGAGGTCGCCCTCGAAGGTCTGGAATTTGCCCAGGTCTGGCACGCCGCAGCGCGGGGCGCGCATAGCCTCCAGGGTGGTGCTGTCCAGCTCACCAGTTACCGGCAGGTTCAGGCGCCTTTGAAGTTCCCGCAGCGCCCCACCCAGGGACTGCTTGTTGTCGCTAAGCTGGGCCACTTTAGTGTAGCCATAACGGTACAAATACTCCTGTGGATGGAGGGGCAGAAACATCCCACAGACTTGTTTCCCTTTCTCTACTGGGCCAGGATCTCAACCCTACAGACGTTCAGGGACTAGCAACAAGACATTGTACCCAGGATTTGGTACCCTGGACACCAGTGCTTGTGCCCACCCAGGCATCTCCCCTCCCTGTAGCCATCCTCAGCTCCTTCGCATCCCTAGTTGCCCCTGGCCACGCCTACCTCAAGGCTCCCTAGGGTTTACCCCTGTTCACCCACAGCCCATGCCCACCCCAGAACCCTCCAATGCTTTCCCACACCATTTTCCATTGCCCATCTAGGAAACCCTTATTAACCCATTTCTAGCCATCACGGCCCAGAGCCTCCACAGGACTCTGCCCCCGCCTCCTGTGCCTGATCCTGGACACTTCTGTTCTCTAAACATACCCATCACCTGCAGTATGCCCCCAACGTATCTCCTCTGAGCCCGCATCACCTCCTTGGAATTCAACCCTAGACTGGGGTGTTTGCCTACCTCTGCCAGCTGTGTGTCAGTGCGATTGCTTCTCAGGTCTCCTGGGAAGACCACAAAAGTGGGCTGGCGCCGTTTGTGGGGAGCAGAGCAGCAGCCCAGCACCAGGAGCGCCAAGACTAGGGGTAGCCAGGGGCTCATGGTGAAGGTAGCAGTGTCTGGCTGCAGCTGCCCTGGTGGGGACTTTAAGGAGGCGCTATTAACTGCATCAGTGACCCCGCCCCTCCCCACCAGGCCCAGCAGGGGCTGACTCAGGGGATGGGGTGTGTGTGTGTGTGTGTGTGTGTGTGTGTGTGTGTGTGAGCAGCTCCGGCATGAGAAGGCAAAGAAAAGGCTTACACCACCTCCTCCTCCCCCTCTTCCCCCTGCTTGCAGTCTCCATTGCTGAGTCAGGGAGGACCCCAGACCCACAGAGACCCACAGGAAACCACAGACCCATAGGGGAAGGTTGGGTTTTGCAAACTGCAGAGCTTGGGAGAACTGTGTGAAAGAGAAGGAGGAAAACAAGGCTGGAGGACTCCTTGAGCCCTCCGTCTGAAGGCCCCAAGTGGTCAGCCTAAGGGAAGGGGATGGAAAATTCTCTGAGGTCTCTGTCTGAACCCCGTGATCCCTCTTCCTGGTTAGACCCCTCTGTGAGCCACTCCTCACACTCCCTGCTCCTTTTCTCGTCCCTGGAAACCTTTCTTGACTCAGCTTCCTCTCCCTGCTCCACCTGGCCTGGAAGGAGGGGGCTCAGCTGGGCAGGGATTGGGGAATTCCACTGGGGCAACCCCCTGTCTTCACAGGCTGACTCCTTCAGGTTAGTGAGGGGGAGTCTGACACCTGGAAGCAGGCAGACATGCTTGTACTCTCTTCCTTCAGTGCCTGAAGCAAATGTCCTCACCACCTTGAATTTGTTTCCTTACCTGTAAAAAAAGGGCCCTTTGTCCCTAAGTTGATGTGAGGATAAAATAAAATCAAACCCGTAGAATGCTTAATATAGTGTATGTTGCAAGTCCTCAACAGACGACCGTGATTACAACCGTGATTGCCAGGACTGTGATTCTGACTTGCAGTCAGGAGACTGGGGTCTTGGGCTCTAACCTGCTGTGTGACCTAGAGTAAATGCCTGCCCTTCCATGGGCTTTGGAGTCTTCAACTGCAAAATAGGGGGAAGGGGATGATCCCCAGGAGCCCTTTTGTTTCTCCTGCCCTGCTCCACTCACAAAAGCTCCAGCATCAGTTACCACCACTTACATCGATAACCAGCAGCCTCCTTCCCTTCCTTCTTCTCAGCCAGCCAGTGTGGGGCAGGATCTACATTTGCCTTTTTTGAAGCATTATTTGGGAAGAACAACAATAAAAATTCAACAAACTGTACTTAAAGGGCTTACCATGTGCCATGGACTTTATATCCTTATCTAATCACCGAGTCTGTACGATAGAGACAATTTGCTTCTCTGATAGGAAATGGAAGCTCTAGAGTTCACTATTTAATGAGCATTTGCTTTGGAGTCATGCAATTCTGGTTTTCATTCCCAGTTCTGCCATTCCCCAGTTATATGACCTTGGGCAAGACACTTCACCTCTAAGCCACAATAATAATGCATTTTTTGAGATTTACTGTGGAGTACAGTGATAAATTCCCTATAAGCATCTCATCCCATCTTAATCAGTACACCTCCCATTTTCAGAGAAGGAAACTGAGGCTCAGAGCAGTGAAGGAACTTGCCTGTGATCACCCAGTGAGTTAATATACAGAACCAGGATGCAAGCCCGGAGCTCCTTGGTTCTGAAGTTTTTTATATTTATGTCAATTTACAGGGAACTGAGATAACCAGGGGTTGGAGAGGAGTGGAGGCATGGGGTGGGGGAGGGCGCACTTAAAACCTGGACCCTTCTCCCCTGACTCCTTGCACCCACTGAAGATCAGGTATGAGGTTTCAGGACTTTGGGGAATTAGCAGCCAGGATAAGGGACCCAAGGGGCCTATATTCCAGACTTGAGAGTGTGGGGTCAGAGCCTGTATGATTTTAGAGATGGAAACAGAGAGATCTTCTAATCCAGGGGGTCTTCATCTGGAGGCAGACATAGATGCTAGCAGAATCTATGAACCACTCCCACCTTACCATCAATTGTACAAAATATGTCATGTCTATGTATATATGTTACATTTCTCAAATTTAGCAGTGTCAACATTGGGAGCTGGTAATTCTTTGTTGGGGGTCATCCTGTACATTGTAAGATGTTTAGTAGTATCCCCAGCCTCCACTCACTAGATGCCAGTAGCACCTCCCCCTGCCAGTTGTGACAACCAGAAATGTTGCCAAACATTGCCAAATGTCCTCTGGATGGGTGGGAGGGGCAAAGTCACCCCCAGTTGAGAACCACTGATATATGTTGATTTTTCTATGTCAGGCATCCAAAATTTTCATCATATATTCAAACTGTTGATGACCATCCTCAAATCTTCAAAGACCATTAATTCTGCAAATATTGGATGAGTTTTTACAGGCCAGGCATTATGCTAAGAATTGGGAATATAACAGTGACCAAGACAGCCTTTGTCCCTGTGCTCATGGCACTGACAACCCAGTAGGGGAGAAATTGAACGAGTAATTCATTGCCAGAGAGACAGACATCACAAGATGGAAGTGTACTTGTCTACTCCAATTATCCCCATCATGCAGATGAGGAAACTGAGGCCCAGAGTGAAGAACTTGCCTCTCTTAGGTCACAAAGCGAGCCAGGGACCAAGTGTTGGGGGCAATAAGGACTAGTAGCTAAGAGCCTACACTCTAGAGCCAAGTTGCTTAAGTTCAAATCTCAACTATGGTATTGACCTGCTGTGTGCTCTGAGCAGTTGACAGAATCTGTCAGTGCCTTAGATCCCAATCTGTAAGATAGGGTAATAATAGTGCTTACCTCAGTGAGTTAACAAATATAAAGTACCTGGCACATTGTAGTAAGTGCTTGGGGCTACTCTAATTATGTTTGCCTTTGGGCCAGCTGGCTATTTTTTACCAAATGGGGAGCAGGAGAGGACACCTCACCAAGAACTCCAAAGGTTGATTCCTGGAGTCAATCTAAGCAAGAATGCTCACTCCCTCCCAACTTCCTCCTTTACCTCCTGGCTCCCCAACCCCCATCAAGGGGAACTTAGGGAAAGCTTGGCTTTCAACACCAATGGCAGGAAGTGGTTCTGGTTACCACATCCCCTTCCCCACTTCCCCTGCCCCTCCTTCCAATACCACAACAGAGTTTAGCCAAGGCCCTGGGTGAGGAGGCTGGGAGCAGGATACACCCCCAGGTAGGCACTCTCTAACCCTGACCCAGGTCATAGCTTGGACTCTAAGCTCCTCACCTAGGCAGAGGCCTCTTCGGGCTGGGGAAGGGGCTGATCCTGGAGCCCTGAGTCACTAGCTGGATGACACAGCCCTACAGACTGCTATTAGTAACTCCAGGCCCCCAGACCAGGGTCAGCCTCACGAGATGAGGAATCTCTCCCCCTATTTAGGATGGGGGAACTCCAAGCCTGTTTCTCCCCAACCTGTCAGAGAGAGGAGGGGCAGTCAGGCCTGAGAGGCCCTGGCAGGATATGGAGAAGACATTTGTGTCTAGGATGAAGCAGAAAGGCGTGTATATTGCAAGACATTGCCCCAGGGGAGAATATCACTCAAATACACACACTCCCACCCACAAACACACCTGCCATCCCTAGCCCCAGGGTGGTGGCAATTCCCCGGCCAATTCTGAGAGGCCCTATTAGTAATACTGTCGTGCCTCCCACTTATCTGTTTTGAGCTCCTTCAACAGGAAGCTATAGAGTATAGACTTTGGAATCAGACTTCTTGGATTCAGATTCTAGCTCCTATGCCTTCTAACTGTATGATCTTAGGCAAATCACTTTGCCTCTTTATGCCTCCATTTCCTCAGCTGTAAAATGGGGAGAGAACAGTCCTCACTCAAAGGGTTGTGGGTCATTAAATGAGATTACACCGTGCAAGTTTTTAGCATATAGTAGGTACACAGGAACAAATTTAGCTATGATGATTCTGTTACTCCAGTGCTCTCATCTTTACAAATCAGGACTTATGATCCCAGTTAACTTTACAAATCCAGATTCATAAGCCCCTTTTACTAGCGAGGAATCTGTGAGGCTCAGGGAGGTGCCCACACAGCTAGAAAGGGACAGACCGGGGACTCAATCCAGACCTGACACCAGCATCCTGTTCTCTCTACCGCATTCTGCATGTGCCCTCAGCCACCTTAGTCTGTGATCATTCTAATAGTCAGTGAAGGAGTGGGGGAGTAACGGTTTATCTAGCACTATCATGTATCTTATATCACATCTGATTTGCACCAAAAGACAGATCTTCTTAACATTGTATTTGAATCTGAGCTTTCAGAACTCTTTGGCATTGATGAGAGGCAGAGATTGTAAACCATTTTCAAGGTGACTTGCCCAAGGCCCAGAGAAGTGCTTCAGTTTGCTCACTGTCACACAGCTGATGAGTGACAGAGCTCCTGCCCAGGCCTTCTGACTTGGAATCCCGTGCTAATATTAGGTCACTGGATCTGGAGAAGGAAGTCAGTGAGGGAAGCAGCCTGGGGGAATAGGGTGCCCGGAAGTCAGGTTGGTGGGGGTAAGCCCAAGGACTAACAGGGCTGGGGTATTTGGCTGGGCTCTGTAGGAAAAAAATGGAGGAGAGGATGAAAGAGGGAAAATTAGAGATTAAGTTGGCTGGAAGGGGCAGAGAACAATCAAGGAGAGTTTCCTTTAAGGAGAGGTTTGTGTGCAAAGAAAGGGACGGGGCTGTGGACGGAGAGGCGTATGAATTAAAGGGAAAAGAGGGTGAGCCTGAGACCAGTTCCTTTGGCATCAAATTGCCCACTGGCAGGTAAGGTCATGCTTGGGGGTCTCAGCAAAGCAGATGTGGCTCCAAAATACACGTTTAAAAGCTTGTTTGTTTATTTGTTTATTAGAATTTTTGTTAGAGAGGTTTTAGGTTCACAGCAAAGTTAAAAGGAGAGTACAGAGATATCCCATATACTACCTGCCCCCTACACATGCACAGCCCCCACATTATCAATATCCCCTGCCAGAGTGGGACATTTGTTACAACTGATGAAATTTCATTGATACATCATTATCACCCAAAGTCCGTAGTTTACCATTCACTCTTGGAGTTGTTCATTCTATGGGTTTGGACAAATGCATAATGACATGTATCCACCATCATGCTATCATACAGAGTAGTTTCACAGCCCTAAAAATCCTCTGTGCTCCACTTATTCATTCTTCCCTACCACAAAGATTGTTTTTGATATTTGAAAAAAAAAATCCTTAAAGTAGCCAGCATGGGAAAAATTAGATCTTTGTTGGACTTCCTTATATAGTCATTTCAGGGTTTAGTGTTTTACTTTGGATGACATATGGGGAAGGGCACCATATTCTCGGTGATCACAGCCCCTAAAGGTCTGAATCTGTTCTCATTCACAGTGGCGATGGGGAAGACTTAACCTTTGAAAATCCCAGCTTAAACATTCAGTAGCCGCTCAGTCTGTGCTGGCCCTGGGCAATGGAGGAAGGAGTCATCCACATAGCACACAGGGCAACTGGCAATTTCTTTGCCCTTTTACAAACCTGGGTTGCACCCCCACTCTTGGCAAGGCACACTTTCTCATGCATCTTCTAGTTCACACAGTTCTCAAAGTATGGTCCCAGATGGTCCCAGAACCAGGAGCGTCAGCAGCACCTGGGAACTGGTTAGAAATGCAGATCTCGCCTGCCCCCAATCCCAGAACCATTGAATCAGCACCTCTGGATGGGGCCTAGCAATGTTTTAACAAGCCTGCCTGCCAAGGAATTCTGATACATGCTTAAGTTTGAGACCTGTGCTTTATTCTAGCTTCATCCCAACACAGAGAGAAGGAGAGCTTTTGACCCTATTTCCAGAGGAGGAAACTGAGGCTCAAAGAGATGAAGCCACTTTCCCAAGGTTACAGAGCTAGTACCAAAATCAGGTGGGAATCTAGGCCTTTCTGTCTGTAAGGCTGATGCTCCTCACCACAACATTACAGCCGGGGCTGACATTCAAATATTTAACAACCAGCATCAAGAATCCTGACCAATCAAGAACTGATTCAGTCCAAGTGGCAGAGGAGAGGGGAGGGGAGCGGCGGTTTTTCATCCTTTCACTCTTGGATCTGCAGTTTTAGGGGCCTGGGGGAAGGAGGCTGCCGCTCTGAGGCACTTAGAAGGCTCAAAGCAGCATCTGTTATCAATGGGCAGGGAAAGATTTCAATATTTAACAACTGGGTCTTCTGTCCTAGTGCATACCAGCTGAACATCCACCCTGACGACAGTCCCCTCCTTAGGAAAGGCTCCTGAAATTTGCACCAGAGGCGGAGGACCTGGAGCTAAATATAGACCCTGAAGAGAACACAGGTATAACACATGTCTTATGAGAATACTGCCTGTTTAGCAGTGCTTCTCAAAAGTGGCTGCACTTTGGGGTCACTGGGATTTTCTTTTGAACAGTGACGCCTGGATTTCAACCTCCGCCCCCCCTCCCCCGCCGGATTCTGACTTAATTGGTCCAGGGTACAGCCTGGGCATTGGGATTTTTTTTAAGCCCCCATGATTCCTATGCAGCCCAGGTTGAAAACAGGGCTCTATAGGATCCCCAAAACACGTAAGAGACTTCAGATTAAAAACCTGTGGTTTGCATCTGTATTTCCCAAGGCTAGAGACTTAAAAAAAAAATACAGATTCTCAAGAGATTCTGATTCAGTAATCAGTGGGGACCGGAACTGGATGTTAGCAAGCTCCCCTGGTTTAGAAATCAGTGACAGGGACAATCCCCTGAGGGCCGAGGGGTGTAGAGATTCTACCGCCACCCCACTAGCCCACCCCCAACAGAGTTGAAGCAATTGAGAACATTTTGCCAGGAAGCATCCAGAACCAATTTCCCCAGCTCTTCCTTCCTCTGTGCTGTGGAGACATTGCCTCAAAGAACACGCTTTGAAACACAGCTCAAGACACCCTCCTGGGAGAGCCATTTTCGGGCGAGCCTCAGAGCCCCAGGCCTGCTCTGATTGCCTTTTCTTCCCATTAATCCTGGGACACCCTCATTTAGATGCGATCTGCATATATTTGCATATTGAATTCCAGTGCCGCCTCCCCATCCCTGTGGCCTGTTAGGGGAAAATAAAATGAATGTATTCACAAAGCCTGCTGAGATGTGTTGGAACCTCACGCAGCGCTGAGACTTTGGTACACCTGAAGCCAGGCGCTGGGATGAAGGGAAGATGGCGCAGGCCCGGCGTGGAGCTGCAGGAAGCCTGCAGAAAGGACGACACTAGAAGCTTCCAGAGCTTTGGAACCAGCAGTCTGGCCTGGCTCTTGATGAGAGACAATTTTGGATTACTCCAATGGGAAAAGACGAGCAACACCAGTAGATGGGGTGAAGGAGCGCCCCCTTTAAGGTGGGGCTGATGAGATTCCTGCCCACCTCAGAGAGTGCCTGACTTAGAAACCACCTTGAAGGCTCTCCCACCTCCAGCCATGGGCTCCATGAAGAGCCTACCAGGTGACAGCTGATGCAGTGCAGGGGTCTGAGTGAAGGCATCTAACAGACCTGGTTTGAACTGTATGGCCTGGGGCAAATGACTTTCCCTCCCTGGACCTCAGTTTCCTCGTCCTTATAATGGGAGCAGTCAGCTCTTACATGGTGATGGGAGCCATGTCTTTATTTGGTTACCCAGTAATGAATATCTTTCCTAGGCACCTTCTGAGGCTGGGAAGGAATCTGCTAACGGCTACAAGTGGGAGGAGGCACTGGGAGCCCAGTAGCCCTGAGAGTCCTCCCACGCTGTCCCTGGACAATAATTCTGGCCTTGCTCACATCTGACCTCCTTCCCTTGCTTCCAGCTCACTTTACTAGCCTGGCCTCGAGCCTTCCCATCACTGCTGGTAGCCTCCAGAAACCTTTTCAATACCTTCCTTTTTTGCTTAAGTTAGCCCAAACCAGTTTTGGCTGCTTGCAATCAAGGTCCTCAATTGACACAAGGACCATTTCTGCTCCTTCTCTTCAGCCTCATAAGGATCTGGCTTTAATTGCAAGCACCACCAGCCTCATTTCCCAAAACCTCCTGGATAGCAAGCACCTGCTGAAGATCCCAGGACCCTTCCAATGTGACATGGTCCCAATTCACTCCTCTCCAGCCTTGCTTTTCCCTCTAGGCACCCCCTTCCTGTTTCTATTCATGGTACTCTCTCCTCCCTAGTCTTCCCAATTTCTAAAACATCTGTGTATAATCCTATAGCGCATCCCCTCCCTGCATGTCATCCGAATAGTTGACAACCTGGTTAATCCTTTTAAATCCATCTTCTCTGTATTAGTCAGCTAGGGCTGCCATAACAAAGTACCACAGACTGGGGAACTTAAACAACAGAAATTTATTTTCTCACAGTTTTAGAGGCTCGAAGTTCAAGGTCAAGGTGTGGACAGGGTTGGTTTCTTCTGACACCTGTCTCCCTGGCTTGTAGATGGCCATCTTCTCTATATGTCTTCACATGGTCTTCCCTCTGTGCGTGTCTATGTGCTAATTTCTTCTAAAGACACTAGTCATACTGGATTAGAATCCACTTTAATGAACTTGCTTTAACTTAATTACCTCTTTAAAGACCATATCTCTAAATACAGTTACATTCTAAGGTCCTGGGGGTTAGGACTTCAACATATGAATTTTGGGGAATCCAGTTCAGCCTATAACACCCTCCATCCCCTGCATTCCCACTGCCACTGATGGCACTTCTGCCCTACAACTTCCCTCCTGGTAGTACAATAGCTCAGCCCCTCCAGTACCCAGCAGCCACTCTCTAAATGCACCTCTTTGGTCAGCAATCCCTGACCATGCTCAGAAGGCTTCCATAGCTGCCTACTGTCTTTAGAATGAAGTCTGAACTCCTTAGCTTGGCATCTGAGGTCCTTCAGAATTTGGCTCCCATCTGTTTTCATAGTCGTCATTGCAATTAGGGCCAGGATAAATGACAACGTTATCTAGCAGCTTGCTCTTCAAAGTGTAATTCATGGACCTACAGCATCGGCACCACTTGGGAGCTTGTTAGAAATGTAGACTCTTGGACCAGCCCCAGACCTGGTGAGTCAGAATGTGTATCACCTGCACAGAGCCCAGGAGATCCATACGCATCCTGGAGTTTGCAAGTTCACAGACACCAATGGTAACCAGAGAGGGACTCACAAGAGTGAGACCTGTGGTCACCTTGTTGAGTCAGAAACTTGACTTGGTCCCAACCGAATCATATAATTCACAAGAGTCTGGGATACACAACAGATGACAATTCTGAACAAATGAACTTGACTTCCCAAGGCTATTAAGAATGCCTAACACACAAGTATAAAATAAATGAAAAGGTTGCCAGAGATGGCTCCCTGACGGGAAAGGCAAGGTTCTCATCTTTCATTTCCACTCACCAAACAGATATTGAGGCCCCGCGGAGTGCCAGGTTGGGTGCTGGGCATGTGGAATGAAAGCAGGCCTGAGCTTTGTTCTGTAGGAGCTCACGAACCAGGAAGGGAGGCAGACCACAAGATATGCATTCAGTAACCAGTGTCCATGCCAAGGGCACCCACCCACCCACTCTATTCCTCCATTCCTCCAACCTCAGTCTTGAACTACACCATGCTCTGGCCTCTGGACTTTTGCACTCTCTATTTTCCCTGCCTCAATCCTTCCCAAGCCTCCCCTCTCTGCCCACCCCGTGTGCCTGGCTAAATCTTATTCATCTTTTAGATTTCAGCTGAGATGTCATTTTTTCCAGGAAAATGTTGCTGACCCCCCCCAACCTGAGAAGCGGGCTCTTCTGTGCTCCCATGACCCCCCTCAACCGACCACTTCCCTTATGTGGCATTTTTTTGTAATTCAGAGTGAATTTCCTGCTTATTCATCTGTCTCTCCCTGCAGGCTGAGATCGTTATGAGGGCAGGACCCTCATCTGCTCTGTTCACTGTATTCATAGGTATTTTTTAAACATAGAAAAATAATAGTAATACTAGTCAGCTTTTTTTTTTTTAGCTCATACTTTGTGCCAGACACTGACATAAGTATTTATATGTATTAACTCATTTAATCCTCACAGCTACCAGTGAGGTGTGTGCTATTTTTCCCATTTCACAGATGATTAAAAAACAAAAAACAGAGAAATTAAGAAACTTGTCCAAGGTAACAGAACTATTGAGTGGCAGAGTAGGGAATCAAAGTCAAACAGTCTGGCTCCAGAGTCTGCATATTAGAAGAGGGGTTGAATAACTCTATGGGGAGAGGTAAGAGGTCAGGGGTGGCTTTAGCAGGAATAACACCTGAGCCAAGTTTTGAAGAGTGAAGAGGAGTTTGCCATCTGGACAAGGAGCAGGGCTTTGCACACTTGACATCCTCCAACCCCCATCTGTCAGAGCAACAGCATCTTCCTGAAGGGCAAATGGAAGACAAGTGACAGCACTCCAGACACTAGCTGATGAGGCTTAGAGAGGGCGAATGCCTTAGCATCCAGTTTCATCCTGAGTCACCCACAGGTGGGGCAAGGCAGGTTACACATACCCTGGGGCTCTGGTCCTTCAGTCCTTGTGTGGGTGGGGACCATTGCCTCCTCTCTTGTCCTCCCCCCTCCAGGATTTGAGGCTTACTCCTAAACTACACCCCCATTCCTTGCAGGGATTGGCTCAGCACCTCAGAAGGAAAATCCCAGCCAGCACCCCTTCAGGTAGGTACAAGCCCAGAGCAGACCTGGACACTGTGAGGACAGCGGGGATTTTCCCCCAAAACCTCACTCTGGGACCTTACAAACACTGAGAGCCTCCTCTGGCTCAATGGGCCCCCAGCTTTTTTTTTTTAATTCATTTATCTTTTTAATTGAAGAAAAGTTTTAAATTTTTCCTCCTGTCTACCTCCCCCGCTCCCCTCTGGTAATCACTAGTCCATTGTCCATGTCCATGAGTCTCTGTTTGTTTGTCCTGTTCGTTTGTTGCTTTTAGGTTTATCTCCCACCTATAAGTGATATCATGTGATTTTCAACATTTTTTGTCTGGCTTATTTCACTTAGTATGATTATTTCAAGGTCCATCCATGTTGTTGCAAACGGCAGTATTTCATCTCTTTTTATGGGTGAGTAATATTCCATTGTATATATGTACCACAGCTTCTTTAGCCAATCATTTATTGTAGGACACTTTGGTAGCTTTCATGTCCTGGCCACTGTGAATAATGCTGCTATGAACACAGTGCATAAATATCTTTTCAGATATCAGTTTTCAAGTCTTTGGGGTAAATATCCAGTAGAGGGATTGCTGGATCATATGGTAAGTCAATTCTTAGTTTTTTGAGGAACCTCCATACTGTTTTCCATAGTGGCTGTACCAATTTGCAGTCCCACCAGCAGTGTATGAGGGTTCCAATTTCTCCACATCCTCTCCAGCATTTGTTATTACTTGTCCACAACAGGCTCCCAGCTATTAAAGCTCCAGAACCCTTTTAGGAAATTGGATGTCAAGGGAACCCCAGTTTACAAGACAGATAAAGAGGAGGTGCTGTTCAGCTCCCCATCTCCACTGACACTGTCCCTGTGAGGAACCCTGAGCCACCTTTTTTCACTTTTGGGATAACTGAGGCCTGGAGGAGGCCAAGGACACACAGCAGGTCAGGCCAATGCCTGGATGGGAACTCAGGTGTCCTGAGTTGGACCAGCACCCTTCTCTCTAAACAGCACCGTCTCTCCTGTCCTCTCTATTCTGACTCCTCGAGTTTGAACTAGAAGACTCTACCTCACACCTACATTCACACCATTCATTCATTCATTCATTCATTCAGCAAACCTTTACTAGGCTCTTTCTAAGTGTCAGGCACTGAGCTGGGCCCATGACCTCAGATAGTGGCAAACTAATGCGTAAGATAAACACATTCACGGACATGTACAATCCACTCTGATAAAACCACAGCAGAGACCCTTCATCATTTTATTCTTGGGGTAGACACTCAAAATATATGAGGAGCAATG
This sequence comes from Eidolon dupreanum, assembly GCA_028627145.1. NCBI lineage: Eukaryota > Metazoa > Chordata > Mammalia > Chiroptera > Pteropodidae > Eidolon > Eidolon dupreanum. The sequence continues at coordinate 8,012,733 of CM053504.1, forward strand.
AGGAAGGAGGGACATAGGGATGGTGGGTTGACAGGGTGGGAGGGCCATGTTAGACTTCAGAGCCCCTCCCACTTTCTCTCTCTCTTCCCATCACTCAGCACCTCCTCAGTGACAATTGGCTGAGAACAAGAGATCTCAGCCCTCTGCTCTGCCTGAGGTACCAGCTTTATGCACTTGTTGGTCTAGACCCTGGCCATGAGGCCTGTGTGCTTCTATCAATTTAAGTTAATTAAAATTTAAAATTCTGTTCCCCAGTCTCACTAGCCACATTTCAAGTTCTTAAAAGCCAAATGTGGCTAGTGACAGCCATGCTGAACAGCACAGGTTACAGAACATTGGTGTCATCACAGAAAGTTCTTGTGACCCATACTGCTAGTCCACAGCAGTGACTCCCGGATTTCGAATTTCAAGGACCAGTACATGTTTAAAAGTATTTGGGAACTGACATAAGATTGCCAAGTCCTCATTTTGCCAGAAAAATTTAAAAGCAGTAATGATTTTTTAAAAAGAAGAAAAGCATAACCACTAAAAGAAATATGAAAGTTTTTATTGGATCCTGGGTTTTAAAAACTCACATTAAGGGATATCCATGGAACAATTGGAGAAATTTGAATAGATTGAGTATTGGATAATTACACTGTGGTGACAGAGGAGATTGCTCTTGTTCTTTGGAGATTACGGGTGGAGGATTTAGGGGTGAAATATAAGGATGTCTGCAGCTACTTCCCTTGTGGCTCGGGGGGGAAAAGTATTACATAAATAAATATAGATATATAGATGTCTATATATGGAGGAAGCAAATGTGTCAATGTTAACAGCTAGTGAATCTAAGTGAATTTTATAGGAGTGCTCATTCTATTATTCTTGCAAATTTTCTGAAAGTTTGAGAGCTTTTCAAAATAAAAGTTGAGGGGAAAACAAGATGTCAAGAGAGTGGTTACGCCATTGCTGAACAGAACATGAGGCACCTTGTACAGACTGTGCTGATGCTCCAGTTCTTGATGTGGGATGTTGGTTACATGGTGTTGTGGTGGGTCAAATTGTACCCCCACTAAAAAAAAAAAAAAGATATATCCACCCAGAATCTATGAATGTGACCTTATTTGGAAAAAGGGTCTTTGCAGCTGCAATTAAGAATGCTGAGATGAGATCATTCTGGATTAAGGTGGGCCCTAAATCTAAAGACTGGTGTCCTTTTAAGAGAAGATAGAGGGAGATCTGAGACCCAGAGACACAGAGAGAAGGCTGTGTGGAGATGGAGGCAGAGATATTGGAGTGATGCTGCCACAAGCCAAGGAATTCTGGAACCACCGAATTCTGGAACCACCAATAGCTGGAAGAGTCAAGGAAGGATTCTCCCCTAGAGCTTTAAGGGTTGCATGACACCTTGATCTTAGACTTCTGGTGTCCAAAACGAAGAGAATAAATTTCTGTTGTTTTAGGCCACCAGGTTTGTGGAAATGTTACAGCATCACTAGGACATTTACGCAGGGTGTTTACTTAGTGGAAATTCATCAAGCTGTACACTTATGATTTGTGCATAGTTATCTATGTATATTATACTCCTTAAAAATGTACTTTAAAATAAATAAACCAGAATGGCTATCGACTATCAGCATTCATTTATTTTAAAAAAATGTTTTGTTTGAAGGTTTGGTAAGGACATAAGGTCAAAATCAAAGATAGGCCCTTAAAATTAAATTTCACTTTATGGTACTCTTCATTTTGCTAAGAATCCACAAACATCCCATCAAAGATAAGCACCAGCTGCAAATCGGCTGCATCAAAATCACCTGGAGAGTTTTAAAAAATACAGAATCGCAGACAGACAGGTCACCAGGACAAGATAGGGAGTCCAGAAATAGACCCGAATACAAGTGGGAACTTTGTATCTGCTAAAAGTGGCATTTCAAATTAGTGGAGGAAGACAGATTATTCGATATGCTGTTGGTTCAACTGACTAGCCACTCGGAAAAAAATAAAGCTGTCTCTCTACTTCATCCACTCACCAAAATAAATTCCAGATGGACGAAATGTTCATTAAAAAAAAAAAAAAAAAACCTAAAAGGGCTACAAAAGAATGAAAGGCATTTTCCTTTTATAATCTTGAGGTAGGAATTGCCTTTAACAAACATTTACTGAATACTTATTCTCTAACTTTGCGTTTGGCACTAGAGATGGGGACAAGCAGAGGTCCTTCCCCTCCAGGAACTCAAACCAGTGAGGATGGTCCAGAACAGTGGTTCTCGGGTTTTAAGATTTCACTAACAATTAAAAATCATTTTTAAATTCTTTGCTTTTTAATAATCTTACATTGGGGCAAGTAGGTCTCTCTGTACCATACAAAATTGCAAAGCTGTTATAGAAAAAGTTTAGTACATTTTACTACATAAAAACAAATGACCAAAGAACCAAACCAAACCAAACAAAAACAAGTGGCCCTGATGGGAGGGAGAGATAAAGATAGATTGCTTAAAGAGTATGAGGTTTCCTTTTGGGGTGATAAAAATGGTTTGGAATTAGATAGAGGTGGTGGTTGCACAACATTATGAATGTTTTAAATACTACTGAATTATAAACTTTAAAATGATGAATTTTATGTTACGTGAATTTCACTTCAATTTAAAAAAATAGAAATACAAATTTTAAATTCAACTAAAACAAAAACTCAAATGCCTTGCTGGAAAAAATTTGGAACACAAGAGGGAGACAAGAATTCATTTCCCTGATATACAAAGAGTTCTGACAAATCAATAAGACAAAGATAAATGATCTGGTGTTGGTGAGGGCATGGAGCAAGAGACAACCTTGTATATCATTGGTAAGAATGTAAATCGCTATGAGGTTTTGGGAATATAATTTGGAAATAATTAAAATGCACATAGCTTTTGAACCAGCAATTTCACTGCTGAGATTTTCATCTTACAAATATAGTTACACAAGTACTCTTGCAACCCAAGCAAACATATAGGTTCAAAGGTATTTTTTTGCATTTTATAATAGTAAACAAACAACCTGTGTGCCCATCAGTAGGGAACTGGTTAAATATGGTACATCTTCTGGGTAGTGGATCCTACCCAATCATTAAAAAGATATATCTATACGTGCTTATGGAAAACTGTCTGAGGCAAGAACTATTAAGGGTGTATTTGGGGGATGGGGGAACAATATCCACAACACTTAATATTATACATTCTGTGTGTGCAGATTCTTAAAACATTTCTAGGGGTACACAAAGAGCCACTAACAGTGGTTACCTCTAGGAAGTCACACTGAGATTAGGGGACAAAGAGAGATTTTTACCTAAACTTCATACCTTTTTGTACTTCTTGAATATTTTTTAATCATTAACGTATATTACTTTTTTCTATATTATTTTTAAGGTTAATTTTTAAATTATGAAATAGCTTAGGCATAGGAAGTGTGTAGATAATAATGAAACAAACTCAAGTTCTCATCATCCAGATTAAATAATTTACAGACACAATATGAAGACACAATATGAAGACCCCTGTGCACCTTTCTATGACCTCACTCCCTTTTCCCCTCCCTAGACACCATTCCAAATTTGGTGTTATCAGACATGTATGTTTTAAAATCTTCTATAATTTCTATATCTGTCAACAAACAACATGTTGTTTTGCATATTTTATCCTTTATATAAATAGTGCTCATCTATACAGTATAGTTCTTAGACCCAGGCAAGTCAAGTCTTGGCCCCTGAGCTTAGAGAGGTCTCCTTCTGGCCCTTCTCTGTCTGTGCCCCTCCTAATGGGGCAAGGAATCTGAGGGGACATGCACACCTGGAGCCTGGAGCCTCAGGGCACCCAGGACCCCGGAACTCCTGGCCCAAACAGCCTCCAGCACTAGGCAGCATCTATGAAGAACTTTCCAGGATCCATACTTCTAAGGGTGAGCCTTCTACCTAAGTGTATTGTTACCTTGGACTTCTCTCCCCCCTCCCCCATACACACACATTAAATTCTACATATTTGGCAACTTGCTTTTCCACTAAATATTACATTTTTAGCATTATCTATATTAATATCTATAGCTCCAGTTTACTGATTTTCGTTCTCATATAGCATGTCTTCAAAGTTTTAAAAATTTCAGATCCCTGGGCCCTCACCCAGAAGATTCTGATATGGGAGGAGGGACCAGAGGGGCTGAAATATCTGCGTATTTTTGGAGCTCTGCGTGATGCATCTCAGCAGCCATGTTTGAGAACCACAGGGAGATAAACTCCTCCAGGCACGCCCCTGGCTGTGCACAGACCGGTGTTATCACTTTCTGCTGTCCTTCCTGTGTCCCCTCGGTCTGCTTGGATGAGCCTCTGCACAGGCCACCAAGACAGTGGCCTGGTTCAGGACTGGGAGAGCTGGCAGAGGCAGTGGGCACCCCCTGCTGGAGACAAACGTATTCTGAGCATTCTGGTCCCTCCATCAGCCCCCTGCCACCCTCCCCCAGCTTCTCCCTCCTCCCCGCAGTCTTTTGCAGCTCATTGAAGGTCTACTCCACTTGGATGCAAATAAATGCCATCTCTTCCTCTTTCAAAAAACATTCTCACATAACATAGACTTTCTAACAGCTCCCTTTAATGGAGCCTTTATTAATGATGGAGGGGTGTGTGGTTGAGACTCTGCTGGGCTCAAATCCTAGTCCATCCTCTGATCACTGTGTGACCTCAGGCAAGTCACCGGATGTCTGAATAACTCAATTCCTCATGGATAAAATGGGACAGTAATGCCACCTACCTCATAAGACTGCTTTGAGGATTAGAGTTTAAAGGGGTGCCTGGCATGCAACCCGACTAGTTACTGTTAGATGCCAGACCCAGTGCTAATGATTTCTCACAGTGATGAAGAGCTTACTTGTGCCAGGTGCTGTTCTGTGCTCTTTCTGTTGATTACATCATTTATTCATCACAATTCCAAGAGGTGAGTGTGCTTACTTTCACTTTTATTTTACACCGAGACACAGAGATCAAGCAATTTGCCCAAAGGCTCTCATTGGCATAGAATGTGATTCAAACCCAGGCAATTGTACTCCAGAGCCCATACTTTTAATCACTACCTCCTCGCAGCTATCTTTTAGGGCATGTCCTCATACCCATTACACAGCCGAGGACACAGAGGCTCAAAGAGGTGAAGTAACTTGCCTCAGATTACACAACTAATTAATATTAGAGCCCTGGCTTGGACTTGTCCCAGTTCTGTCTCCTTGCATTATCTTCTGTAATTCCATGACAACCCAGCAGGTGTAGTGACCCTGGATGACAAGTTAGGACACTGAACTGAGATGGTTGAGTGACTTGCTCAAGGTCACAGAGCCAGTTAGTAGGAAGCTTTTTCTGTTGGGGGTGGGGCCCAAGGACATTCTGTTCAGGGCTCAACACCTCTGCGGTGCCCTGCTGCAGCCCCTGGCCATCTCTTGTCTTTATGATCACAGCTCCTGTTCCCAAGCATCCGAGTTTAGCATCACTTGCTTCTGGACCAGCCTCAGCACAGCTGTCAACGTCGTGCTCTCAAGCTGTCACTCAGCTGAAGCCAAGCCTCAGCATTGGCTCTTGGAGCTTCTTGTATGGCATGGGGCTCTGATTCCATGCCCCTGCCTTCCTGGAGGCAGCTGTACTATGGAAGGGGCAAGAGATTGAAGCCAGACAATCCAGGGTTCAAATCCAGCTGGGCAAGTGTCCTCACCTCCTTGAAGTCCCATTCTGTCACTAATAAGGAGATAATAATGATCTGTGCTTTGCAAGCTTCTGTGAGGATAAAATGCAACAAAGTACGTACACAGACTCTGGTACACAGTAGGTGCTGAGTAAATGTTAGATCCCTTTGCTGGTTCTTTGCTCCAGACCCTCATTTCCTACTGTGCATGCTCCCTCCTCACAGGCCCAGAAGTCCCCACCTTTCCTTCCAAGATACTCCCTTGAGTTTTACAAGAGGTCTCTGAGCCAGGGTTGGGTTGGTGTAGAACACACATCCTCTGTGGTGTCTGGGGCAGAGGGAAGGGCATACACGCCCTAGGCTCATAGGCAGAATAACAGCACCATATATAACTCAGTCCTTGTTCAATGGCCCAACAGAGATTGACTGAGCACCTACTATGTGCCAGTAATTGTGCTTGGTAATATGGCTACAGTGCTAAACAACTAAAACAAGATTCCTGTTTCCTATATAGCAGGTCCTTGAATAAACATCATTTCATTCAACATAATTTCGTTGTTACATTGATGAAATGCCACAGGAACTTCATTCTTGTTTATCTCAATTAGCCTATGGTAAATTGGTTTCATTCATTATATCTCGTTTCTTGGGTGGAGGGGTGGCTTCAGCAGCTACAGTGTCTCCTCTGTGGTTGCAGCTCCTGCTAGTAAGGCCCATTGTGGCCCCAGCTCCTCTCTGGGTCTCAGTAATGCCATCTCCTCCTTTTACAGTTCCAGCCCCAGGGAAGGTCGTGGCTTCTTAAATTACTAATCTTAGGTTTGTCTCAACTTCCCCTGGTCACTCTTTCCGCCCATCAAACAACTTTGTAACTAATTCTTCATATTATAGATTTCCTTATTATAGAATCATCTGGCATGGGTCTGGTTTTTCTGGCTAGATCCCTGATATTCTGTGTCTCTGCCTCCTTGTCTATAATATGAGGGGGTTCATTCATTCATTCATTCATTCATTCAACAAATAGGTATCTAGTAGCCCCTTGTGACCATAAAACTGTACTAAGTGTTGGAAATATCATAGGGAACAAGAAAGATTAAAAGCATGAAAATCTAGGTGCTGCCTACTCCTTATGCCTCTGTAATGATCAAATGAAATGTTTGTATAAATGTCACCTGCTGCCTAGGTCTCAGGAATCACCATCACAGGCAAACATTATTTGGATGACAGACTATTTTCTAAATCCAACTGTTCTGGTCCTAGGGCCTTTCCCCACCACCCCTTACCCTTTCCAATACTGAAGAAGAAAGATTAAGACAAATAAAAAGAAGCCTAAATTTACACCGTGGGGAGTCAACTTAAGGGACTCATTATCCCAAGTGGTGGTACAGTTTTAAGCTATAAATAGGTTTTTAAGAACAGGTTTAGCTAGCCCACAAATGGCAGTGGCGTGGAGAGAGAAGGTAGAGATGAGTGTGAGAGCACCCACCTGCTGACCACCTACTCTCAACTCTGCTGCCCTCCTGGGGCATACAGCACAGTGGAAGGAGCACTGGACAGAGAGAGTCAGAAGACCAGGGTTTGAATCCCAGCTCTGCCAATCGCCAAGTGCATAACATTGGATAAGTCATTTCATTTCTCTTGAGCCTCTGTTTCCTCATTTGTAACGTGGAAATCTTGAGAGTACCTATGGTCTCTGGTTGTTGTGATTATTACAGTTTAGAAATGCATATAAAGAACTTAATGTAGCATGTGGCACTTGGTAAGTGCTCAACAAACATTCATTAATATGATTATTATCTGTTGCACGCAATTTGGCCTGGAATCGCAATCCTCTCTACTAGACGAGGAAACTTGCTGTTAGCCAGTCACTTTTCTCTCTGAGCTTCATTTTTTTATCTGTTAAAAGGGAAAATAGTAACCACCTGCCTGATTCAGGAAAGATAAAGTATCATCTAAGAAGCAAGTATTATTATTATTACTACACGAGCAATGGTACCGTAATCTAAAAGTGGAGTCTGGAGCCAGATTTCTGAGTTTTCAATCCCAGCTCCACTCCTTACTTAGATAAGATTCCTTTACTGTTCCATGCCTGTTTCTTCATATATAAAATGGAGATAATGGCAACTACCTTGTAGAGTGTTTGTAGTAAATAAATTAATGTAGGTAAAGTGCTTAGAACAGTGACTGGCACAGAGTTTTTTTAAGTGTTAAAATGACTAAGCATACTTCACATGGTGCCTAAATTGCTTGGCGCTTTGGAATCAAACACATCTGCAGTCCATACCTCAGCTCTACCCTCTTGCTGTGTGACCTTGGACAAGTCACTTCCCCTCTCTGAATCTCAGCTTCCTCCTCTTTACCATGGAAGGTGATAACAACCCTTGTTTCCTTAAGATAGAAACCATGATGCAGTAAAACACATGTGCATTGCCTGGCATGTGGTAAGTGCTCATTCACTGATAGTGCTTTCTCACGTCTTTCCTTCTTGGCTCCTCTGCTCAGCATTTTTCTCAAAGGTATACTTTAATGTCCTTCTGACCTAGCGTACCTTCACTGCCTCTAGAAGTGTCCCCATCAAAGCTAAGACCAGAACTACAAACTGCGGTTCTGATGCGAAGAACCCTGGATTTTTGGTCAGAAAACCAGAATCGGCTTGTTTTTGTGATGGAAGGATTCTGATATGTTTTTTTTCTGGGGAGCCATGACCCTGGGCTCCTCTCTCGCCTTGGGTTTCTCTTCTGTTTCACAATGAGGCTGTTACCTCCTATATGATAACACTCTGCAATCTTGTGATTTGGAGGCAAAGGCCAAGGTTAGGGTTGAGCTTTAGTTGGTCTGGGGATGGGAATGGGTACTGACTAATACTGAGTACTGCGACATCCTTGAAGCAGGATGCATCCTACTGGCATGGGGTGGGGGGTAGAGAGGGCTCTGTAGGGATGAGAAATTAGGTCCACTTTAGAAAACTACCAGTCAAGTGAGAAACCATTGTTGATCCAGCTCTCCTGGGCTGCTCTGGGGGCCTGGTCCTGCGGGATTGGGGGCGGGGGGGGGGGCGGCTAGCCCATCTAGAGACTTCATGCCCTATTCCCCCTACCAAAACCTGCTCCTAGGAGAGTACCAGGGAAACCCCCTCATACTCTTGTGCATACAAATTATAACAGCTCAAAGCATCCTTTGTCTTTTTAAATAGGTTTTCCTTAAGGAATTTTTTTTGAGATTCCCCTCTCCGCCAAGTTTGTATTTTTCAATTAAGGAAAATAACTTGTGCAACACAACGACTTAAGGACAAACCGGGGCACCAGGCTCCCTCGCAAAATGCGAGAAAGGCTTAAACAGAGGGCGGTGCCAAAGGTGGCATTTTGAGTATCAGGAGGAGGGCCTACCTTCCTGAAGGGCTACAGACCTTTAAATACATCTACACCATCTACATTGACCAGAAGAGGGCGGTGGAGGATGTCTTGACCTACCACTCCATCAATGTAACAAATATAGTAGGCCTGCCCTTAGCTGTGGGGGATACATTCCAAGACCCACAAGTGGATGCCTGAAACAGTACCAAACCCTATATATATTATGCTTTTCCTATACATATACCTATGATAAAGGTGATTTAGTTTATAAGTTAGGCACTATAAGAGATTAACAATAATAAACAGTAACAATTATAACAATACACTGTAATAAGTTATGCAGACTGGTCTCTGATAATTGAAAAATTAAAGGGCTATTAAATGACTAAGGGTGGGTATCATATACGCAGGGAGGCTACTTAGGACAAAGGGAATGATCCATATCCTGAGTGGGAAAGAGATGAGTGGCAAGGAGCTGGACAGCATGAGTCCACCATGCTACTCAGAACAGCACGCAATTTAAAACTTATGAATTGTTTATTTCTGAAATGTTCCATTTAATATTTTCAAACCACAGTTAACCTTGGGTAACTGAAACCGAGGAAAGCAAAAAACTGCGGGTCAGGGGCACTACTGTATGTATGTATAGCTCACTAAGGGCTGGGCCTCCTCTCCATTTCCCCAATTCCAGACATCCAGACTTGCCTCCCAAGTCCCTCTACTTGAGATGACCTTGGACGGGCAACCTCCCATCTCCAGGCCTCAGTTTCCTCATTGGTACAAAGATTATATATTCCCCACCTCTCAAGCGACATTAAGCCTAATCAGAACCGATTTCATTAGGTTCAGTGAGACTATTTAAGTAACCGGTTAAGAGCCAGGAGGAATGACCAATAACATTTCTCTACCTTCCTTGTCAAACCGCCGAGAGGCCAAATGCTTTTCCTAGCGCTGTTCCGGGAAGGGCGTGGTCAGGCCACTGCGAGCCACGCCCCAAAAAGCGGGGCAGCCTTCGCCACGCCCAACCCTGCGGCCCAGGGTAGGGACCCAGCAGTGACGTTACGTAAACTTCCTATGTAACCCTACGCCAAAAGAGAAAGTAGTCCCAAACCCGTAGCGGACTCCGTCACCAATACTAGAAGACATATAAAATCTTAGACTCTCTTTAGACTCGATTCTGGTTTTGAGGCTTCAGATCACCTTCCAGCATACCGAAAACCTGTCTTTCTCTAGGTCGGCGTAGGAAGTAGTTCCGGCCCACGATAGGCCGGTGGGTCCCTCCGCAGCGGGGGAAAGAAGATGGCGACTTCGTCGATGCCGGAGTCGGAGAGGAACGCGGCTCCAAAAGCGTCAGGTGAGGGTCAGGTAGATTCAAATTGCCCCACTGCACCGTACCGTGAAGTGGGTCCACACTGCGGGGATACTCGGCGGCAAGGTCCCGGCCGGCGGGGCTGTCCAAACAGGGCCCCGGGGTCCCAGGCCCTTTAGTCGCTCTCGCACTTGCCTGAGCGGAAACTCGAGGCCACCACAAGATGGCGTCGGGCCTGGAGCGCAGGCAGCGCCGGGGACAGCCCCGAGTCTCCAGGCCCCGGGACCGTAGTTGTCAGCCCCCCTCCGCATGGGAACTAGGGGAGGGGGAAAGCTAGCTACTGACCAAGGGGGGGCCTGTGGGCTGTACCACCGACCCTGCACCCAGGGGAACTCGGGGGTCCGAAGGGCTGAACCACTGAGCCTGGACGGGGCCCTTAGAGCGAACCACGCTACGAGAATCGTGGAGCGGAGAAGGGTCATACCGGCCTTTGACCACCCTCCCAGGGATAGGGAAGGTCCTTAAACTGGGAGGCAAGGCTTCTCGGTCCTATTTGCCCGAAGCTTCCCTCTGTACACACGAGAAAGCCTCGCCCTATCAGAGACTCAGTCTTTGTGCCTGCGAAATGGGCACACGAGTGCAGCTGGGTGGGTCGTGGTTGCCGGCGCCAGTAAGGTGGCTCACCTGTACCAGTCCCCGTTACCTTTTCTCTCAGAGTGAAGGCCCCAGACCCCGCGCCCCGCTGTCAGGCGGCCCCCGGAGTCGATGGAGGAGAACGAGGTAGAGAGTAGTAGTGACGCGGCCCCTGGGCCTGACCAGCCGGAGGAGCCCTCTGAGAGCGGCTTGGGTGTGGGCACCTCGGAAGCCGTGTCCGCCGACAGCAGCGACGCCGCGGCTGCTCCAGGGCCAACAGAGGCGGACGACTCCGGCGTGGGGCAAAGCTCGGATCGCGGCAGCAGCTCTCTGGTATGGGCCGTGCAGGCCGGCGTGGGTGGAGGCAGGGATCACGGGCAGCAGTGCCTGGCAGCCAAGGGGAAGCAGCCAGCAAGGCTGGCTTATAACTAATGTTCGTTTTTGGTTTACTGTGTGTCAGGCACCACGCCGAGCCCCTAACATGGAGTTTCTCATTTAAGTCTCGTACCTTGTAAGGCACGTACGACTCTCAGAAAAGGAAACTGAGGCACTGAACGCTGACAGAGCCAAGATTCAAATCTAGGCTATGGTCTTACCCACTGCTCTTATTCACTGCCTTCACTCTTTGAGATAGATGTGTAGGTGTCCTGATTCGAGTTTTGGCTCTGCCTCTGATTCACCGAGTACCTCTTTGAGTCTCTGTCTTACCATCTGTAAAATGAAGCGAGAACACCTGCTTCTGCGGGTGCTCTGTTATGAGCTCTACCAGACGTTTTCTTGGAAACACCTCGTAAAACCATTTTCTCCTGTGTCTGCCACTTCCCTATCTCCCTGGTGATCTTGAACAAGCTACCCAACTTCCAGCTCTCAGTTTCCTCACCTGAAAAGTGGAAGTGATGATTATACCTGCCTCCAATAGGGTTTTTGTAAGAATTAAATGAATTAATATGTGCAAAGCAATTAAAACAGTGCTCAGCACATAGTAAACACTGTTAACCATTACCATTGTTATTATCTGTAAGATAGTGGTCATTTTCAAGACATCACATTATTGTTATCAAGACATCACTTTGGGGTCCAGGAGTTTCCTTAATTCAGCAGAGTGGGCCTACCATGTGCCCAGCTTGTGTTGGACCCTGGCGATACAGCAGGGGACAAGGCACATGTGGTCCCAGGCCTTACGGAGGGTACAGTCAGACCTGGGAGATATTACACTGCAGAGTTAATGGTGCCGTGATGGGGGAGAAACAGGCAACTGCAGCACTAAGGATGGAGAGGTTCTAACTTAGCCTTTGGAGTCAGGGTCAGCTTTCTAGAAGGGGTACCAGCTAAATGGCAGTGAGAGAGCTGGGTAGGAGTTAGCCATGGTGCAGTGCTGGGAAGCATTTCAAGGAGAGGGAACAGCTTATTCAAAAGCCCAATGAAAATAGCTCCTCTTGGCTGTTATGTGGGAGATTTGGGGCCCTTTACCTGACCAGAGCCAGGGACTTTGAGGCTTTTTCTTGGAGGGCTCTGCAACTAGAGAGCTTCTTGCACTGGTTCTCAATGAGGCTGAGGGTGTGAGTGATGCCACTCACCATGTCCTTGAGCTGAGGAGTGCTGTCTAGTGGATGGCAGCCTGCCCTGCCCCATCCCCAGCTCCTAAACTCCCTCTCTCCCTGTTTCTTGTCCCCCCAGGAGGAGGTATCCGAGAGCAGCTCAAGTACAGACCCCCTGCCCAATGGCTACCTCCCTGATTCATCTTCTGTATCCCATGGGCCAGTGGCAGGAGTGACCGAGGGCCCCCCAGCCCTTGTGCATTCCAGCGCACTCCCAGACCCCAACATGCTGGTATCCGACTGCACAGCTTCTTCCTCAGATCTGGGCTCGGCCATCGACAAGATCATTGAATCCACCATTGGGCCAGACCTCATCCAGAGTGAGTCAGGCAGAGGGTGGCAAGAGTCAGCCCACTGGGGTTTCCCTATGGAGCCCAGCAGAATCAGCCGTGCACACCCCAGCAGCGCACACTCAGGCAAATAACCCTACCATTCTGAATGTGTAACGTGGGAACAATAACCTCTATCACATAGTGGTAAATGGTGTGAAGATTTAATGATACAGCACAATAACATTCTTAGCATAGTGCTTGGCAGGAGATAAGCGCTCAATACAGAAACAGTAACACCTAACTTTGTACTGGGGGTCTTTTCTAAACACTTTACATCCAGTAGCTTTTTAATCCTCCTAGGAACCCCAAAAGGTAGGTACTGTTATCCTTACAGTGTAGAGAAATCTGAGGCACTGAGGATGTAAAATAATTTACCCACTGTCACCAGCAAGTGTTGGGCCATGATTTACCACACTGTACTATCTATTGATGATACACATAAAGGCCATAGCACCTGGAAAAGCCATGGGATGATCTGGAAAGCCAACCCTAAGGAAGTGGTGCAGTAGCTGGGCCTTAACTGTGGGCAAATTTGGAGAGGCAGGAGGGTGACTCTCCAGGTTAGTGGTCAAAGGCAGGGCAGCTGGGGTAGCCATGGCATCTGTGTAACTGTGGGCTGGCTACTGGACAGACATGGCACACACACCAGACCTCCAAGAGCCTTGCTTTGGGTGGGTGATGGTGGGGGAGCCAGGTGAAGCTCAGAGGGGTTCGCAGCTTGTTTGCAGTCACATGGGTGAGCCAGAATGAGTATGGGCAGTGACAGTTTATTATCTGGGAATTCCCTCCCATGTCTGCCCAGGCTGCATCACTGTGACCAGTGCTGAGGATGGTGGGCCTGAGACTACACGGTACCTGATCCTGCAGGGACCAGACGATGGTAAGATCCTAGGCGGCAGACCTCGGGAGCCTTGCAGTAGGTGGAGGAGTAGGAGAGGCTCTGCCACAGTCACTGTGTGATCTTGACAGGTTATCTACTACGCTGGGCCTCGGTTTCCCCACTGTTACTCTGGTAGGGAGTTGGGTTCCAGGATCCCTCGGCCTGCCTCAGAAGGACAGCTGTAGCTTGTGCCCAACCTCCTCTTCTACTTTCCTTTCCTCTGATTCCCTCATTCACCCCCAGGTGCCCCCATGGCATCACCAATGTCCAGTTCCACCCTGGCCCACAGCCTGGCAGCCATCGAGGCCCTAGCTGATGGCCCCACATCCACATCCACATGCTTGGAGCCTCCTGAGGAAGCCCGGGGTGGGCCCAGCTCCCCAGCACAGCCTCCCCCAGCTTCTGGCACTGAAGAGCCAGACCTACAGAGCCTGGAGGCCATGATGGAGGTGGTGGTAGTGCAGCAATTCAAGTGCAAGATGTGTCAGTACCGGAGCAGCACCAAGGCCACACTGTTGCGCCACATGCGGGAGAGACACTTCCGCCCAGGTGCATTGATAGCTGCCTGCCTGGCTGGGACTGCACAGGTCAGGGTGCGGTGCCAAGAGCCAGACATGGAAGCTTGTTTTACTGCCCCCTCAGCAGCAGCAGCAACTAGTAAGAAGGGACGTCCACGGAAGTGGGGCACCTCCACCAAGACCCAGGAGGAAGAGGCGCCAGAGGAGGAAGATGATGATGACATTGTGGACGCTGGTGCTATTGACGACCTGGAGGGTAGGCCACCATGGCTGCCAGGCCTGCTACCTCCACCCCCATCTACAAATACTGAGCTCCTTCTGGCCCACGTGGAGAGCCAGGGAAAAGGAATTTGTACAGGTGCTGCCACAGGTGTCTTCAGTATATGACAGGAGTTGGAGCTCTGGGACCAGGACCTCTGTGCAGTTGTGCAGGTTGTGCGCTGACAAAGCACTTCTAAGAGGGCCGCATTCACATTTGTCCAACAGAAATAGAATGCAAGCCACATGTGTACTTTTTCTTTGTAGCCATGTTTTTTTTTTAAGTAAAAAATAAAGGATAAAATTAAGTTTATATATTTTACTCTATCTAAAATATGCAGTATGCAATCATAAAAGTTATTTTACTTTTTTCACACAAATTTTACCTTTTTTCATACTAATTGAAATTTGATGTGAATCTTACACCTAATTATGTCTCAGTTTAGGCTAGGCATATTTCAAGGGCTCAACATCTAGTTACTGGCTCCTGCATTGTCATAGAATCTATCTGGCACAGTCATACAAAGATTGGAGACTCGAATGTCTATTATTTTTTCTAAGTGGCTGTAAAGTGTCTTGAGAAAAGGGTAGCTTTTTCCAGTTCACATAAAGGTGTTGTATAAGGCAATGATAGGTGTCAGGAAAGGTGCAGAGAAGGTACTTCAGGAGCCTGGAAAGGGATGCACACTGTCAGCCAGGAGCATCAGGAGGGCTGCCTGGAGGAGGCATCACTGGTGGGCTTAGAGAAGTGAGCAGGGCTCAAGAAGTAGTCTTCTTCCGTGAGTGGGGCAAGGGATCAGGACTGAAAGGGTGGATCCAGCACTGATGGCCACCTTTTCTCACTGTCCCCACAGAGGACAGCGACTACAATCCAGCTGAAGATGAGCCCCGGGGCCGGCAGCTACGACCCCAGCGCCCCACTCCCAGTACCCTGAGACCCCGTAGGAGACCTGGCCGGCCCCGGAAGCTCCCCTGCCTGGAGACCTCAGACCTCCCAGATGGTGAGACTTGGTCTTGGGAGGGGCTGTGTGGGTGG
>CM053504.1:8028815-8157414 GCA_028627145.1 Eidolon dupreanum
TGGTGGAAGAAGGGAGGCTGGATGAGAGAAGGCAAAACCTGACTGGTGGCGCTGAGAGGAAGCGGTTAACAGGGCCTTCCCTGGCACCCACTACTGCTTTGAGGGGAACACATCTGGGCCACCGTGGGCTGTTTTGTATGCCTCATACTGCAAAGCAGCACCACATCTTCAGGGGTGCTGTTTGCGTGGTGGGCAGCTTAGTTTGCTTGTTCACCACCATAGCCAGAAGATGGCAGTAATGCTGGTTTTATCTAATTCAGTATGCTAAAAATTTTCCAGCAGGTAGCAGTAACGTGTCTCAAGAGGGGCTCCTTTTTCTCATTAACCCAAACGTGTGGTGTGGGCCTGCAGTAGCCCCAAGCCATCTTTTGCCCACTACCCAACCCAAGCCTTGGAGGCCACTCTCATTTAGGCGTCATGCAGCTAAGGAGGTCAGAGGTGTCATTAGTCCCATTTTACCGATCCAGGAAACCGCAGCTTGGCTGGACCAAAATGAGGCAGCAAGTTGGCTTTCACTGGGGATGGGGCAGGGGGGTGGGGCGTGGTCCTCAAGCACAGAGGGCCAGAACCCCTGTGCTTTCTTCATGCCATGCATCTTCTTCAGACAGGGACTCATGACCTGGAAATTGTTTTCTGGAACCCTAACGGTGGGGAACAAGGTGGCTGTCCCATACTTCAGTGGAGAGGGTGTAGACTATGGAGCTCTGCCACCTGGGTTTAGCTCCAAATTCACAAAGTCACTCTAGGACTGTGACAAGTCACTTTACTCTGAGCCTCAGTATCCTCCTCTATCAGATGGTCTGTGGGCGGTATGGTACAGAGCAGGTGCTCTCAATGGGAAGAGTCCGCAACCCTTGCAGGCCCTGACCCTGGCAGCACTCTCTCATTCTGTGAGCCCGCTCCCACAGTAGCGCTAGGGCTGTGGTGAGGTGCAACAGGAGGGGAGACCGATCTCAGCCTACTGTCCTTTTGCCTCTCTCCCAGGAGCACATGTTCAACCATGTGGGCAGTAAGCCCTACAAGTGTGACGAATGCAGCTATACCAGCGTCTACCGGAAGGACGTCATCCGGCATGCAGCTGTGCACAGCAGGGACCGGTCAGTGGGTGTGAGTGGGATGGGGCCGGGGTGGGAAAGTGGAGGCCCAGGATAACCATGGTTCCCAGTTAATGAGCACGTGCTCAGGGCCAGCCATTTGTAGCACTTTACGGACATTGGAAAGGTAAGGCCACTCATCCCAGATGACTTGGCTTAGAAGAGGGCAGTAGCAGGGCCTTGAGGTCCCTTAGTCTTTTCCTTGCTATGAGCTGTAGTTTCTCATCTGTAAGGTGAGGACAGTCATTGGTGAGGAGATAAAAGGAAATTGTGTACATGAAGGGGCTCAGTAAATGATCTAAAGATCTTCCAGATTCCAGGGCCACACTCATCTTTCATGGCACCGAAAAGACAGACTTAGGACAAGTGGGTGGCCAGACAAAAATCTTCAGGGGCCTAGTGATACCTCTCTGAATTATAGTTCAATCTGCAGCTTTGGGAAGGAAGTAGGGAGTGAGTAGAAATTAGGTATAGGGATCCACAAAGTGGACCTGTTAACAAAAATTGCAAAAGAAATTAAAATAGAATCTTATTCACATATAATTTGCAAATCAGAATAGTAGCTCTCAGTATGAACCAAAGACTTGCTGGCAGGAGTTGGGGGATGGGGAGGTGAGGGGTGGGCAGGATTTTTAAAAGGAGAAGGGTTACTAGGGAAACTAGATTATGAACTTACCCATTCTTTTTCTTTTTTCATATCGCAATATATAAATGTATCAAATCAACAGGTACACACCTTAGTCATTTTCTGATTGTTGGAGACAACTGGATTTTTCAACGGTGGGCTGACTCAGTGGTCAACAAATGGGGCTATGATACAAAAACTATGGCTAATATGTGATTAAGCATCTGTCAGTGTCCTAGTTCCAGTTCAGGCTTGTAGAACAAAAGCTTTGGGGTTCCTCACCAGAAATCAAGCAGCAGAGAGACCGTTTGTTCTGTTGACAGTTTCCAAGTCCAAGGAGCGACGTAGTGCTCTGTAAGCAGCCTCCAAGTTCACACTGCAAAACTCCAGATGCTGGGCACACGTTGTGACAGTTCTTATAAGTCTTCAGATTTCAAACTGTGTTTGTGGGAAAGCCAGCTCTCTAAAATGCTTATAGATTTTCTTAAGGAAAAAAAAAAGGAAGGGAATTTTGTGTCCAAGCAGGATTAGGGATAACAGGTCTACTAGTTTAACAGCATTCTTTTCTGTGGGACTTCTCAGGGTCTTTAAAATGCAAGTGTATTTTGTGACTGTGTGAGAGAAAGAATGCACCATTCCCAAACATAGTGAAGTACAGAACTTACAGTACCCTCTTAGCATTTTCCCCAGCACACTCTTGCTGGGGATTGGGAAATAGCGATCTGAGAGAAAGGGGCTTGAGTGGAGAGTAGGGACACTCAGGGCTGAGACGGGGTCTGGGGTCTGGTCCATACTAAACGGTTTGGGGAGGGCTTGGGGAAGTGATGGTCTAACTCCTGTACCTTCCTCCCCCAGGAAGAAGAGGCCAGATCCGGTAAGTCTGGGGCCCTGGCCTGGGAAAGGAGCTACTTGAGGGCTGCTTGTGGGGGTGGAGGCAGGAAATGAGGTCTCTCTTCCGCTTCTCTTTCTCCATTCTGCCCCCTCTTGTCCCTCTCCAGACCCCAAAGCTGAGCTCCTTCCCCTGCCCCGTGTGTGGTCGTGTCTACCCCATGCAGAAGAGACTCACGCAGCACATGAAGACACACAGCACTGAGAAGCCCCACATGTGTGATAAGGTGGGTGGAGCCAAAGGCTGGGCAGGAGCGGGGGCAGGGGGCTTCCCAGGATGATCCACCACCCAACTCAGCCCACCCCTTACAGTGTGGAAAGTCCTTTAAGAAGCGCTACACCTTCAAGATGCACCTGCTCACACACATCCAGGCTGTTGCCAACCGCAGGTATGCCCTCGGGAAGGCCCCTGGGGCTGGAGCAACCCCCACCTTCACCCCACCACTGAGCTGCCCTCCCTCTGACCACCCCCAGATTCAAGTGTGAGTTCTGCGAGTTTGTTTGCGAGGACAAGAAGGCACTGCTGAACCACCAGCTGTCCCATGTCAGTGACAAGCCCTTCAAATGCAGCTTTTGCCCCTATCGCACCTTCCGAGAGGACTTCCTGCTGTCTCACGTGGCTGTCAAGCACACTGGTCAGGCCAGCTACACCCCTCCCTGTCAGCCCTTAACTCACTGTGGCCTACAGTCAGTCAGAGACTCAGCTCTGTCCCCCTCTCTCCCCTGCAGCGCAGCCAGAGCCCTTTATTTCTAAAGGGAATTCCCTTGGGGGCATCACTCTCTAACCTCAGCTCCGATTTCAGCTCAGCTCACAACTCTCAGGGTAGCCCTGGGCCAGTCACTTTCCCTGAGCCTTCCTTAGCTGTGAAATGGGGAAATCAGAAGTACCTACCCTATGGTGATTATAAAAGTGAATTCTGTTCGTTCCCTGAGCCCTGTCTCTGCTGGGTGCTGGGGCTAGAGTCAGGTCTTAGATAGGCCCTGCCCTCAGCAGATGAAGTAGCAGAAATAGCATCAATCATATTCTTGCCCCACAGAAGGTGTACAACAAAAGTTGGTTCTTCTCCTTGGTGCCCAGCCTTCTGGCAGGCACACTGGGGAGATTAGAGGAAGGAAGCCAGGGGCTCCCTTCGCCCGCTTCCTGTCTACCTGGGGGGCCAGTGATTCATAAAAGGAGTGTGTAGTCATGTGACTTTAAAAATAGGCACTCGCGGGAAGGCTCTGAGTGCAGAGAGCCGACCTTGCTTCTCTCCTGGCTCACCACCATGGACAGCGACAGGTGTTTGCCTGAGTTAAAGCAGTCACTGGGCGTTAATCAGTTGGAGAGGTCCTTGGGGTTATGGTAGGCTTCCAGGAGAGGGAAGAGGGCGGACAGCGGGGTGGGCAGGAGCAAGCATTCCCCCATGTGTGCCTACAGGGGCCAAGCCCTTTGCTTGTGAGTACTGCCACTTCAGCACACGGCATAAGAAGAATCTACGCCTACACGTCCGGTGCCGACATGCAAGCAGCTTCGAGGAGTGGGGGCGGCGCCACCCTGAAGAGCCCCCCTCCCGCCGTCGTCCCTTCTTCTCTCTGCAGCAGATTGAGGAGCTGAAGCAACAGCACAGTACAGCCCCTGGACCACCCGCCAGCTCCCTAGGACCTCCTGAGGTAAGCTCAGCCAAGCAGGCAGCAGACAGAAGGGGCTTGGGGGCATGGCCTGGGATGACAGTGTGATGTCCATCCTCATTTGCACATGGGGTACAACAAAGTGATCCCTGCTCTGGTTTGTGGTAAAGACCAGTTGAGGTCACAGACGTGCCAGCCCTAAGCTCAGAGTAGGAGTGGCTTTCCATGCTAGTAATAAGAGAGTGGGAATATCAGTAGTTAAACTGTGGTACTAGTCTGTGGCATGCCACCCTGAACAAACCCAAACCCATCTGATCTCAGAAGCTAAGCAGGGTCGGGCCTGGTTAGTTCTTGGATGGGAGACTACCTAGGAAGGTCAGGTGCTGTAGGTGTAAAAAAAAAAAAATTGTGGTACTAGTTTATTATTCTCTCATGTAAAAGTCCAAAAGTCAGCAGTCCAGGGCTGGTGTGACAGCTCTGTGGTCAGTCATTAGGAACCAAGGCTCTCTCCATATTTTTTCCCAGCCCTCTTAGGCATATGACTTCCATCTTTGTGGTTGCCTCATGATTCAGTATAGCTGCTGGAGCTGCAGCCTTCCTAGCCACATCCTGGGCAAGAAATGGGAGGAAAAAATGGGGGAAGGGCAAGAAGGATGCCTACCATCTATCTATCCATCTTCCTCGTGAACTTTACCAGAAACTCCTGCTCAGCCATGTGGCTGTACTTTACCAAACTGCAGGGGAGACTGAGAAATATAGTCCTGTAGCGGAGTACGTTGCTTCCCGACTCCCCCACCAAAAGATGGACCTGGGTGCTGATGGAACACAGGCTCTGAAATCAGTCAGTCTTGTGTTCAAGTCCCAGTTCTGCTTACTAGCTGTGAGATCTTAAGCCAGATGCTTCACTTCTTTGAGCCCCAGCCAGTTAATTTGTTATATTGAGTTGGCAAATAACTTGAAAAGTGGTTGTGAAGATGAAACAGGCCAACAGATACAAAGTGCCCAACACACAAGCGGGTCTCGGTAAATGGCACTTGAATCACAGCTGCCCTCTCTCAGGGTTGGCCATATCCCCACCCAGCAGGTCCCCCCAGAGGCAGCAACTTTACAATCACCTGAGGCCCCCCCACTGCTCTGTTCTGACACCCTGGGTGGCGCCACCATCATCTACCAGCAAGGTGAGCTCTAAGGGTGGGTAGGAGCCAGGGTGCTGGGCAGGGGCAGGGCTTGTGCTAATGGGGGCTGAAGGATAGGAAAGGGGTCATTGGGTACCAGTTTTCCAGTCGTTGCTAAGGTCCCGCCCACCCCAGGAGCTGAGGAGTCAACCGCTATGGCCACACAGACAGCCTTGGATCTGCTGCTGAACATGAGTGCTCAGCGGGAACTGGGGGGCGCCGCCTTGCAGGTGAGCCAGCTGGGGACCTCTTCCCCTGCCCAAGTACCTTGGGCGCCACCTCTGTGCTAGACACTGGGAGAGGAGAATGATGAGACAGACATCCCCACCCTTGGGGAGCTTCCAGTTAGGGCGACAGACCTACTGACATCCAGTGGGCGCATGCACGGGGGTGGGACCAGCTATGCCAGGAAGCCCCGGGAGGGCAGGGAGGTCAGAGGATCTCCCATTCCATTCTTCAGAGTCGCCAGTGACCTCTGCCATGCTGAGCGGTGAGCACCACTTCCATGCCTGCTGGGGCCCTGTTGTTTGGTTTTCTTCCTAGCTCTGTGGCCTCCCTGTTCCTGTGGGTCTGAACTAGCTTCTCATCTAGCCTAGTGCCCTCATTCATGACACCTTTGACAGCCTGAGGACTCCAAGGCTTTCTCCAGCTCAGACTTCTCTCTTGTCCATGCAGCTCAAGCCCACACGTTCCTCCAAGTTCATCATCTTAACTTCTCCCTCCTCCATTCCGCTGCTTGGGATTAACTTCCCCCCGCCTCCTTTTCACCCTGCATCTCCCAGTACTTCTCAAAGACAGGGAGAAGTTTCTGCCTGCCTTCTCTCTCCCAGCCTTTGAAAAGATGTAGTGTATTTGGAATGATAAATTCCAGGAACTTGGAGCAATATGTGCAGCTGGAGGCTGGGGCACAGACAGAACAGGGAGCCTGGTGTTGGACCCGGACATCTCCATAGGATTTAGCTCTTGGTGTTTGGGGGTATAGAGAAATCTTACATTTTTAGATAGTTAAATGTGTCAACCTTTTATCATTTTTGCCTTTGGTATCATCCCTAGAAAGGTCGCCTTAACCCCAAGACTGTATAAACACTGATTTGTACTTTTTTCTTAGTTTCACTTTTTACACTTAAACCCTCACTCTAGTTTATTTTGAGAGTATACAGAACGGCAGGGGACTAACTTTTTTTTCCAAAAGTTGTCCAGTACAGTACATCAAATAATCTTCCCCATGGTTCAAAATGTCCCCTTTATCATGTTCTAGATTCCCGTGTGGATAGGAGTCTATTACTAGATGTTTTGTTGATCTGTTTTCTCATGTTAGTTTCATGCATTTTGGGGTTTTTTTTCCTGATTACAAAAGTATAGGCTAATAAAAAAACAAAGTGAACATTAAGTAATGTTCTAGACATAAGGTGAAAGTCCTTAATGGTCCTCTCTTCCCTCAGGTAACCACTGTTTATGGGTTAAGTATTTCTCCAGTTTTGTCCATATGCACACTAACACATAGACCTTTTATTCCTTAAAAAATGGGATTGCATTGTGCATCTTGACAGCCTGTCCGTCTTCACTCAGCAGTACGGGAGGCACGGCCTGGCCAGCACATGCAGATCTTCCTAAAAATCTCCACATCACACCTCCACATCCTTCCATCATACACTTGTGCTAAAGTTTATTTAGTCAGTCCTTGGTTGGGTTATTTCCAGTTTTTCATTAACTCAAGCCAGTGCTTTAGTACACATATATTTTTAGGTGCTCATAAACCTTCTCTGTAACAAGTATATTTCATGGTCCTAATTTATAATTTTGTGGATCATAATTTATGATTTTGTGATCATATGAAAGATTGAAACGAAAGATTGAACTTTTTGTATGTTAGTAGACCATTTTATTCTCTGACCCACCTTTTTGTGTCTTATATCTATTTAATTTTTAATTAAATTGTTAGGTTTTTTTTATTACTGCTTTGCAAGAGCTCTTTGTATATGAAGGAAGTCCACCTTTTATCTCTCCTACAAATTGTTAGATCACACCAACCCACCCCCAATTCCTTAGTTTTCTGATTTCATTTTATGGTTTGTTTTGCTGTAGATTTTAGCCTTTTTTTCTGTCATGATTAGAAAACTATTCCTACTGCAGGATTATAAAAATACTTACCCACATTTTCTCTTCATATTTTTAGAGTTTTGTTATTACATTTCAGTCTTTAATCCATTTGAAGCAGACTTTGGAGTAGGATGTGAGGTCAGGCTCTTGACTTTTTTTTCTTAAATACTTTGCCGCTTGTCCCTCTATCCCAAGATTTCTCAACCTTGGCACTTTGGGCCAGATAATTTTGTTGTGGAGCCATCTCTGCATTGTGGGATGTTTAGCAGCCCTGACCTCTACCCCATAAATGCCAGTTGCGACAACCAAAAAATATCTCCAGACATTGATTGCCCAAGGCCCCTGGTGGGCACTGTCACTACCCTGGTCTTGTTAAGTCTATTTCCAGTAGCTGAGTGGGATTTGGAAATCCAGGGTGTTGGGGTTGTACAAATGGGTGGTGGCGGCACTGGGTCTGGCCAGAGCTTGGGTGAGTTTTGAGACCCTGAGATAGCAAAGGGCCTTGAACACCAGCTCCTTTACAACAGACCCTGCTCAAAATGCCCATTGATGCCATCGCAGGTGGCTGTGGTGAAGTCAGAGGATGCGGAAGCAGAGTTAGCATCCCCTGGTGGGCAGCCCTCCCCAGCAAGTGCCACTCCACAAGTGGTAACCCTCCATGTGGCAGAGCCAGGAGGCGGTGTGGCAGCCGAGAGCCAGCTAGGCACCCCTGACCTACAGCAGATCACCCTGGCACCCGGTCCATTTGGCGGGGCTGGCTACAGCGTCATCACGGCACCCCCTATGGAAGAGGGTACATCAGCTCCTGGCACACCTTACAGGTAAGACCTGCCATCTGCAAGGCCTCCTTCAGGCAGTTACAGGTATTCTGGGTGGAGTCAGATGAGGACCCTGCCCATCCAAGCCTAGTCGGCAGGAGGTGAAAATCCTAATACAGATAAAGTGGCCGTAAGGGAGTCGCATCCTTCTCAGGAAGGCAGAAGCTACTATTTTTTTTGCCACTTAAATGTTCCAGGCACTTGACATTCATGAACTCTTGTAAGCCATTCCCATGAGATAGATTCATGTTTCTCTAATTTTACAAATGAGGAAACCGACTATGGAGTTTAAGTAACTCACCTAAGGTGAGACATGCAGTAGATGAGGATTTGAACCCTGCTCCTTTTGATTCCAAAGCCCATGTGCTCTTTGTTCTGGATGATTCCAGAGGTGTTTTCCAGTTTTGACCTTCAGAGTAAGCTCAGGCTCCTTGCTGGCATCAGAGGCCCGACACTCGGCTTCTTCCACACTGAGCGAGTTTGGGGCAGAAATGTTTATCATTTGTTTGTTGACCAAACTCCTGGGCAGTCTAAGGAGGTCCTGAATCCAAATACCAAACTCTTCAGCTGAGATGGGTCAGGATCGTGGGGCCAGCACCTGGGCAGCCCAGTCTCTTGGCACCTGCCCTTTACTTTTAGGATGTGGGTGCTTGTCAGCCCTGCCTCTCCCACTTGGCCAGACTTAGGCTGGCTTGTGGGGCCCTCCACCTCGCTGCCCCTTACCACTTCTGAGCAAGATGATACTTTGGACACGTGGTCACTATTTACGGAAGAGACAGTAGACGTTTAGCTGGTAAAGGGCCGAGCCAGGATGCAGTCCACGAGTCTGTCTGCAGTGCAGTAACCCGTCACTTGATGACTTTCTTGGGGAAAGGGACTCCTGTCCCCTCCCAGAAGCATGAATCACCCCTTCCCTCTGTGCCCACAGCGAGGAGCCCCCAGGGGAAGCAGCCCAGTCTGTGGTTGTGAGCGACACCCTAAAGGAATCTGGCACCCACTACATCATGGCAGCCGACGGGACCCAGCTGCATCACATCGAGGTGAGGCTGGCAGCTCACCCCGCCCCATTTCCTACCCTTCCATCCTCAGCACCTCATGCTCCCATCTCTCCACAGCTGACTGCAGATGGCTCCATTTCCTTTCCAAGTCCTGATGCCCTGCCCTCTGCAACAAAGTGGCCCATGCTGCAATGTGGGGGGCCACCAAGAGACGGTCCTGAGCCCCCCTCTCCAGCCAGGACTCACCCGCTAGGGGACCCTCAGGGCTCTGCCTCCCCACCTCCTACAGCCAGCAAAGCCCTGGGCCTGGTAGTGCCCCCCTCATCGCCATCTGCAGCCACTGCATCGTCAAAGAAGTTCTCCTGCAAGATCTGTGCAGAAGCCTTCCCTGGGCGAGCTGAGATGGAGAGTCACAAACGGGCCCACGCCGGGCCAAGTGCCTTCAAGTGCCCTGACTGCCCCTTCAGCGCCCGCCAGTGGCCCGAGGTCCGGGTAGGTACCACCCCCTGTGCCTCTGCTGGCACTCACTTGGTTAAGAAACCTTGACTGAGCATTGCCTTGAGCCAGCCCACTGCTCCCCTCTAGTCAGAGGTGACTCAGCAAGGCCCTCAGGGGGCTTGGTCTGTGGGGAGGGAGACTGGACATGTAACTGATACCCAACAGCGTCCCCAGAGTGAACAGTGCACATGGCAGGGAACGAGTCAAGTGGACTCGGTGCTAGGAGATGTCACAGGTGGTGTGGCAGCATGAGCTGCGCTGGCAAAATTCAAGTTGTTGAAAATGTGGCGGGTATGGAGTTCAAAGGCCGTTCCAGGGCCAGGTCACAGTCCAGTTTGGGGGGCTCCCTCCCTTCACCTGAGGATTTCGTTTTCAGTTCCGACCTTGCATGGAATCCACACAGCAGCTCGGTGAGGGGAGCTGGGTCCAGAGCCCTAGAATGTCAGGGCTGAGGGCGACCTCAGAGGTCACTTTATCCAAATCCATGTATTACATAGGGGTAAACTGAGTCTGAAAACAGGGATAGGATTTTCCAAGTGACCTAATGATGGAACCTATGGCTTTTCCCTCTCAAGCATACAACACCAAACCTTGGTCTGGTTTGTACTTTTTACCCAGCTCCTCCCAAATCCACTTCAGAGGGTAGGTTCCGTGTCGGCTCTGTGGGAGCTCTGTCCTGACCCAGCTGATGCCCCTCCCCACCCCCCACTCCTTCTGCAGGCCCACATGGCACAGCACTCGAGCCTGCGGCCCCACCAGTGCAGCCAGTGCAGCTTTGCTTCCAAGAACAAGAAGGACCTGCGGCGACACATGCTGACCCACACCAACGAGAAGCCTTTTTCATGCCACCTCTGCGGGCAGCGGTGAGGCCAGCAACAGGTGGGCTGGGACTGCTGAGCAAGGATGGTAGGGCCACCCCTGAGCCTTCGTCCCTCCCCAACAGTTTCAACCGGAACGGGCACCTCAAGTTCCACATCCAGCGGCTACATAGTCCCGATGGGAGAAAGGCAGGGACCCCTACTGCCCGGGCCCCAGCCCAGACCCCCACCCAGACCATCATCCTGAACAGTGATGACGAGACACTGGCCACACTGCACAGTGAGCTGCCCTAGGGGCCCCAGGGTGGACCAGGGACTTGAGCCGCTTCAGAAAGTACCTTTGGGTCATGGTGGGGGCCAGGGCACTTCAGGTTTCTCTGGAGCCCCTGAATGAGCATCCTTCATCTCTGTCCAGCCGCACTCCAGTCCAGTCATGGGGTCCTGGGCCCAGAGCAACTTCAGCAGGCACTGGGTCAGGAACACATTATTGTGGCCCAGGAGCAGACGGTAACCAATCAGGTGAGAGTCTGGTTTGGGGGCCCTGCTGGCAAGTCAAGGGCAGGGTAGGGGTGCATGGAGAGCTGAGGCTAGAGCTGGCTTGGCCCTGGCAGGAGGAAGCCACCTACATTCAAGAGATCACCACAGCAGACGGCCAGACAGTACAGCATCTGGTGACCTCTGACAACCAGGTGAGCTGCTGCTGAAGACTTCAGCTCCCCGCTTTTGGGGGGAACGATACTTTCCAAGCCACCTCTCCTAGGGTATTGCAAATGGTGGGTGTCCCAGAACCCCCTGCTGCTCTGCCATCCTGCGCTCCTGGTGGGTGGAGCCCTAGCACCTGCCTCCTTTCCACCCTTCAGGTACAGTACATCATCTCTCAGGACGGTGTCCAGCACCTGCTCCCCCAGGAATATGTTGTGGTCCCAGAGGGTCATCACATACAGGTAGTCCAGACCTGGGGCAAGGGTGGGGTGTGAGGGGAATGATGCACAACCTCCTTTTGGGATCACCAGGTTGGCTTCCTCTCTCTAGGTACAGGAGGGCCAGATCACACACATCCAGTATGAACAAGGAGCCCCATTCCTTCAGGAGTCCCAGGTAGGACCCTTGAGGGACCAAGTGGAGCACGAGCACGGCTCTTACAAGGCCACATCTCATTGGCTGCTTTTCTCCAGATCCAGTATGTGCCTGTGTCTCCAGGCCAGCAGCTTGTCACACAGGCCCAGCTTGAGGCTGCAGCACACTCAGCTGTAACAGGTACGGACAGGGCTAGACCCTGAGGATCATGAGGGCCGGGGCTCATGCCTAGCTTCTGGGGCCTCAGGCTCACCATCCTTTCCCCTCCCCTGGCAGCAGTGGCTGATGCTGCCATGGCCCAAGCCCAGGGCCTGTTTGGCACAGAGGAGGCAGTGCCTGAACACATCCAGCAGCTGCAACACCAGGGCATCGAGTACGACGTCATCACCCTGACCGATGACTGAGCCCCAGGGACCCAACGC
Source organism: Eidolon dupreanum (assembly GCA_028627145.1). Lineage (NCBI taxonomy): Eukaryota > Metazoa > Chordata > Mammalia > Chiroptera > Pteropodidae > Eidolon > Eidolon dupreanum. The sequence continues at coordinate 8,040,937 of CM053504.1, forward strand.
AGACCATGGATATTGGGGCCAGTCCTGTTGGGGGTTGAGGGGACTGATGGGGACCCACCTCCCTGCTCCACCTAGGGTCTCCAGATACTGGGCAGCCAGTATTCTGTCACTCCAAGGGAGCCAGACCTGTGCTGTGGGGGTTGGGGGACAGCCATGGGCCCCAGCCAGGACATGTTGGGTGCCCCGGCCTGCAGGCAGGCTTTGGGAGATAAATTTATTTTTGTTTGGACCCACTGGCCCCTCAGTCTCAATAAAGGGACCAGAGTCCAGTCCTGGCCAGCTCACTTTGTGCACTTGCTGCTGCAGCCTGAAGCAGGCAAGGACTGACTTGGGGAGCAGAAAGAAGGAGGAGCCTGTTACAGCCACAAGGGGGGAGTGAGGCGAAGGCGGCCTAGCCCACAGTGCATCCAGCCTTGCCTCTGTAAGTATGGTGGCCCAGCAGGGCAGACCCTTGGGGCAGAGGCCTGACACAGCCTATGAGAGCCCCAGCTTCCCCTGGGCCCCAGGGGAGCATCTGCTCCATGCCTAGAGGTCCTCAGAGGGCAGTGCAGCCAGGTACCTGTCTGCACTGAGGCCTGTGGTGGCTCCAGGGCCAGCAGACATCTAGCTTTCTACCTGGGCACAGCTGCCAGTCCTCTGCTCACCAGAGGGACCAGCACAGGCCCAGCTGTGGGAGTTTGGGACTTACCAGGAAGATGGTGCAGGGCTCTGGACTTAGACCTGCTGAGCATAGGCAGAGGCCACCAAGGTCCCAGTTGTGGGCACAGGAGGGTGAGAAGTTAGACACTGGAGCCTGGAGTGGGGTGTGAAGGCCTAGGGATCATGAGGTGAGCCTGGGTGTGGAGGGGTGTGGTCCCCGAAGTAGCTGTAGGCTCCTGAATTTACCCTGCCCTCAAGACCCTCATACATTCTTGCGGAAGGGGTTTCTGTATTTCCTTTTACAAATGAAACAAGGTGGCAAAGGATGGGAGTGGGGGAGGGAGGGCATGGGGCCTATTTACAGGGGACTTGGAGGGAGTTTGAGGTGGGAAGTCAAGGATAGGGGCAGGGAGGGGGAGCCCTGGCAGAGCCATAATTTTCCTATGTCATTGGCAGTCTGAGTCCTGCTGCCACCCCAGGAGGATCCTGGGGTCTGCTCAGCCCCAAGAGCCCTGAGTCCCAGCAGTCCATACCAGCACCCTGGGGCTCCTCCTCCCCGCAGGATGTGTTAAGTGGGGTGAGGCTCGCGGCTGGGGCCCTGCTCTCGGCCTGAGTCTCGGTCCTTAGCCTCCGAGGAGGATGATGAGGAGCTGGAGCCATGGCTTCGGCCTGACTGCCGGTAGGCGGTGCTCAGCTCCTGTAGCCGCTCAGGTGTCGGACCCCACTTGGCAAAGCCAGGGTCATTCTGCAGGAAGAGCACGGCTGTGTTGTGGACGGCCTTGTAGTGCATTTCCTCCCTGCGGGCAGAGGCAGCGGCTCAGGGAAGGGCTCAGCCTGGCCAGCCAAGCCCTCCTACCCCTGCCCTCCCCGGGCACCCACTTCTTGCAGATGTGCTGGGACCCACTGCGGTACTCATGCTCGAAGGCAGGCAGGACCAGCTGGTGGCGTTTGAAGCGGCTCTGCTCCATGCGGGTGAGCACCGGTGTCGGGGGTTCCCGCCACTCAGGGATGAACACGATGAAGGACAGGGGCTCTGGTGAGCTCTCCAGCAGTTTCTGTGGGAGGGGGCACAGGGTGGACACCAGGGGCTGCCCTCCAGGGGGCTGGCAATCTGGCTTGCCAACCCCACCCCAGCAACAGCAGCAGACCCACCTCGAAGTGAGAAACCATGGCATCCATGAGCTCCTCGCAGAATGGAGGGTTGGCCTCAAAGGAACCACTCAATGGGGAGAAGTCCAGGCAGGGCCTAGGGACAGAGGTGAGCAATCTAAGTCCCACCAGGGCTCAGTCCCTCAGCCAAAAACAGGTGCCACCCCCACCCTTAGGCAGCCACATTAAAGAGATGGCTCTAATCAGGCCAGAGGCCAACATTCATCCTTAGTTCTTCCTGGGACAAGGTACGGCCATCTCTTCTGAAAGGACGAGGACACAGAGAGGTTCAGGCTTGGCAGCCCAAGTCCAAAGAGCTGACTGATGAGCAGAGGAGCTGGAGCTCATATCCATTTCTGACCCCCATGCCACCACAGCAACGAGCCGCACCCAGGAATTCCCTAGCTACCGAGCTTTCCCTCTTGCTGGCCTGGCCCTGTCTCCCTACTGGAGACAGCATTATCTTATTCCATCTGTGCTCACCTCCCATCCCCACGTTAGTCTGTAAGGTCTCTGAGGTCTATATCACCACTTTCCATTCCTCCCAGTACTCTAAACTTGGGCTAATTCACTGACAACTCCATAGGCTTGGCTGGAGGGAATCACAGGCTCCCAGAGGTCCAGTACCATGTCCAAGGTCATATATACAGTTGATGGGGTGAAGGCAGGGACTATACCCAAGACTGCCTGACTCCAAACCCTAAAGCATTCGGAAGTGGCTGGCTGAGGTGGGATCTGTGCTCTGGAGGACAGCTTCCTGGGCCCAGGCAGGAGGGACCCAGCAGTCCCTGGCTCTCACCCACGGGAGCCAAAGTAGCCGTCTGTATCGGGGAAGGCAGAGCAGTACTGGCGGAAGTAGCAGTTGAGGGGCGAGGCGAAGCACTCGAAGCTGACACCAAAGAGTCGGTGGAGGACCTCGAAGACATGCACCGGCAGTGACCCCTGCAGGCCTGTCCCCTCGTAGAGGCCCACGCCAAACATCATCTGTAGAGTGACCACTGTCAGCACCTGGGGCTCAGACTGCCCCTCCAAAGGAGCCCTCCCCTGCTGCCCCAGGCCTGTACCTGGTACCGTCGAAGAAGACACCAGACTCGGGGCAGGAACCTCTCAAAGGCAGAGTCGTCAATGCAGCTGTAGCGGTAAAGGAGCCACTGTGGGACAGAAAGCAGGGGGCTTTAGGTCCCTCCCTCATCACTGGCCTCTTGCTAAGAACTCTGGGTCTAAAAAGATCCAGCTCTCATTTCTCCCACCTGAAGGGACCTGCTTCCCCCTTCCCCTTGCTTCCCCTTCGTCTTACCAGCTTGCTGAAGTAGTTGCGGCTGACCTTGACCATTTCCCCCTTGTACCGGATGCAGACCACATTATTCTCCATATGCATCTCCACGCTGGGCATGGGGGGCGCAGACACCGCCAGCCGTACTGGGTAGCAGTATACCAGCCGGGGCTCTACTTCTGGGGCCTCCACCTCCTCTGTAGACAGGGAAAGCAGTGAGGGGTCATCTTGCCCCTGCTCTGCCAATGCAGCTCACCCCGGACAGCCTCAGTGCCCACTGTGCCAAGGGCTTCCCACCATGTCTCAGTAACTAAGGGAGGTACGTCTCAACCCCCAGAGTAAATGAAACTCCAGCGGTTCAGCAACAACAGCCAGGGAACTGGTAGAAGCAAGAATTGGTGGCTTGTGTCAATATGCTCTGTACTGATACAGGCCCCCAGTGTGCCAGACCTCAGGGCCTGGTAGGCTCAGGTGCCATGCAGAGAGGTACAGTAACTGCATTGCTTTCATCATCATAATTACAGTACTTCATTTAGGGATCTTTTTGGGCCCACCAATTTGAGCTACCATTAAATCCTCACAGGACCCTATGGCTAGGTATCGGACCTCAGTTTGAGGAAACTCAGGTTTGCAGAGAATGGATACAAACGCAGGTCCACCTAACTCCTTACCCTGCCTGTCTTTCTCTGCCACCTTTTGGCTCTCCCCTTTCTCCACACTTCTGTTTGCTAGAGGACTGCTAAGACCCCTGACCAAAGGACACAGCAGGTCTTGCCCCAGGCAATGCTGGGAGAAACATGCCTCCTCCCCAAACTAGTCCATGGCCTTGAGGCTCAGCCTCACTTGTCCCTTCAATCGGGAGCCTGGAATACAGAGTTGATGGCATCACAGCTAGCTCCCTGCCACCTGGCCCCTACCTGAGATGTTGTTTTCCTTGAGGATGGCAAGGTGCTTCTCTCGGATCCGTCTGACATACTCCAGGGAGATGTGGTAGATCTTACTGCAGATGCCTTCCACGGAGTCCTTGGCTGCAGCCGAGACGTGGGGGCCACACTGCTTCCGCAGATGCTCCAGGCGATCCTGGAGGAGACACTCCTGATGAGGGCTCTAGTGGGCGGGCAGGAGAGGGCTGCTGGACTGCAGCAATCCTTGTTTTGAAACCAGCTCTGCTACTTACTAGCTAGTGTCACGTAGACAAATCCCTTGGCGTTTCTCTTATTCCTCAACTATTAAGAAAATACCTAACAAAGCAGCTGGCATATTAATGTGATCATTCCCATTAAGGGCTACCAAGCCCCTGGCATACAGTAAGTGTCCAATATATGCCTGCACCTAACGTTTGGGTTATACTGTGCCAGATGCCACGATGCTTGCTGGGGAAGCACAATCAGGCACAGTCCCTGTTTATAAAGCATTTGCAGTCTATCAGACCATTACAAAATGGGACCCTAGGACACTGCAAATTTGAAATTTGAGCTTTTAGCAACTTGCAAGGATAAACGTAGGCATTTATAATTTTCGTTGAATCACACGTGTGGAAGTAATGAGTGAAAATGAGTCACTGGCTAGTGAGCACACCTACCTTTGTCACTACGTGTCAAGTACAGTTACTACCGTGAAGTGGGAAACCTTGCCTCTTGTGAAAAATGGTCCTGAAAAGAAAGCCCATTGCTAGTGCTGGTGGAGAATTAAAGAAATGATGGGTTTGGGCCAGAAAAAACTGTTTTGGACACATTAAAGTGGGAAGTAAATCTTGTGGTAGCTCTTAACTGTGATATGAACACACACACCCAAGAAAAGGCAGTTTCAATCTGTTTCCAAAAATCTACTCAAGGGAGATGTGGACCATTAAATTGAAAAGGCAGCTACTGGTGGTGTGTGGCTGAGCACAGGATTCCATTAGGAACCTTAACAAAAATGTTCCTTGGGAGAAAGTTGCCTAGACAAGCATCTCCATATACATGAGTTTCGGGACATGAGTGTCAAAGGGCTGCTGTGGGGCCCTGCCCAGCCTGGGCAGGCAGAGTGGGCTTCTTGGAGGAAGTGGCCACAGAGTCCTTTCCATTGGCCTCACCCAGGGCCACTCACCATGTAGTCCTCCTTGGAGGCTGAGTGGTCCTTCCGCAGCCAGCTGAAAGTGTCCTCCACGTTCCACTTGACCACCTTCCTGCTGTCAGGAGATGCACTCCTACCAGTTGAGGGTGCATAAGGGAGCCAGCAGTTAAGTGTCTGCTCTGCCCTTACTCTCCCCGTCCCACTTCCACTGGCATTCAGGCATCAACCCCGAGGCTTCCATCACAGCCTTCGTGCTGCCTTTGGGAGCCAGCCCCACTTTTGCCACCAAGAGAAATGACAGGCTTGTGCGAGTGAGCCAGATGGCCTACAATTCTCCCCCACTCTGCACCCCCACCTCTGATTACAGACTCATCCTGCTGGGGACAGGAGAGACGGCCAAACCTGGACTCAATGAGTCGCCTGGCAGCTTCTGCGTATTTAAAGAGCAGGCGCTTGGCTTCCTCCCGGAACTTGATTCGGGATAACCTGGGTTAGAGAGTGGGCAGTGTTAGAGCTCTTCTATACAGAACTGGGCACAGAAACTAAATGGCCCTGGGCTGGCCTCAGCTGTGGAGCTGTACCTGATGGGAATGTCATTCATGATTTCTCGAAACATGGAAGGTGATACGACTGGTTCACAGTTGCTTGGCAACAGGGGGTCAGAGCCTTTGTCCACAACCTTGCGCTCCAGCATCCAGCGGTTGAAAGATTCCCGAGGGGGCTCAATGCCTGCAGAACAGGAAAACTGATGACAGTCTGAATTTAGTCAGCAGATTCCATGCTGCCCAGCACACAGGAGGCATCGCATGGGCACTGGTGGTGCAACAAAACGAGAGGCCCTGTCACATCAGGAGCTTCCACTCTAGGCAACATCTTCCAAAGTATATTCTGAGAATCACTAGTTTTATAAAGGATGTTCACATAGAGTAAAAGAGGAGCAGAGTCTATATTTCAGCATAGTAAAGAAGCTTCCAACAGTGCCTAGCAAACAGTAAGCACTCTGAAAGTGTTAATGACTCTGTGGTTACTGAGCTCAGCCACCCTTTACACAGGCACTAGTATTGTCCCTATCTTACAGATGAGGAAACTGAAGTGCAGAGGTTAAATGATGAGCCCAGGGTCATAAAGCCAGCACTTGGAATGGGAACCCCAACGGGCTTGTCCCCTCCATAGCACATGTGCTCAACCACTGACTGGGCTCCATGGTGCCATTCTCTAGGCCCCGCTGGCTGACACCTGCTCCTGCTAAAGGTGGATGGAAACAAAGGAGGCCCAAGGAGGCAGTTACCCTCTCGCTGCTGGCACAGCTCCCGGTAGTGCTGCCGAAGCTTCAGAATGAGCTGGGAGCGGAGCAGCTCCACCTCGGGATGCGGGGGCAGCACCTCCGAAGGTCCCCGGTGCTTGATGACAGCATTGGTCTGAATGTCTAGATCCCAGTACACCCTGGGGGCATGGACAGGAGCAATGAGGAAAGTAGAGAAGAGGGAAGGAGGGGCACCCCGCCTGCCACCATACCCCACAGTCCCGGCATGCTGGCCATCAATGGACGCCCTAAGGCAATCAGCAGGAACTCACTCAGTGGGTCGGAGAAGAGCTGCCTGCTGTTTATCTTCGGGGGATGTCCCCCAAATCTTCAGTGTTGGGGTTCCTGGGACATTGGGGGAGCTGGGCACCGATGGGCCTGTGGGTGTCACAGGGATTTCAATCTGGAGCAAAAGAGTCAAAGGCATTGAGTTAGGAGAGTTGGCTGATGGCTCCAGCACTATGTGTACCTGGGGAGCTTCACCCCAGGGCCCCCTCCTAACCAACCCATCAATGCCGGGCCCTTGCAGGGAACCTGCTGGTTGCTAGCCTGGGCCAGCTACATACCAGCTAGTTCCCCAGAGCCCGCAGAAACTCACCTTAGGCTTCTTCACACCATTGCCACTTGGCTGCTCTTCTGCAAGCTGCTGCTTTCGGGGCCTGCTCTCAGCAAGGGGGGTTTCCACCAAGCTTGAGTCTTGGGGCAGTGGGGTCGCATTCAGCCCCAAAGGGTCCGACTGGAGGAGGGAGACCAGCAGTGTTGCAACCAGGGCCAGTGGCTTAGGAGTCCTGGTACTGTGGAATCCCAATGTCCCCCTCCCTCGCTCCTACTCCTTGGAAAAGAGCAGAGGGGCTGGGGTGCAGAAAGAACACTGGGCTCTATTCATGCCTGCTACTTGCAACTGTGTGACCTTGGGGATTACTTCTCTTCCTATTCCCTCACTTTCAAAACAGCCATGCCAAGCCCTGCTTTCCAGTGACATGATGATTAAACAAGTCAAAGAATATGACCAGCTTAACGTGACAACTAGCAGAGATCAGCACTCAACACACATTGTTTCTCTCAAGAACCAAGATAAAAGTCAGAAATAAAGAAAAAACTCAAGAAATACTTGTTTTTCAGAAAGCAAGGCCCCATGAATGGAATTCCTTTGATGACACTAAGAGTATGAATGTGATGGTGGGAAGTGTGGCCCAGAAATCATATCAGGTGCAAGTCCTGCTCTGCCTCTTACTGGCCATGAGGTCTTGGGCCAGTCATTTCCTCTGAGATTCAGTGTCTTCATCTGCAAAATGGGGATACCAACTGGCTTGATTGTTCCCAAGAAAAGAAAGTCTTGCCCTAACTGAGAGACTCACAGGCCCACGCTCCCACCAGATCACCCACACTTCCCCTACCACACTGAAATTGCAGTTCCTAACCACATTCCCCCTTAGTCAACCTTCTCACCTTAAAACGCTACTTCCGAAAAGCTTTCTCTGTTCCCACCCACCCTCAGACCCAGTCAGGATCCCTGATGTACTCAAAAGCCATTCTGCATGCAAGTCCCATATTGTAATCCTACTGGCCCCCTCCAGCAGATGGTGTGCCCCTGAGAGTGCAAGGGCAGGATCACGTCTATCTTGTTCACAACTGTATCCCTGGCACAGTGCCCAACATGTAGTACATGTTCAACATCATGCACTATTTCAATCATCCATTTATATGTCAGTCTCTCAGGTTCCATGAGGGTAGGGATTGTGTCTTTCTTGTCATTGTACCCCCAGGACTAGGCATACAACAACTGCTCAGTATACATTTGAAGAAGACCCAGATGCCAGAAGCTGCTCTGAGACCCCTTCCCTAGGCTGGCACTCACAATCACGTCATGCTGGCCCAGCACGGGCATCTCCCAGAGGGACTGGTTGGTGAATCGGTTGAAGTAGTAGGGACGGTTCTCCCTCCTGCTCCAGCACTTCTCCCAGCCCGCATGCACCAGCTCCTCTGCAAACAAGCATGGAACCCAGTCAGGGTCAGGGCTGCTTCTGGGGCAATCTTCCTACCCCGCCACCCTGCCACTGCCCCTCGCCAGTACCTGGGAGGTCCTGCACCAGGCGGATGGGCTTTGGAGAGCAGGGCTGGCTCTGATTGGAGGTCCCCGGGGAGTGACTCAGCAAGGACGCTTCCTCCCGGGGGCTGCCGTGATTCTCATTGGCCATCTCAGCACCCACACCGGACCTGCCACACAGAGGACCAAAGGGTGTCAGGGCCAGCAGGGCATGGAGGTCAACTCCACCCACCCACCCACCAATAACAACCCTGGGGCCCCAGGGACCACCTGCAGGTGTGCAGAAATCAATCCAGTCCTGTCCTGGAGGGCCAGCATGGTGCCACAGAAGGAGCCCTGGGATCTAAGTTGCAGTTCCCTCACTGTAAAACAGGTCTACTCCTATTGCTCCTTCTGTCTGAAATACTCTTTCCCCAATTCTCTGCCTGGCTTGCCTCTAGGTTCACTTTTCCAAGAAGCCCTCCTTGACTAATCCCACCCCAAGCCAGGTGGTCAGAGCCCCTCCTCAGGGCCATGAACACCTGCATTGTAGCACTCAGAACGTCTGGCCTATCAGCTGGGTTTGTCTCCCTGTTAAGGCTGTCAGAACTCCCAAGACCAGGAACTGGGTCCAGTTCAGCTCTCTCCAGAGTGCTCACCAAGGCACCTGGACCCAAAAGGCGCTCCAGTCACTCTGTAAGTATTTACAAAGCACCTAGAGTAACAAGACAGAAGAAGGGCTGCCCTTGCAAATATATTCCCATAAGAAGGAACTGTAATTCCTCTTTCCTGTTACTATCCAATAAAATCTAACTGGCACAAAGCGCAGCCAGGGAAGGGAGATGGCATCCAACTGGATCCCTCATTCTACACTAGAGGGCAGGAAGCAATCTGTTGCTAAAAGAACCAGTGGAACTGAGAAAGAGCATCTAATTCAGTCCTTCATAATCCCGAGGTGAACTTTTATTTAAATAGCAGGAGGTGGTCAGTTCCTTCAGATTTATATTCCCTACTGCCCCCAACCAAAACACACCCAGTGTCAATGGCCAAAGTAGTTCCCATCCTGGCTGTTGTAGACTCGTAGGTGGCCAGCTGAGATCGGACTGGTGAACTCCTAAGTGTTTTCAATGTCACAATACCCAAAAGAAATTAAACATCTACCCACAAAAAGACCACAAAGGCACATTTTAACATCAGTTATCTTTGCTTGCTGAAATTTTATCAACTCATTGTGGTCACACTGATTATCTCACGCTGATCAGAAGCTCTGATTGGCTGTTGACAACATAGGAATCATTGGGACATTGATTTTATTGTACACTCAGTCGCAGACATCTTTGTTAATTTGGAAAGGGAAAAGTGAATCATTACTTCATCAGTACAGTCTGGCGGATAAAAACACAGGGAGCAAGAGGACATACATACAACAAGGGGCCATGATAACAAAAAGGTCTGGAACCACTAACCAAGGGGAGAAAAAGCTGTAGCTGCCTTGGTTCTTTAGGGAGGAGGGGTTCCCGGTGCCTTGGGGCTGAGCCCATAGGTCTCAAGGCTGAACGAGGTCCCTCTTTTTCTCACCCTCCGGGGTCTGCAACGTTAGCATGAGAGTGTTTTCTTCTCCAGCTGGATGGACCCCCACGGCACAGGGTCCCACAGAGGCAGGGGGAAGGCCTGTAGGAAGGTTCAGCACAGGTGGGTGGGCTGGTCAGCAGTGGAGTGGACGAGGGCCCAGGGAATTTCTTTCATCAGCAACTGAAGAGCAAATAGAAAAAATGAGTCACAGACCTGTGAAATGCTGCAGAACAGAGACAACAGCAAGAGGGGCAATGACAGAGCAAGTTGGAAGCTTCCAGAACAGGACAGGGCAGGACACACTGTGGGAGATCTGGAGATTCTAGGGGCGAAAATGGTAATTCTCGAGCTTTCCAACCAATAGGTTCACACTCATGAACTTGCAGCCTGCACAGTCGCACAGGGCCCTGTGTCGAGGAGGGTTCTGAGCCTGGTTTTAATGTTCTGTTGTCACTGTCTTGTAATTTTTAATACATATTTGACAAGGGGCCCACATTTTCATTTTGCACACTGGACCCCTGCAAATTGCGTAGCTTATTCTGCTTACCAAAGTACATCTAAGACAAAGGTGAACAACCATACATATAACAAATCGGGGGCAAGTCCCAAGCCACCCATAGTTGGTGGAAGACACACTTCTTTGAGGTCTTTCAAACACACACACATACACACAGACACATGCAAATGCACTATCTAATGCAACATGTTCATCTTTATTGAAAAAAATTGTCCCCAAGAAATACTGTGATACTGATGCACCAGGCAGATAAATTATGCAAAGGAGGCACAGGAGCACGGCTTAGGCCAAATGGGGACACTGCAGTGTTTCCAAAACTGGCTGTCCATCAGAATCATCAGGGGGCTTGTAAAAAAACAGATTTCTGTCCCTCACTCCACATCTTAGGAGTCAGGAAAGAGGGAGGTACACCAGAATATGTATTTTTAAGAGCGTCTTAAGAGGGACTGAGAGAAGGCACAACCAATCTTTTTGCTTTACAACATTTCAAATTTTTACCAATTTTTGTGATTAAAATTTTTTTTAAATTTCCCAGCTGACTTGGAGGCAGCACATTGGTGGCCGAAGTACCAGCTCTGGGTTTGGACAGACCTGGGTTCCAAACCCTCTGCCGCTTTGCGATTTATAAACCGGAATCACTCAACTTCTATGGTCTCTATGTGTAGAAGCTAGCATATCTATGTACACTCTCAGAAAGAGATAACTCCTGTTATTAACGTTTTTATTTGTTCTGTGGCTCCCTGGCCCCCACGCATACCGCAGTTTTGACAGTGCCCAGCAGTTTAAAGATAAACGGCTCTATCTGCGCAACTAAAGGAACCCACCAGAAAGAAGAGAGTCCGATTCTGAGATTGGAGGAAGACGGGGCGGGATAATCTCAGTAATGAACCAATCACCATCCTCCAGCCCAGTAGGGCGGAGTCAAAAGACTTAAAGAGTGCGCAGGTGCGGGGGGGGCGCACGAAGGCGGGGCGACCCCCAGCGCGCGCACACCTTCCCTACCCCCCAACCCCAGCGGGGGCGGGCTGTTTGGCGCGCGCGCGCCAGCCCATCTCCTGGGCTCCGCCCCCCGCCCCGCCGCGCGCTCCCGCCCCCGGGCTGAGGCGACTCAGAGTCGGAGCCCGACACAAAGGCGGTGGCGGCGGTAGTGGAGAGGCCCTGGAGGCCGCTCCGCCCGCGCTCTCCAGGCCCACCTCCCTCACCCAGACCATCGGCCTGGTCGCCCACCCACGGGCCTAAGATGGCGGCGGCGGCAGGGACAAGGCAAGCCGTGGCCCCGAGTGGAAAGCATCGGATGGGCCACCGCTGCTGGGCTTCGGACCCCGGACGCTGGCGCGGCTCGCGGCGGGACCATGACTTGCTGGGGCGCTTACCTGCCCGAAGCGGACTCGAGGGGACGCAGCTATACGTTCTGCTCGGCCGCCCGTTTTGCCGCCTCCGCCTCGCCCTCCCCAGTGCCGCTCCCGCCATCTTGTGTCCCGGGCCGGGACTCCGCGCTGCGCATGCGTCGGTACCGCCTCTGAGGGACTTCGCCGCTGCCGTGCCGCCATCTTGAGTGTGGCAGGTTCGGCCGGGTCCTCAGTCCCTGCTTGATTTTGGCCCCCTCCCCTTCCTCTCGTTTTTTCCTACTGTTTTATCCTGCAGATCTGAGGAGGGGGAGGCAACTTTGCCGGCCCTGGGTTGTGAACTAAGGAAAAAACGAACTCACAAGCACGTCCCCTGCCTCAGTTTCCCCCACAAGCACACCCGCTGGGGCCTGAGGACCCAAGTGGGTGGTACTCCGGCAGGGTGGGACTGAGTGTGCGCACCAGGGGGCGCGGGGCGAGTTTAGAACCTGCGAGGTTTGTGCTTAGTCGCTGACCCGGGGGCGGAGTCCTGGTTACGTAATCTCTGAATGTAGCATGGTCCCGGGTCCCATCCCCGGTGCAGTTCTGCAAGTTCCCACTAGTGTCCAAAATATTTTCCAACCATTTCCAATAACCAGGCTGCATGCGAATCGAACCTTCTCCCATAACGGAACTGCACAAGTTGTAAGTGTTCTTGATTATAAGGGAGAACGAGTCGTGGGAGACAATAAAAATGGTTTTTGGCAAAGTTGGGACCTGATGATGTATCTCAGGGGCTTTCCAAAGCTAATATATTTATTGCTACGAGTTGCAGTGCAAATCCTTGTAGACCTCGAACGAGCCACAAAAGTTGCCCAGCGGTGGAACGGCAGCTGCTAGGTTCCCCATGCCGGGCTCCCTGTAGGATTCTTTAGCTGGTGGTGGGTGGGCACGGACTCACTAGCTCCATCTACCGCTGGTCGCCCAAGTAAGCCTTCTTGCCAGTGATAGAGCTTGAGAGGGCAAGTTTACCACCTGCTGTTTGCCTTGCGATTCCTACTTGGAGCCAGAGGCAGTCAATGCCCCAGTTGGGCACCCTCTTTGGTACCTGGTGCCAGACAGCTTGTGGGGATGGGACAGTGTCAACCAAGCTGGAGGCAGTAATGTGAATAGTAATTAACTAGGGTTCTCTATCAAAAAGACCACTAGTGTTGGCTAGGATGTGGAGAAAAAGGAACCCTCATGCACTGTTGATGGAAACTAAAATGGTATAGCCACTATGGAAAACAATATGGGGGGAGGGGTAAAGAACTACCATGTGATCCAGGTATTCCACTGCTGGGTACCTATCCGAAGGAAATGAAAACATTAATTTGAAAAAGTGGATGCACTCCTGTGTTCACTGCAGCCAATGTGAATGTCCATTGATGGAGGAATGGATAAAGATGTGCTACATACACAATGAAATACTAGGCCATAAAGAAGGAAATTCTGCCATTTGCAACCACAGGGATGGCCCTTGAGGGTACTGTGCTAAATGTCAGAAAAAGACAATGTATGATTTTTTATTTCACGTACATGTAGAATCTAAAAGAGGAAAACAAAAGTGACAGATACAGAGAGCCGTTTGGTGCTTATCAGAGGGAAAAGGAATTGGGAGTGGGTAAATGGTTGAAGGGGGTCAATTGTATGGTGATGGCACCTAAACTCGTGGTGATCACTTTGTAGTGTATACAAAGACTGAATTATTCTGTTATACACCTGAAACTAATATAATTTTATATGCCAATTTTATCTCAAAAAAAAAACAAAACAAAAAACTAGGTGTCTCATCAGACTGGATTCAAACCCTCATCTCTTTACTTTCCACTTATGGTCAAAATCAACCTCCCCATCCTTATTTCCACTACTTTAGAGCAAGCCTCATTGTCTTTAAAACTGTTTATTAAATAGCACACGTACAGAAATGTGCACAAAGCAGAAATGTAAAACAATGTGTGTGTCACAGAATGGACACCTGGGTAAATATCACTTAAGGTCAAGGTATTGTCAAGCAGAAGGCCCCAATGGAGTAATCACTGTCTCCACTACTTTTGTGATAATTACTTCCTTTTATAGTTTTACCACTAAAGCATGCATCCATAGACACTACAGTTTTGTTTTGCCTGTTTCTTGAACTTGATATAACTGGGATTATACAGTCCTATTTTGTGCTGCCTTTTGCTCAACATTGCACTTGCAAGACTCATCCATACTGTTGCATGTAGCTATAGTTTGTTTTCATTGCTGTATTCTTTCTTCCAATGTATATCTACCATTGGGGGATATTTGAAATGTAACCTATACCTCTGAATTTATTATAGTAGTCTCCAAACTGGTCTTCTGGTCCTCCAGGCTTGCTTCTCTCCTAGTCCATAATCCGCCTTGCATTCACAGGACTCTCTGCAAGTCTAGTCATACTGCAAATCTGATCAAGTCACTCTGGGCTTAAACCCTTGAATGTCTCCCCATTGACTTCAGGAAAGAGTCCCAAACCCTTAACTTGGCTCACAAGATCATAATTATAATGAGAGCTACCATGGCAGAGCGTTTACTATGAGCTGTACCAAGCACTTTACATACATTATTGTTATCCACGATCCGGACCTTCAAATCATCTATCCATATGGTCCCAGCCATCTTGAACTACCTAAATGTATCAGGTTCTCTCTTGACCCTAGGCCTTTGCATATGCTGTTTATTCTCACTCTTCCCCCTCTCTTTGCCTAATTCAGCCTTTAAGTCTTAGCTTAGGTGTCACCTCCACCAGAAAGCTTTCTCTGAACACGCCTTCCCTCAGGCTAGGTCAGTTCCCTTCCTCTGTATTTCCACAGTGACCTGTGCTCAATGTTTGTCCATATTCTTCAACTACTAGGCTGTGACTGCTTATTTGTTGACCATGGACAGACCACACTGAGTTGAAGTCTGGGTGACTTTTTCAGGTATCCACTTTCTATTCCTGGCTCTGGTTTCTGTGATCGGAACACCAAGGCAGCACCCTTTGGGATGCCAAGAAAAGCATGAGCTTCCCACTGTGGAAAGGTCCCTGGCAGCAGTCTGGCATCCTCTGCTGCCAAGATGGGCAAAGGTTCTGGGGCTTTCAAGTACTCCGTGAACTTTTCTGGACTAAGAAGCCTTTCTGGACAGCAGGGTTGCACTGGGAGAGATGGTTGGGATAAGCAGGGCTTCTCCGGTAGTCAGTCCTGACTGAGAGCCTACTGTGAGGGCCTCTGAGGACCCAGCCTCGACTCAGGACAAAGCCCAGTCTCCACGTTAAAGCAGAAACATAAACATACAGGCTGAGGTTGCCACATACCTGAACCCCCTTGCTCTCTGCCACTACAGCAAGAAGCAGCTGAGAGGGAACCGTATATTTTGAGCCTTGAGGTCCTGGCGGTTGGAGAAGGGAGGCTCCAGGCTGCCCCCACCCAGGCTGGACCTGAGCTGCTCACTGGCCCTGTTCTGCAGTTTAAATAACACTGAGGCTGTTTCCAAAGAAAGTGGGCCTGGCCCCAGGAAGGCTGTGGAAGGGAGGTTTCTACACGAAACTGTGGTTTCCACAGGGAGTGCCTCTCGCCTCTCTGGCCATTCTGAGGCCACATGAGAGAAGCCATGTAGGCCAGGAATAGATGAGAATGAGGCGTCTCCTCTGGTCTTCCAGGCCCTGTAAGTGTCTGATGTGGTGTCATGCTCCCTTCCATTTCTCAGCTGGGCCTGATATGTGTTCAGGCCTGCCCTAGAACCTTGAGAACCAGTGATGCATGAGGCAGGCTTTTTGCTCTCAGGGAGCCCCCAGAGGAGTGGGAGAGGCAGACACATAAACAAAGCTGCAAGGAGATGAGGACCCTGATGGAATGACTGGGAGTGGGCATATAAAGGAGAAGGCTTCAGAAGAGATGTTGGTGAGCTGAATCATGTAGGAAGAATAGAATTTTCCAGGTGGGCAAGGAAGGGGAAGGATACAGCCTGCGCCAAGGCCTAGAGGTGTGGAAAGGTAAGGTAGGCTCCAAGAACTAGTCAGTCAGAGCACTGCCAGGGCCTGAAGGAAGTGCAGGTAAAAACAGGGCCTTAGACCCAAAATTCAGTCCCTGTTCCGGACTGTGCTCAGCCTCCACAGCTGGTATTTGGCTCATCTCAGATGGGGGTAGGGGGTACCCGTGGTGGGTTCCTGCCGCCATCCCATCCATCCCCTCTGATGCCCATTTTTCTATTTTGGGCATAGTGGCCAAGAGCCAGGATATTTACATTTATATGAGCTGAGTCAGCAGAATTAAATCCCAGACTTATACAAAAAAAAAAAAGCAAAAGTGACAATTAGCAGCTTCTTGAAAGTCTAAGATCAGAGGAAGCTTTGACATAGAGCCAAAGTAGGGGGTAGGGAGGAGGACACCAACTGAGCCTGGATCCCAACTGAGGGGTTCCTAGGACACTTGGCTTCTAACCCAGAGATCTCAACCCTGGCTGGGAAAAACCTTTTGAACAGCTTTTTTGGGGTATAATTTATGTACCACGAGATTCACCTGTTTCAAATAGACAATTCAATGGATTTGAGTAAATTTACACTGTCGCATCGCCACAACTCAGTTTTAGAACATTCCATCAAACCCCAAAAATCTCTGGTATCTATTTGCAGCCAACCCCTCTTCTCACCCCCACCAATCCCAGGTTAACCACAACATGCTTTCCATCTTTATATAGAGTTGCCTTTTCTGGACCTTTCATATGAGTGAAATCATATAAAATGTAACCTTTATGTCTTGCTTCTTTTACTTAGCATAATGTTTTGGAGATCTGTCCATATTGTAGCATGTATCAGTAGTTCATTTTTTTTAACTGCTGGACAGTATTGCATTGTACAGATATACCACATTGTGTTTATTTGTTTACCAGTTGGTAGACATTTGTATTGTTTGCACTTTTCAGCTATTATGAATAAAGCTGCTATGAATATTTATTCATTTGTTTGTGTGAACAAATGTTTTCCTTTTCGTTGGGCAAACTATACAGGCCCCTTATAGAGGCCTAGGAGTGGAATTGCTGTGTAGTAAGTTTATGTTTAACTTTATAAAGAACTATAAAATGCTTTCCAAAGCCGCTGCATCATTTTACATTCCTAGCAGCAAAGTATGAGAGTTCCAGTTTCTCTATGTCCTTGACAATACTTGTTATTGTCAGTCTTTTTTTATTATATCCTGCTGAGCAACTTTTAAAAAACATCCCCTAATGCCTGGGCTCAATCCCAAACCAATTCAATCAGATTTTTGGGGTTTGGTGCCCAGGCATAAGTATTCAAAATATAACAGAACAAAGCAAAATCTCCCGACCTAAAAGCTGCTCATGTGCAGAAGGGTTGAGGACCAATGATCTAATTTTAGGTCTGAAGTCCTGACCTACTCAGCACTAGGGGAAGCTCAAGCTAGCCAGCAGCCTCTCCCATACCAGGAAGCTGATGGGCTTGGTGGTGGAAAACAAGATGCCTCCCAATAAGGCACATGCACAGTCCCTGAGCAGATGGGCCCATTTGAAATTGGGGCGAAGGGGCCTTGGAGTGGCTTGTGGCAAAGAGTCCTGACTTCTGCACAGCCAGCTGCTGAGATTTTGATGGGGCACCTCTTATGACCTTAGGGATTGTTCAGACTTCTGAAGAGATTAGTAAAGTATGGCATTCCTGGCTGCAGACCAGTCGCAAATAACCCCAGAGAAATACAAGGAGATGAGTGGTGCCAGCAGGAACTATAGGCAGCTTAGAAGCTCAGGGGAAATTAGGCCAGGGCCACACAGTCTCTTATAAAATCTCCTTTTGAAGGGTCTGCAGATCATAATAACCACTCCCTGTTCGTGTACGAGACCATGTCTGTGTATGAGCACTGGGGATACAGCCATGAATAAGTGTCAGGCTCCACCTCCATGAAGCTTACAATCTACTGGAAGAAACAGACAATAGAGAATTAAACAAAATGACAGGTAATAACGGCGAAGGGGCCTCTCAGTGGGGGAGACAACTGAATAGAGATCTGGGTGAATGAAGGGAGCTAAATATACAAAGATCTGTGTGCAAAGTTGTAGCTGGTAGAAGGAAGAGTTAATGGAAAGCTTGAAGCTGAGTGAGTTTGGTGTTTTCCAAACAGTGGTAAAAGGTGCAGTAGTAGAAAAGGAAGGTAGGCAAGAGCTAGATCACCTAGACTCTTTCAAGGGTCATGGCCACAGTATGGATTTTATTTTGTGTGCAGTGGGGGCAAATGAAGCGTTTTGAGCAGGGTAGTAAAATGTTATGATTTCTATTTTTAAAGCTCACTTTGGTTAGTGTAGGAAGACTAGACCTATAGGGGCAATAGTGAGGCAGGGAGATGAGGCAAACTGCCCAGGTAAAAGATGAAAATGGCTTGGACCAGTGTTGGTGCAAATGGAGGAGAAAGTACAGATATGGGACATCTTTTGGAGTTACAGACACAATTACTTGCTGACATAGAGTAGAAGGAATAAAGGAGTTAAATATGACTCCTATGTTTTTGACTTGAACATCTGGGTGCTATGATCTCAGATGAAGACTGGAAAAGGGGAAGAATTTAGTATTGCAGCAGGGGTAGGGGTGATAAATTATGGATCTAGCTGGGTGAAGAGAGGAGGGAAGCTGGAGGTCCAGGATGTCCTCATGATTCATGGGGTGTTGGCAATCCTTGTCAGATCAAAGCCTGTTTATGTCAGGCCCCCAGAGACTGCAGTGTTAGATCAGCTCAAAAAAATTCAAGATGCTGGAATGGATCGGGTGCTTCTTGTAACCTTTAGGGAGGTCCTCCAAAAAAGAGACAAGCTTAGGCTGAAGATTGTGGCCCACCCTTATTATCTAAAGGAAAAGGCACCATCTCTTGTTGCTCCCTCCCTTCCATTACTTTGAAATTTTATTACTGGCTTATGAACTCCAAACATCTAGATAGCATTGCTACAGATCTTCCATCCCTTCTTCAAAACAGTGAGGGGGTGGGAAGCCCATGCTCAGTGACTCTTAAAAATAAAGACAGGAGAGAGGGTTAGAGGACCATCAAGAAGAGGCCTCATGAGTTCGTCTGCTAGCAGGCTGCAAGTAGCATGGGAACTGCAAAGGAAGGTGGAGCATGAAGACAACAAAGGAGAAAGAAATCAGAGAGAAGAGTGAGCTGCTGGAGGTCAGCATTGGAGCTGAGCATGAGAGGTACCAGGGACAGGGGTGCAAAGGCCCCAGGATCTGGAGAAGCAACACCTTGAAAGCAGCATTGGAATTCTTGAGTTTCAAACCGGGAAGAGCCTTTGGGGAACAGGTGGCCAGCTCCTTCGACAAAAAAAGGAATTGGTCTGCAAGGAGGAAATGGGAAAGAAAAGGAGAAACCAAAAGACCGTGTCTCCAAGCTTTAGAAGCCACAGAAAGGCAGCTGTCCCCTGGCTAAACTCAGGAAGTCCTGGCCCTTTATTTCTCTTCTCTCCATTTGGTAAATGTCTGGCCCCCGTGGGGGCAGTTCCATCCAGCTGCTTTCTGGAAACAGGTGGTGGTCATTCTGCCTGTTTGTGGAGATGCAATCAGGGTCTCCTGGTCTGACGTCTGCCCCCCCACTCATACCCCTCCCCTCTTTCCAATCGGGTCCCCTATCACATGCTCCCAGGCTTACCCACATTGACCAGCACAGGCACATACGTTGCGGTGCTCATGGGCTCAGGCAGAGTGAGAAGGTGCAGGTCATTTCCCGAGGGGTTGCTTGGTGTTAGGGGTGAGGGAGTGGTCAGGAGGCAAGATGGGCTGATGCAGCTTCTCCAAGCCATGCAGGGATCCAAAGAAAACACAGCTGGAGACAGGGAGAAGAGATGGGGAGCCAGGCTATGCATGTCGACATCTTGGGCAGAAATCCAACTTGATATCCAGTGGAGCCTGTGTTTATTTACTTGGACCAGTTATTTCCTCTTGCCATATCTCAGTTTCCCAGTCTGCAAAACAGGAGCCATGATAGCTCACTCAAGGGATTGCTGTGAGGATTAAATGGGATCATTAAAGAAGAGAGATAATAGAGTGGAGTGGTTAAGAGCATGGGCTCTGAAGAAAGGATGACTTGAGCTAATTACTTACCCTCTCTGGGTCTGTTTTCTCATCTGTAAAATGGGATGATGATTCCTATCATACAGGTTGTTATCAGGTTTAAGTGAGTTAATATATGTAAAGCACTTTTTCTTGTTAAAAAGACTAGTTACTAGTAATTACCAGAGACATTTATTAGCCGTTTTGTGTGCCAAGTACTAGGTTTAACACTTTATATACTTTATTACATTAAAATCTCACTGCCACTCAGAGAGGTAGACAGGTACTAGTTCATTCCCATGTATAAATGTGGAACATGAGGCTCATAAAGAGATTTACTTTTTAATTCTTCAGTGGAGGGAGTGGGGGCGGGGAGGGAGGGAGGCAAACAACAGCCCATGGGCCAAACCCAGCGAGCAGCCTGTTCATTTAAATATTGTTTATAGCTGCTCCATGCTACATCAGCTGTGACTGAGTCCAGAAGGCCTGCAAAACCTAAAGTATGTGCCATCTGGCCCTTTACAGGAACAGTTTGCTGACCTCTGCTCTAGAAAATGGCGGAAGCAGGATTTGAACCAGCTTCTGCTTTGCAAAGCACGTAACTGCTTTGCTGTCCTGGTTTTCTGCAGTATCCCTGTACTGGATGCACAACAGAGGCTAGAAAAGCCTTTCTTTCCTGTCCCTCTGAATGCTAGGAAGTTTCCCCTTCCCTCTTTAAAGCCAGGAGGGAATGTGGGAAGGGATTTGGGATTTCTGATCTCTCTATCCCTCAAGCCAAGTGCTGAGGACTTGGGGAGGCTGCCAGAACCCTTCTGGGCTGCACATCTGCCAACATCACTCTGAAGGGTGAGGATCAGGGGCACAAGTTTTGCAAGAAAGGGGAAACCCCTGTGAGGGGGAGAAGCAGACTGAGTGGACAAGTCCCTGGAATCAAGGCCAGTGATTATACATGGTAGTCCCCTAGGCCAGGTCAGGGCTGTGTTTAGAGTTAGCTGGTCTGAGACTGACAAGGTACAGGAGTTGATAAAGAATCCTAGGCTGCTGTAGGTATCACCTGCTTCCAGACACATTTGAGGACTCCAAACCAGTTCAGTCACTCAGCAAATATTTATTCAGTACCTATTCTGTGCCAGGCACTGTTCTCGGGACTGGGAGTGAGTGGTGAACCAGACCTCATCCCTCATGGAGACAGACTATGTCTCCATTAACCAATCAATAATAATAAACCAATATTAAATTGTAATAACATCTATAAAGAAAATAAACCAGGCTGATGTGATTGAAGGTAACTGCTAGGCAGGAAGGGAAGGCCTCCCTAAAACAGTGCCATTTAAGCTGAGACCAATTGGACAAGGTGCCAGATGTGGGAAGATCAGGTGGAAAGCATTCCAGGCAGAGGGAACAGCAAGTGCAAAGGCCCTGAGTGAGAAGAATTTAATTTCCGTGTTTAAGGAAACAAAAGGCCAGTATGGCTGGAGCAGAATGAAAAAGGGTGAGAGTGGATGAGATTGGGTGGGCCCTACCACATTTTGGGAAAATCAGGGCAGGGAACCAGGACTTTATTCCAACTGTGATGGAAATCCCCTAGATGGATAATGGCTAATGACGCTGATGATCATAGCTAACATTTTTTGAGCCCTTACTAAATGCCAGGTGCTTATTAAGCCCTTTAAATGCTTTAACTCATTTAATCCTCACAAACAATCCAGAAGAGGAAACAGAGACCCAGAGAGTTTAAACCACTGGCCTAAGGTCACATAGCTACATTTAAAGGTCACTGGGGCTACTGTGGGGACAATAAATTGCAGGGGACAAGACCCTAGATGAGATAAGAATGACACAAAGACAGAACTTGCATTTCAGTTAATGAAAGGAAAGAAAACTAACATCCACCAAGTTTCCTGCTCCTGCCAGGCTCCAGGAAGAATGAGGGTTACTAGAACTCAAATGTGCATTTTGTTACTTCCTCCTCTTGATATCTGTTCCCCTCTTACACCCTTTCTGCCTTGTTTGCTTGTGGTTTGTGCCCTTAATCATAATAGTCAGCATTTAGCTGGCACTAATAGTGTGCCATGTACCATGCACTATGCCTATTTAGTTTATTCTTGCAATAAGCTTTTTGTTTTTGTTTTAGAATGAGGAAATTGAGGCCCAGAACTGCTTAAGGGTCCAAGAATTGGATCTAAGACTAAACAGCCTAGGATTTGAACTCTGGTCTGTTAGACACAGAGTCTAAGCACTTAGCTACTGGGCTATAACGACCCACCTCCCACCTTTCCATGAACTATCCATGGGTTTCCCCAGTAACGGCAACAGGTTGATCTTTACCTCTAGTTGCCTGCTGAGAAGGGTTCGCCAATAGTGCCAACTTCAACCTTGCAGGTTAAGAAGGTTAAATTAGTTCATCTAGATCTAGGGTGACTAACCATCCTGGTTTGCCTGGGACCAATGGGTTTCCCCAGTTTCAAAGCTGGGAAAGTTCTGAGCAAATCAGAACAAGTCGGTCATGAGTGCTTGTTGCTAGATATGAATGAGTTCAATGGACATTAATCATTATCACTTCTCCTTTACTCTTTCATCTGTTTGACAACAAAAAGATAGCAAGCACCTACTCCGTGCCCTGTCCTAGGAGTTGGGAACTCTGTAGGCAGTAGTTGGGGCAGGGCGAGGTGGGTACTGTGCAGAGAACTTAGCTCCAAAGTTTCACAAAAAATCCAGAGTCCCTGGGGAAAGTCACTCCCTCTGGGGTGATTCCAACAGCCTGTGTTGTGTTTTTCTGGACTGGCAGCACTTGCTTGGATTCCAGTGGGAGAGGTTTCAGGGCCCTTTAGATTCCCTACATAGTGACACAGAGACAGTTGGGGATCCCATAGTGAAGCTTGGCAAGGAGAGGTCCTGAGATGATTGTGAGTGGAAGGAAAGGGAAGGGAAAAAAATGTCTTTGGCATTGACTTTGTGGCTTGCTCTGGGCTGCAATAAAGGCTTAAGAGATAGTATCTCTTATTAGACACATTTAGCTGGATGAGGAAACTGAGATTCTGTGACCCCAGTGAAGTGACTTGCCCAGGATCACGCAGGAAGAGATGTGAAAATTGGAATTTGAACTAGGGTTCCAGCGAAGCAAAGATTGTTGGGGCCAGGCTGCCAACTCCTGCATATCCCTCCCTCCTGGCCGGCTTGGATCCCCCACTTGTCTTGACAGAGGCCCGGCATGTCACGGGGCTCTGTACAGCCCTCTCCACCTTCCCGGCTGCCAGCGTCCCGCCCCATCCCTTCCCACGCCCCCCACCCCCCAAGGGAGGAAGGGAGAGCAGGAAGAGGGGAGGGGGGGTCAGAGAGGCTAGGCTTTATAAAAGCGGCTGGGACAGCGCTGCCTGCCAGATCCCGCTGCCCGGATCTCCTGAGCTGCCCACGAGCCCACGTGACCACGCCGACCCCCCTCCCCACCTTCCAGCTCCATCGCAGTGAGTTGGGGCGCATCTCCATCCACCCCAGACATACGCCGAGTCGCGTGGTCTACTGAACCCGGGTTGGGAAGGAGACCCCATGAAGGAGGGCATTGAGTTGGGGAACACCAGACAGAATCCCTATGGCAGGGATTTAGGACCCGAGGGAGCCGGGAGACCCCTCTCCTCCCCCGGCTCGGGGCCTGGGAGACTGCAAGCCACCCCCCAGGAATGTGCATGCAGCCGTTCCCATGGTAACGTACAAGCCTCTTCTGCCTTCCGCTGGAGGAAAGAAGTTGTTGGGGAGGCGGGGGCCAGTCCCTGGGAGGTCCCAACTTGTCACCCAGAGGATGCTCGAGGAAACCCAGGATGCCTCCCGCCCCTCTTCGGTGCCCCAAAACTTCTGGAAACCAGGCCACATGTCTCATCCCCTCCCAGAGCCTCAGTTTCTGCATCTGTCAAATGGAAGCAATGTTATTGGTTCCAAATTCCCCCAAGAGCTATCTCGAGGGTAACGATCCCGGCCAGGCCCCTCTCCTGGCTGGACATGCGAGGAGTGGGTGTTAGCGGCCTGGTGACACCCGCGACCCCCACCGCATCCCCAGGCCCGCTCGCCATGGCCCTCTTTGGGGCCCTCTTCCTAGCGCTGCTGGCAGGCACTCACGCCGAGATCCCAGGCTGTAAGATACGTATCACCTCCAAGGCACTGGAGCTGGGTAAGGCGTGGGGAGGAGTTGGGGCGGATAGGTGGGGTCACTCCAGCAGTGGGCGCATGAGCTTAGGGTCTCGCTTCTGCTTCAGTGAAGCAGGAGGCACTGCGCTTTCTGGAGCGAGAGCTGGAGACCATCATCATTCCGGACCTGAGGGGCGGAGACGGCCAGTTCTCCTACAACATCTCTGAGTAAGTTGGAGGCTCCGGGGCGGGGCTTCGATGTGGGGGGCGGAGCTTAGGAAATCTATATGGGAGACTGTTTCGGGAGACTGGGTGGCTGAGTGAAATGGGGGCGTAGACAAATCAGTGAGACCGGAGTTAAGAAAGGATGGAACGGAGACGAACAAGGCCAAGCCTGCCAACATAGGCGGGACCAAGCAGATGGGCGTGGCCTAGGAAATGGCGGCAGGACCAAGAAAAGCTAAGCGTAAGACTTGGCATTGAGGCGTGGCCAAAGAGCACCAGAGAGGTGGAGTTAAGGTTGAGAGTGAGGTGTCTAGGGAGCCCGAGTAGAGCTAAAGAGAGAGGTCCTGGGAACTAGTAAAGGCCTGTGGTCTAGGACAATGGGGACAGGTGGAGCGGAGCTTAGATGAGGGACACAAAATCAAAGGGCTCGGTTGAAAGGCCAGGTCTAGCAACCCCAGGGTGTGGGGGTGACGGGAGTGTAAGCAACAAGACTTCTAAGAGAAAGGGTATAGCTCACTTTTAACACCTGGGTCAGCAGAAGCTCATCTCTGAGCCACCCTAGCCCAAGTTGAGCCACCAAGTCCAGGGTGGGCAGTTGAGGAGCAATGGAAGAATTCATTCCACCCACCCTAGCTTCCCCAGGCCTGGACTGGAAGAGGAGGGACTGAATTTCTTGTGGTTGAGAGGGATCCCCTCTTGGACCTTAATTTGACCCTGAGACCTCCTACAGCGTGAAGGTCACGGATCTGGAGCTGACATCCTCTGAGCTCCACTTCCAGCCAGAGCAGGACCTGGTGCTTCAAATCACCAACGCTTCCTTGGGGATACGTTTCCAGAGACAGTTTCTCTACTGGTTCTTGTGAGGATCTGGCACCCTCAATGGAGTGGCGGGTGGATCAGGAGGGCCGGGGGTGCTGTAGGGCGGTGGGAAATCCCTTAGCCTTTCTTAGTGTTAGTTTTTTCAAAAAGAAATGATCATACCCGCTTCTAGGGGTTGATAGAATTTGATAGAATGTCTGGTAAACTGTGCAAAAGTGAAGCCTTTTGAAGAGGTATCATGTTGTATGGGTGTGGGGAGCGGGTCAGTGAAGACTCAATTAAGCTCCAAGCTGGGGTGAACATGACCCACGCTCACCCGTGGCAGCTATGATGGGGGCTATATCAATGCCTCCGCCAAGGATATATCCATCCGCACTGTTCTGCGCATCTTCCGAGATCCCGCTGGCCGAATGAAGGTGTTCAACATCTCCTGCCAGGCTTCTGTCTCCAGAATGCATGCAGCCTTTGGGGGAACCTTCAGGTAAGCTCCATCTCCAACCCTAAAGCACCGCCCCCCACCCCTGAGCCCCACAGCCCATCTGCAGGGTGCAGTGCGAAGTGCACAGTCTTGAGAGTCAGACCAACTGGGTCCAAATCTCAGCGTTACCATTTTCTGACTGTGTGATCTTGGGCAAGTCCCTGAAACTCTGTACGTAAATTTTCTCATTGCTTATATGGGGATGATAATAAAATCTATTTTATAAGATGCTGTGAGGACTATTTGTGTTAATAAAGGTAAAAATATTTAGAACAGTACCTGGCATATAATAAATGGCTAGCCACTTTGATAAGAGTAACTGTGAAGATAAATGTGCAAAGCTGGACATGAACTGGGTTCTCAATAATTTGTACTGCTTACTAATAATAACAAAAATAATTACATAGGTCTTGGTTTGGGACTGGGAAAGATACTTAGTGCTGGTTCTGGAATAGGTTGGGAGAGAGAAGACGGTAGATTTATCATCTAGTATTGGTACACTGTCAATTTTTTTTTTTTTTAGGTGAGGCAACCCTTGGTTGACCTCACAGTTTGCAAGGACCTTGTCAGCTTACGATCCCTTATTTTTTATTTTTTACACCTACAGCACCTGGTCTTCCTAGGTGGTCTCCCATCCAAGTACTAACCAGGCCCAACCCTGCTTAGCTTCCGAGATCAGAGGGGATGGGGCTTGTTCAGGATGGCATGGCCGTAGGCACACTGCCAATTTTTTACTTATTCAACAAAGTAAATGCCAGTCCCTGAGGATTCAGAAAGGAGCTCAAAGCTTAGTTGGAGGGACAAAACATTTGTCACTGGGGACTTGAGAGAGGGACTAAGAAAGTACTCTGGGTATTCAGAGGAGAGCGGTCTGGAAAGATTGTCTAAAAAGGAAGCATCTGAGCCAGACAGGGGGAAATATAGGACAGGGGCATTGAGGGTGGAAGGGAGGCCGTGAGTAAGCACATGGAGCTGGCGATGCTCAGAACAGGTTTGAGGAATTGTGGGTAGATTCACTTGGCTGATGGGGGACTGGAGCAGGAGAGGAGGTCTTAAGAATAAGGCTGGAGGGGATTTGGGCCCAAGTTATGGAAAACCTCTATTAAAGAGCTGGTGATTCAGGTCAAAGTTGAGGTGTCCATCCTCCCTGCCTCCATTTCTCTCTCTGGTCACTGTGATTTCTCTTGGACCTGCATTGGGATAGGGGCAGGGTCTGGGCTCACTAATCTATCCTCTCCTCACAGGAAGATGTATGAATTCCTCTCTGCGTTCATCACCTCAGGGATGCGCTTCCTTCTCAACCAGCAGGTGTGGGCAGTGGCAGGTCTGGGGGACAGTAGGGGTGGGTGTGCCCTTTCCTGAAGGCCCTGACTTTGGCCCCCACCTCCCAGATCTGCCCTGTGCTCTACCACGCAGGGATGGTGCTGCTCAACTCCCTCCTGGACACGGTGCCTGGTGAGTTGGCATTGGTGGGGCAGGGAGCTCTGGGCCAGGCCCTGGGGCTGGAATGGGGGTGAAAGGAGGCTGTCAGGTAGTGCCTAAGCGTAGGCCCCTTCCATGCCCTGCTGTGGAATGGCCCTGGGTTCAAATGTGGCCTCGGCCACCAACTTGCTGCGGACCGAGGGAAGTACTCACTTCTCTATGGACCTTGGTTTCCTGGCTTGGCTGATGAGGCCTCCCCCTGGAGTTGCTATGAGGATTAACTGAGGGGCTGGTTGTCAAGGTCCTCAATATATGCTTGCTGATTGCTGAGGCCCTATTTGTGTGCATCACCTGGCACTTAATAGGGGCTTAGTTAACATGAATTCCCTTTTCCAAAGCTGTGACCTGTTTCCTAAGCTGTGACCTCATACACAGGGTATGAGCAGGGGAGGAGGAGGCAGAGGAACCAGTGACAGAAGGGACTCCCTTGCCATCTTGTTCAATGATCTGATGAAACTCCTGTAGTAATAGTAGTAGTAGGAGGAGGAGGAGGAAGAGGAGGAGGAGGAGGAGTGATGGCTAACACAGTTGAACACTTACTGCATATCAGGCAGGCACTAAGTGCTTTCCATGGAAAACTAATTTGATCCTCATAACAATCCTATGAGGGAAGTATTATAATGATCATTTCGTGGATGAGAAACTGAGGATGAGAGAGAGCTTAAGCACCTTGCCCAACATCACACAACTCTGAGTGACTGGAGCCCCTCCCCGCAGTGCGCAATTCCGTGGACAATCTCATCGGCATTGACTACTCCCTCCTAAAAGATCCTGTGGTTTCCACCAGCAGTCTAGACATGGACTTCCGGGTGAGCTTCTCAACTGGTGTGTCACCTCTGACCTAGCCAGACTTCCTCCTTCTCCCCAAAGCCACTGGTTTTGTCTTCCTAAAGCACAGTTCTGATGAGGGCACTCCGTTGCTGGGAATGCTGTGGCTCGGCTGCCTACAGAATTAGGTCTGTCACCTGCGTCTGGCCTTTGAGCCTTGTTACTCTTGTCTGACTCCACTTTTCTAACTTCATCCTGTTCCTCTGAAGCTACTCTTTCCCAAATACACCTCTTGCTTACTACCTCGGGGCCTTTGCTCCTACACCGCCTTTCCCTATCTCCCCTGAAGGAGTTAGACATACAGTTCTGTGTACGTATCTCATTTCATCCTCTGATAACCCTGTGAGTCAAGTACTTATATCCATTTTTAGGGATGTGGAGATTTGCTCAGAGAGGTGACGTCACTTGCCCAAGGCCATGCAGCACCTTTTCTCCTCCCAGTAGTGTAGCAGAATTTCAGAGCATAGACTGTGGAGTTGAATGCCTGAAGTTCAGATCGTGGCTCTGCCACTTCTAGCTGTGTGACCTTAAGGAAGTGGCTTAACCTTTCTGTGTCTGTTGCCTAATATGTAAATGCACATAACACAGTAAGAAAACATATCTTATAGTATTAAAGGAGTTGGTCTGTGTAAAGAGCACAGAACTACCACATATATGTAAGCTATAGGTATTATCTTTACTGCCACCTAGCTTTCAAGGCCGGGTCAAACGCCACCTCCTTCTTGAACCCCTTCCTGAGCCTCTGTTCTCTGGTCTAATATGATTGCTCCTTTGCAGCACTCCAGCTGCCCTCCCTTTGATGCCTTTTAAGAAATGTGCTTGTGGGTCCCCCAAGGACAGCAGCTGGGTCCTATTCCCCACTATTCCCTACAGTACCTAGCACAGGGCTTGGAGACATCTGGGTGCTGGCCCAGTCAGCCTTGGCCCTGACCCTGACCCCTCTACCCCAGGGGGCCTTCTTTCCCCTGACCCAGGGGAACTGGAGCCTGCCCAACCAAGCAGTGGAGCCCCAGCTGCAGGAGGAGGAGCGGATGGTGTACGTGGCCTTCTCTGAGTTCTTCTTTGACTCTGCCATGGAGAGCTATTTCCGGGCGGGGGCCCTGCAGCTATTGCTGGTGGGGGATAAGGTATGCCAGGGCCTGTTTGTGGAACGGGCAAGAGGAGACCAGTGATGGAGCTCCTGATGCCCCTGCCTCACCCCCAATTCCCCTGCAGGTGCCCCGCGATCTGGACGTGCTGCTGAGGGCTTCCTACTTTGGGAGCATTGTTCTGCTGGTGAGTGTTATGGGAAGTAGGGACATGGCCATGGTGGGTAGGCAAACCACCTGCAGGGGACCAGTGAAGTGTGCAGGTAGAGCCCCCATTGGCAGCCACGGAGCAGACAGAAGGCTGGCCAGGCCTCTCTCTGGCCAAGTCCTCTCACCTAGCCGAGCCTGTGGCTGGGTCTGTGAAGGGGGCTCACTAATTCCTGCTCTGTCCTTCATGCAGCCATGATGAGGGTGGGCTAGAACCCAAGCTCTGCAAGTGTAGGGGCTCTAATGACTGACATTATTCCTTTTGCTTCTTTTCCCTTATTTAATGGGGTGAGGGGTAGGAGTTTAAGATTTTAAAAGAAAGATTTCAGTGATCATTAAAGGACTTATCCTCAGTTCAGTTTTGTAAATGATGGAGCTGAGATTTGGATTCCAGGTCACAGTGGCGTTCTCCACTACTCTATACAACTTCACAGGGTTGTTGTGAGGATTAAATGAATTAATACACATAAAGCAATTAGAACAGTACCTAGAACAGAGTAAGTGCTCAGTAAATACTATCTGGGAATATTACCGCTGTTGTCATCATCATCATTAAACTTATGGCCAAGCACTGTTAAAAGCATGGACTCTATTGCCAGACTCCCTAGTTTTGAATCCCAGTTCTGCGACTGAATAACTACAAAACCTTGGACAAGTTACTTAACTCTCTGTGCCTCAATTTTCCTATCTCAAAAAGGAGAATAATACCTGCCTCATTATTGTGAGGTTTAAATGAACTGTTTAGTGAAGAGCAAGCACTTGGTCAGTGTGGGAATCGAACAGGATTCCTACAGTGCCTCTAGAGAAGTAGCACAGCAGCTGTAGAGAAGGGAGATATGGCAGGGGTGGCAGGGGGCTGGACGTGTCATGCAAGAGACTAACCCAGGAGTCTGGACTGGAGGCAGAGCCTGATTACTCAAAACTTAGAAAAACAGAAAGAGGAGACAGTCCTTCGTGTGAGCAAAAGCAGAGGCTGGACACAGTTCTGGCAGGTTTGGGAAGCCACTACTGTTTTCTTATTTGTCACTCTGGGCTCCCAGAGGGCAGAGCCTGAGCCACCCCCTCCTCCCCTGGGGCTCACCAGGGAACAGAGCTGGGATTTGACCCTCCGCCATCCCTGCTCTGTCCCCAGAGCCCAGCAGAGATTGACTCCCCGCTGAAGCTGGAGCTGAAGGTCACAGCACCACCTCGCTGTACCATCAAGCCCTCGGGCACCACCATCTCTGTCACTGCCAGTGTCACCATTGCCCTGGCTCCACTCAACCATTCTGAAGTCCAGCTGTCCAGCATGATCATGGTGAGGTCACCAGACTGCGGGCTGCAGAGGGTTGGAGAGAAGTGGGCTGGGGACCCACCTGGTCAGTAACACACATACCCCCCATTCCTGCAGGACGCCCGTCTCAGTGCCAAGGTGACTCTTCGGGGGAAGGCGCTGCACACGCAGCTGGACCTGCGCAAGTATGCAAATGTCCAAAAACCCTGGGCAAGCCCTTACCTTCTCTGAGCCTCAGTGCCTTTAGGATAATCACACTTGCCCAACAGAACTGGGGAGCTAAAATTCAGTCATACCTATAAGCCACTTGAGAGCTGTGGTCTTTCTTTGTTAATACATAGAAGGTGCTTTATTAAATGTAACTTCTCTGTGTTTTCTCACCACCTTGAGGCAAAGCAGGTAGTATGAGAAACTAGCCCAGTAAGGTTAAGTGACACGCCCATAGTCACACAACAGAGCCTGAGAACATGGGTTTTGGCAGAAACCTGAGCATAACTTAGCTTTGTAATCTTAAGAAAAGTCATTTTATCTTTCTAAGCTTCATTTTCTTCATGTGTTAAATACAGATAAAAGTAATATCTATTTTCTAGGGCTGTGCTATCCAATATGGTACATACTAGCCACATATAGTTATGCACATTTACATTAATTGTAATTAAATAGCTCCTCAGTTGTGCTAACCATATTTCTACAGCCACATGTAGCTAGTGGCCACTGTATGGACAGTGTAGATACAGAACATTTTACAGATAACTTTTACAGATAATTCTATTGGACAGTGCTGTTCTAAGGAGCTGAAGGAGTAAGTACAGGGTAGCGGTTAAGAGCCTAGATTCTGGAGGCAGGTTCAGCCACTTTCCAGCTGTGTGACCTCAGGCAAGTGACTTAACCTCCCTAGGCCTCATCTGCTTCATCTATAAGGTGCAGACAGTAATAGTGCCCGCTTTTAGGGTTGTTATGAGGATTAAATTAGTTGGCATTTGAAAAGATTTAAATATTTAACTTTTTAAACATGTTTGGTGTCTGGCAGGGAGTAAGCACTATACATTTTGTTAAATAAAAACAACACATGAAAAGCTATCAGTATTAGTCTGACATGTAGGAAGTGCTCGACAAATAAGTAGCAGATGTGAAGAAACAGAAACTCAGGGAGAAATGACTCACCCAAGGATATACACCTCTAGAGTGATAGAACTCTCTGGAGAGATGCATAGGTGGGACATCCAAGACTGAACTTAGCTTCTGGTGGCTAGCTCTGGGGAGCCTGAGGGAGGGGGAAGCCCACCAGAACTTCTCTCCCACAGGTTCCGAATCTACTCGAACCAGTCTGCATTGGAGTCCCTGGCGGTGAGTTGGGAAGGGTGGGCAGGCTGAGGCTGGGATCAGGGTGAACAGCTAAGGCAAGCCCACCCGCTCCTTGCTGCCCTGACTCCACCCCTCCTCTCTTCCAGCTGATCCCACTGCAGGCCCCTCTGAAGGCCATGCTGCAGATTGGGGTGATGCCCCTGATCAATGGTAGGGTTGGGGGTGTGAGGAGGGAGGGGAGAAGGAGGGGGAGCTGGGTGGGGCCAGACCGAGCCAGCTGTTCCCACCCACAGAGCGGACCCAGCGCGGGGTGCAGATCCCACTGCCCCAGGGGATGGCCTTTGTGCACGGGGTGGTGACAAACCACGCTGTGAGTAGATGCATGATGGGGGAGGGCAGAGTCTTTCCCTCCCTCTGTCGTCTGCGCAGCTCCTCCCTTACCAACGGCCCCTCCTATTTTAATCTCACGTCAGACTCCTCTAGCCTTTTGCAGGCTGCGCCTTCACCTTGGAACACTGTTCCCTAATTCCACCTCAACGCCTACTAATCTTTCAGGTCTTAGCTAAGAGGTTGCCTTCTCTAGGAAGTCCTCTTTGAAGCCTTCACAGGCTGTGCCCCTGCAGCTTCTATTCCAGCACCCTTCATAGGGAGTTATAAGAACCACTTTGCTGCTCTGTCTCTCCCTCTAGATTGAAGACCCCTGAAGGCCAAGGGCTCTAACTCTAAACTCTGGCCTCGGTAAGGAAATGAATAGATTTTCCTCTGCCCCGCTGCACAGGGCTTCCTCACCATTGGGACTGACCTCCGCTTTGTCAAAGGGCTGCGAGAGGTGATTGAGAAGAACTGGCCTGCCACCACCATGGGCCCCCAGGCATCCAGTGCCCCAGCACCCTCCACGGCAGCTGTCTGAACACTCAACTCCCAACCCCGACAGCTGCATTCAGGACTCCAGTGCCTCTTATCCCCTCCCTCACCCCCTCACTGCCTATAGACTCCTCTCTAACCCCCAGTGCCACAGAGAAGACAGGTTTTAAGCTGTACCCAATTTAATTCCATAATCACAGTCAATTACAGTCCATCTGACCTCCCAGTGGGCTGTCCTGAGCTCTAGTGTGTTCCTGGGATGGCATCAGTGCATTAAAGTCATTCGTTAAGCAGGGTGGAAGCCAGTCAGGAATAAAGTGCTAACTCCCCACCTCCCCAGGCTGTCTATGTGAGGCATAGGGGCCAGTTGGAGGGGGGCGAGGGTGGGAAGCAGTTCTGGAGGCAGGGACCTGCCCCACAGGGGCATTTTGCATCAAGGAGGACCTCCCTTCTAGCAGGTGAGGCTGGCAGGGGCTGGATTCGGCAGTAGGGGCTGGTCCCCATGGTCATCAGTATGGCTGTTTATTCAGGAAGCGGGAGAACATGGTGAGGGCAGCCTGGGGCTTGTCGGTGGGGACCATGTGTCCAGCGCCCTGAGGAGCAAAAGCTTTGTGAGATCCCCTCCCAGTAGAGCCCATGCCCTGGGCGCTTCCCTCATCCCACTGTATTCCACTAGTCAGTGACCTTCATTCAACCCCAGCCCTGCCTGCCCCAAGCCTTCCATTCTTCCCCTCCCCCCAGAAGACTTGCCCTTGCAGGGGCCAAATGGTAGCCCAGCATAAAAGGAAATGGGAAGGAAAGGAA
Source organism: Eidolon dupreanum (assembly GCA_028627145.1). Taxonomy (NCBI): domain Eukaryota; kingdom Metazoa; phylum Chordata; class Mammalia; order Chiroptera; family Pteropodidae; genus Eidolon; species Eidolon dupreanum. The sequence goes on from CM053504.1 coordinate 8,074,368, forward strand.
GGGTGGGTCCCTTCTAGCCGCAGCTAGCCCTAACCAGGCCCAGACCTTACCTTGATGGTGAGAAAGGCGATGTGGGAGAATTCCTTCACGAAGCCAGCAATTTGCTCCCCACTGTCCCCGTAATCCACTAACCAGGGCCGGCGCTGTACCTCCATCTGTCCCAGCAGGAAAGACTTAGCAGCCTGTAGCTGCCAATCCTCACTGCTCACAGCTGCCAAGCGCCAAGACCTCAAGGGCCGGGAACTCCTCCAGGTTTGCCCTGTCTGCCAGGCAAGCTTGCCCTATCCCTGCACCAGCCTCGCCTTGGGGCCAGGATCCCTGCCTTACCTTCTGGTTGAGAGAATCCACAAACCACTCATCCCCCAAGAAATTGCAGGCCATGTCCACATCTCCATTGTAGAGAAGGATCCGGTATTTCTGGAGCAGGGCAGGGAGAAAAGTGGGGGGCTCTGGAACAAGCTCAGGTCCTGGCCCTTAGCAGGTTTAGCCCTGCCCCCTCAGAGAATTCAAGGGGCCCAACTAGGCAGCATAGGCCAGGGAACACTTGTGTTTCCTGACTGCTTCCTACATGTCCAGTGCTCTACAAAATGCTTTACCTTTGAAGGCAGATACCATCATTAATACCATTTTACAGATAGGGAAACCAAATCTCAAGTGTTATGAGAAACTTGCCTAGGGTCACATGGCTAGTAAAGGAACTTGCACCCAGGCAGTCTGACCCCAGAGCCCGTGCTCTAACCATTTTCTACACAGATCTGGTCCTAACCTGGCTCTACCAGTGTATCCTAAGTCAATCTGGACAAGGCTCTCTCCTACCCTGGACCTCCATTTGGCCATTTGTAACATGACCTGATGAGCCCCTCTCACCCTAAAGCCTCCTTGGCTGATGCAGACCCCTCAGCCTCCTGCAGCGGGGCAGCATGGGGTGGGACCAAAGCCAAGTTCAAATACTGCCAACTACAGGACCTTGGGCAAGTGGCTTTACTTCTTGGAGTTTCGGCTTCCCGTCTCCCCGCCTTGCCATGCTGCTCCGGGGTCCTGGGGCTGCTGGTGGTGGACCCAGCTGTGCTGCACCTACTCACCTGTGTGGCAAGCAACTTAAGGTACTGGGAGTTCATGCTCTGGTAGAGGCGGCGGTACTGTATATTCACCAAGAAACTGTGGGAGCACGTGGGCAGGCCCCGGGAATACAAGGGAGGGGGAGAAAAAATCAACAGATCAGACCTCCTCTCCTATCCTCCATCCCCAACTCCAGCCTAGGAGGCAGACAGCTGGGATGCAGCCCCGCCTTCAGGCCTCTCTTGGACTTAACCTGGATGGGGGGCTAGAATTCAGAGGTCCTCAACCCACCCCTGATTAGAAATGCATAGGGACACTTTGGTTGTTTCAATGACTGGCATTTAAAGCATAGGGGCTTGTAAGTGTGAGAGCCACAGCATATGCCAACAGTAGGGCATGGGCACTGACCAATCCAGAAGGGACCTCAGTGGTCTCTGCTGTGCCAGGCATCACCTTTTTACTTGCAAGGGTCCTAGCAGATCTGAGCAGGTGGAGATGGTACTGGAATTGGGGTAGGGGAGGGGAGTTGGAAGCATGTCTTTTTACAAAATACCATGGAAGTAACTGAATTTTAAAAACCAATGTGGCCATTTAAGAATGAACTGGCTGAATATCAGTCAACTCATGCCGAGTGCCCACAGTACCCGCACTGAGAAACCCTAGGCAAAGAATCCCTGAGAACCTTTCTGATGCCCATGAGTCCCAACAGCCTGCCAGTCCCCAGGCCAGAACCTCACTTGCACAGGTCCCAGCGGGGCAGCTGCTCAGGGATGTGGAGGGCCTTCCGCACGAAAGGATTGTTGAGGTAGGTGGAGGGAGCTGTGGTGTTGGTACAGGGGGGGTCCATGTGCACTCTAGCCCCAGAACGCAGCAGTGCCTGCGGGGCACAGACAAGAGCGCGAGGGTCTTCGCTTCCCTGCCTCGCCCCTACCCACCCCGCCGGGAGGAAGCCCCGGCTCTGCACACCTGATGCCACATTCGCTTGATTGGCAGGCGAGTGAAGAGGTTGCCCAAATCCTGGACCATGATAGTATCCTTCTCAAATCTGCAAGTGAAGTGGGGGGATGGGTGCCTGAGCCTCCACATGGGGCTGGGGTTGGCCCATGGGCACCTGGCAAGGCTCACCTTAAATGGCCAGGCACTCCTCCAGCACATGGGGCGTAGAGGTTGTAAATGTTGAGGCCTGAGTTGCCCACGATGCGGGACACTTCCTGGAGCTGCAATGACACCGAGCCACCATGCTTTACAGAGCCTTGGCATCCCTATGACCTCAAGATGTGTCCCAAGATTTATAGTGCTTTTCTACTTCAACTTGTCTTTACCCTTCCTCCACTTTTCACAGGTAGGGAAACTGAGGCTCAGTGTAAGGACTCTGCCAGACCTAGGCCCACAACCTAGTATTTCTACTTCCTAGCACTGTGACTTCAGCAAAGTGACTTCAACAATCTTGGCTTAGTTTCCTCATCTGGAAAATGTGGATAATACGACCTCCCTTGGAGAAACTTGAAGATGAAATCATCTACACTGACAGTTCAGCAGAGTCCAGGCACATGGCAGATGTTTGATAAGTGAGAACGCTTTTCTCCTCACAGGGATTATAGGATTTGCCCAGGAAGTCATAGAAAGTGGTGGTGGTAACACATCCATATTCATGTGTCCTGGAGAACACCCAATTGCTAAAGGATGTAGGATAGGGCAGCAATGGGGGCTGGGGGACAGGGAGTCCCCAGCGAGGGGATATGGTCCTGTTCTCAGGATTGGGGGCATCTGAGGTGACACAGGATCAGGGCAGAACCTCACACTGGTCACGCATTCTGGGTCTTTGTTGTCGTAGAAGTTACACGTGTTTTGAGAGCAGCAGTGGGTCTGGAGGGAAGACCAGAGCCTGTGGGAGATCAGAGTGAAAGTGCTTAGACCCACAGTGGGCAGGGAAGGTGAGAACCCCACCTTCTCACTCCAACCTCGAGGGGAGAAGAACTTACGTCATAGTGTGAGGTAGATCCCCAACCTAGCTGCCCCGAGGCCATCCTGCCAGCCCTCCTTGGTCCCTTTAAATTCTGATCACTAGCCTTTGGCCTTTTAGCACCAAACCCTTCTAGCAACCTCAGCCCCTAAGTTCTGCTCATAATTAGGACAGGGCCCAGGATATTATGTGCCTGGAAGACAGACCTGCGATCCTGTGACCTGCCCCACCCTGAAGATTGCCCGACTGCCCTCCTCCCATACCTGTTCCCCAGAAGGCCATGATAGTAGGCGAAATAGACGAGGGAGTTGTCATTCTGCTCATAGGAAGAGAGTCCATTGCCCACAGCCAGTCCCTGTGAAACACCCAGGGCATTCAGCTCATGACAAAGGTGATGTGGAGGAGCCTGCGTTGATCTACACCCAGACCTTCAGCAATTTGGAAGGTGGAACCCAGGGTGGTGGGGTGGGTGGGTAGGAAGGCCACTCAACATAAAGAACAAGAGCTGGCAGACTGACAGGCAAGCTTCCTGTCACACACACGAGCAGAGAGAGGCCAGCTGGTGGCAAGGATGTTATGAAAGATACTGGGTTGGGTGAGGGAGTTGGCCTGTTTGACCCTGATAACCACAAGGCTGTGGCTGCAAGTTGCCCCCCTCCCCTCTGCAGCTGTCTTGCACCTGAAGGTTCATGCTAGGGTCCTGCATGACCAACACAGCTAGGGTGGGGATGTAGATGCCAGCATAGCTCTCTCCTGTCAGGAAAAGCTCGTTGTTCTTGTACTCCGGAAATAGGCGGAAGAAATCTTGAAGGGCCTCAAAATTACTCTGGGCAACCTGGAGACGGCAGGATGGGGGGCGGGGGGGTGGTCAGGAGGCTTTGATATCTGAGCTGAAAGGAATATCAGAGATAATGATAATCCACCCTGTTTGTGAAAGAGGAAGTGACTTGGTAGTGACAAGATCACACTTCATAGAAGGTAAAAGCGCCAAGAATGGACTCCAAGGCCATGCTCTTTCTCTCCCTGTATCATGCTACTTCAGAGAACCAGTGAGGCTGGAGTGCATGGGCAGGCACCAGACTCACCTCTGTGTCATTGGTCGCATAAGATTTGTCATTGGAGTAGGAGAAGCCCACCCCAGCTGGGGACTCGAGGTACAACACGTTGGCAATCTGGAGAGGACGAGAAGGAAATGAGTTGAGGGCTCCCCACCCTATCCAAGTGCCCACACATCCCCACAAGACCCACAGCACCAGCTATACCAGGTTCCAAGAATAGGGGTTGTACTCCAGGGTAACACCATCTGGCTGGACCTGAGGAGGAAAAAGATGGCTGAGTGAGTGGAAGGAAAGGGCTGCTGTGTCAAGCCGATGGTACAGATAAAGAGACTGAGGCTCAGGAAAAGGACACATTTTTGGAAAAATCATAAAGTCCTTTCCTCCCTCTTCCCTGGTCTCTTCCTTTGGGAAATGTCCCCTCCCTCTCCCTTTCCTGGGTTATGGAGAACTGCTTTCCACTCACCAGGAAGGGGCCATGCTCTGTGAGGAAGCCATCTAAGGAGCTGCAGCCCGGCCCTCCGTTGAGCCAAAGCACCACAGGGCTGCTCTTAGGGTCCTTCTGGGACTCCACAAACCTGGGAGGGGAGTCAGGCCCAGGTGGGTGCGGGTGGAGAGACTCCTTCCAGCCCTCCCTGCTCCCAGGCTCACTCAGGGGTCTTCAAGACTCCCGCCCCGCAGTCCTCTCCCCTGGTGGGCATAGCAATGCCTCTCCCCACTCCGCCCTGGAAGGGAGAGCCGCGGACCAGTAATGGAGATGCTTGGATCCAGAGCCTCTGAGGTAGCCGGAGTACTGGCGGAAAGACGGCTGCTTGGCCAACCCAGGCAGGCACTGAATTTCGTCCTGGTTGGGGGCTGCCTCGCCTTGAGGCGCCCAGAACAGCAGCAGCTGCAGCAGGAACGGCGACCACTGCCTAGCTCGAACCATCTGCGGAGAAAGCGGGTGCCGGCTGTTTACTGGCTCCCTGGCTGCTCAGCGCCTGCGTGCAGCCGTCCCTGGGGAGGAGCTGGCGGCGTACGGGCGAGGAAAGCCTGGGCCCAGCCCCAGCTCGCACCGCCGAACCTCCTCCGCTTGCCCCACGCGCCGCCGGGGTCTTCGGGATCCCTTCCAGCCTCCGGAGTTCCCTCACCTCTGCTCTCCCGCGTCCTTGCTCTCCAGGAGGTGCCTGGCGACGGGAAGTCATGTGTACACTGAGTCACGTGTGCTCCGGTGTCACGTGACAGACTTCCTCCCATCGCTCTCCAGTGCCTGAGCACCCGGGGGATGGAGTGGGGGAGGCGGCGGCTGTCCACGCCCGGTCAGGGTCCGCGAGCCTCGCAGGTCGTATCCCGGGCACTCGCGATCAGAAGACCCAAGTGGGACGTCCAGAATCCCCCAACTTCCTGGGGGGCCCTGTTCTAGACGGGATGGCTGAGCAATCGGCGCTAGGACCCTCGGGCAGAGCCTCGGGGAAGAGAGTCCAGGGGGAAATACCTTACATGGTGCCCCTGCGGTCACCTGCTGAGCCCGCTGCCCAAAATAGTCCCTGGCGCCCGTGGGCCTGCCTCATGGCGGGGATATGGCTGCTGTCTCTGACCCTGTGGAATTGGGTGCGCCCTGGGGACCCGCGCTCCCCGAACCCCCTCCAACCCGCTTTCATCGGGTGCACGGTGCCAACATCCGCGTGGATCCCTCTGGGACGCGGGCCACACGCGTGGAGAGCTTCGCCCACGGCGTGTGCTTCAGTCAAGAGCCGCTGGCCCCGGGCCAGATATTCCTGGTCGAGATCGAGGAGAAAGAGCTAGGCTGGTGCGGCCACCTGCGCCTCGGCCTGACTGCGCTAGACCCCGCCAGTCTGGCCGCTGTGCCCGAGTTTTCGCTGCCGGACCTGGTCAACCTCGGCCACACCTGGGTCTTCGCCATCACGCGCCATCACAACCGCGTGCCCCGGGACGGCCACCCTGAGGCAGAGGCAGCGGCTCCCAGCCGACCCCCAGCCCTCTTGGTGGAACCGTATCTGTGCATTGAGCAGTTTCGCATTGCCCGCGACCGCTTGGTGGGCCGCAGTCGGCCGGGGCTCTACAGCCACCTCTTGGACCAGCTCTATGAGCTGAATGTATTGCCTCCGACCGCGCGCCGTAGCCGCCTGGGCGTTCTCTTCTGCCCACGCCCGGACGGCACCGCTGACATGCACATCGTCATCAACGGCGAAGACATGGGCCCTAGCGCCCGGGGGCTCCCAGTCGCCCAGCCCCTCTATGCAGTAGTGGACGTGTTTGCCTCCACCAAGAGCGTGCGCCTGGTCCAGCTTGAGTATGGCTGTAGGTATCCCACCCCCTGGGCAGCGACCCCTCCTGGCCCAGTGTGGGGACAAAAACTTGCTAGGCTTCCGAGCCAGATAGCAAGGCCTTGGTCTGTGCATCATTAATTTAGAAATGGGGAATCTGATTTCAAATTCTCGCTCTGCTTGTAATTTTTAGACAAGTCACTCCCTGGCTGTGGGCGTTATTTATCTTTGACTGTGATTGATTAGGATGCCCTCCAATTTCCCTTCTGGCTTTGACAATATTTTCCATATTAACCCAGGCCAGGGATTCTAACCTGTCTTTAGATTCTAGGCCTCTTGGAGAATTTTGTGCTTTTCACAGACACATGCTCATAGATTTGGGTACACCAGTTTAAAGGCATCACAGCCCCCAGACTGAGAGTTTCTCAATCCTGAGGCCTGATTCATTATGGCCCTGGTAAGTCCTTTAGTTAGATCTCTGGTCACATTTTATTTAGTGAACTGGAACCCAGTCTGTGCCAGGCCTGTGCTGGAGGCTGGAGTTGCCCAGCTACGTCAGACACTACCCCGGCCCCCAGAAGCTGCTAAGGGAGGGGGAAGGGAGTGTGCTGAGTGATATAATAGAAATAGGGCTGCAGCATTGTGAAAGTGTTGTGAAAGAGGTGCTTATCTCAGTCGCATGAACAGCCCCGTGAAGCAGGACAGGCTCAGAGAGCAGAAGGGAATTGCCCAAGTTAATGACAAAGGGGCACCAAGACCTAGATCTTCTGGGTCTCCACCTCAGACCCACCCTCCAGTTCAGTTTGCCTTTGACAGCCTTCTTTCCACAGTGCCGTCCTTGCAGACTCTGTGCCGCCTGGTGATCCAGAGGAGTGTGGTGCACCGGTTGGCCATTGATGGGCTCCACCTGCCCAAAGGACTCAAGGATTTCTGCAAGTATGAGTGAAGGCCTGTAGCCGCAGGGCCTGGGAACATGTCCTGGCCCCAGAGTTGTGGCTGGTCTGAAGCGGACCATACTGCTGACAGCCAGGACTGGAAATAAACACAGCTGTTGCTGATGCTGATCACTGGAGGGTCTCCTTGCCCCTGAAGCCTGTGAGAAGCACTTTTAGAATCACTATAGGTCAGTAGATAAAAGCGAGAGAACATTTTAGATGTCACCTAGACTGGTGGTTCCTAGCCTGGCTACTCACCAGTTATCTGGGATACGTAAAGTGCTGATGCCCCAGGCTCTATCTCCAGAGATTCTCACTAGATTTGTTGGAAGAATAGGCCTGGAGATTACAATGTACAGCCAGGGTTGTCAAACATTTCCCTAGAACAGAGGTCTCAGCTTTGGCACATAATATAACTACTTGAGGAACTTTAAAAAAATACTGATAACTGGGTCTGACCTTAGGATTCTGATTTAATTGGCCTGGGATGAGGTTAGGTATCAGGATATTTAAAAGCCCCCAAGAGAATCTAATGTGCAGCCAGGTATGAGAACCAATGCCCTAGACCAACTATTTCTTTTTGCAGATGGGAAACCAAAGCTCAGAGCTAGGAAATTATTTGTCCAAGGTCCATAGCAACAAATGAATGCAGAGTGTTCCTTCTCTCACACTATAGAGCACAAAGCACTAGACTCCATTATTTGTATCTCGGCTGTCCAGGTGACTTGGCCCAAGGTAAAAGCAAGAACCTAGAATGCCCTGATCCAGTGCTCTTTTAACCCCATCCCATTGTCATATAGAGGTTCTAGAATGAACAGGTCAATGCTGTGACGTGGGTTCCAGGTGTAAAGGGGAGGGACTATGAAGTGACATTCTAGAAGGGTAGAGAGGGTGGGATAGCAGGCAGATGACTATTCCCTCACAAACAGTGGCTTTGGGCAGTCATGTCCTATTTCATGTCTCCACAAACTCATCCGGGTCTTCTGCCTTCCTGCCAAGGTGAGAGGGGCTCCTGGAACTAGAGTAGGTACCACAACTTCCCCTGAGAACTTGCTTCTGGGCTCTGGGGAGGTGGAGGTTCTGCTGGCCATTTTGGGGCTGGCCCTGTGTCAATTCTCTTCAAAGAAAAGCCATTCCCAAAATGCTTGCCAATAGCTACCTACTTTCTCATTCATTAATTCAACAAACACTCCTCCAACACTTAGTGTTGGGGACTGGGGGTGTGAATATGAGTAAAACCTAGTTCCCAATCGCTGGACAGCCCTCTGGGGCTGCTCTCAATTGCTCTAGTTCCCAGTGCTCTGTTCCTGTGCCCTGCCCCTCAGGGCCTTCTCCTCAGAGAGACCAAGAATAATGTTCCATCTCATTCCTGTCTCTGCAGGTGGGGCTGCTTCTCCAGGCTCGTCCCTTGGCCTCTATAGTCCTATAGAGCCAGTGGTGGTGGCTTCTGGTGGACTAGGCCCACTGAGCCAGAAAGCTGAGCAGGTGGCACCTGCTGCCCAGGCCTGGGGCCCAGCCCTGGCAGTGCCGGAAGCCAGGGGCTGCCCTGGGGGGGCTAGCTGGGAGACACTGCGGCAGAAGGAATACAGCCGATACTGCCACAAATTCCCCGTGAGGCAGCCAGAGAGCTTGGGCTGGGAGGATGGCTGCTCCAGAATCAGAGCTCCGCACCTGGGTGGCCCCAGCAGGCCTGGGACCCTGCTGCTGTGTGGGCTGTCACCAGGGGTTCCGCTGATGTCCTCTGAGGCAGGGGGGAAGGAGGCCGGCTCCCATCCTGACATCTGCATCCTTACCCTGGCCATGATGATCGCCGGCATCCCCACCGTGCCCGTCCCAGGCCTGCGGGAAGAGGACCTGATCCGGGCGGCTCAAGCTTTCATGATGGCCCATCCGGAGCCAGACGGGGCTGTGGAGGGGGCGCAGTGGGAGCAGGCACATGCCCACACAGCCTCTGGGCAGATGCCCCTAGTGAGCTCCAGGAGGGGCCAGCCTCCTGGCTCCTGCTTGTAGCTGGATGAAATAGCACCAGACACAGAGGGTGGCTTCTCCGTATGGTTTTTGGGCAGACAGGGTTGGGGGTGTCTATGGCAAAGATGGGGATTAGGGTGGTTGTTTGAGCCACTCTGATAACACCAGTCCTTTAGTAGGGCCCAGACCCCAGGAAGTGGTAACTAAATCAGAAGACAGGTCTTATCAGAGTAGTTATAATGGAAATTCTAAGTAGGGGCCCTGCTTGGAGAGGAAAGGCTTCATTTGCATCGTTTTGAGACTTGATCAAAATTTCTTGTACAAAGTCCTAGGCAATGTGAGTTCTCCTCTTGCCTTACATTTCCCAGCCTGCTGAGGGCATATGATGGGGCCACAGGCATGAAGGAAAATTAACACTTATTTGAGCACCTGGGTGTCAGGTGCATTACATGCCCGCTCTCCTTGAATCTTACCAGTGCTATGAGGATCTCTGCTTTTACAGATAAACAAAGTGGGGCTTACAGAGGTGACTTGCCTGAAGTCCCATAGCTAGTAAAAGGCAGAACCAGGCCTCAAAAATCAGGCAGATTAAAACCAGGATTTGCATGTAGTGTCAGACCCCAAAGTCTATTCTTTCTGTAATATTTCCTAAAGTGCCTTCCACAAGACAAAAAACTAGACAAGTGCTGGAGTAAGCAACATTCAACTTTAATGACCTCAGGATGAGGGTAAGGGGTAAAAAGGCTGGGAACCTAGCTGAACCACCTCCTGAGGGGGCCTCTTCCTCTGTGGGTCAGGTGAGTCATTTCATGACTGGGGAAGCTGTTATCCCAGACCTTTATCTCTGCCCATGTCATGTCTCTTATCTTAGAGCAGAGGTCACCTGTGTATGTAAGGCCCTTGAACTAAGAATGGTTTTTACCTTTTGAAAAGGTTATAAAAAAAAAAAAAAAAAGGAATATACAACGGACTGTATGTGGCCAGCAGTCTAAAATACTAACTGTTGGGCCCTTTGCTGACTCCTGTCTTAGGGAACTAGACACACTGTAGGCAGTAGGCTGCAGTAGAATAGAAGATCCCTGTCCCTTCCTGGAAGGAGGGCCCATGGAAGTACAACAGTGTGTGTGTGTGTGTGTGTGTGTGTGTATAGGAGTGAATGTGGATGTGTGTGTGTGTATGAGCATCTCTGGGCATTGAGCGTAATCACAGTTGGACCTGCTCATAAGGGCCGATCCAGCTGTCGGCCAGTTCCCGCAGAGTGCTGTACCGCCGTTCAAACTCCTCCTGGCTGCAGTGCTGCAAGAGCTGACCCACCTCCTCAGTGAGGAGAGCCACGGCTAAGTGCTTATCCAGGGTCTCACTCCACTTGCTGTCCAGGATGCCATCCAGACTGGCAGCACAGCCTGCTATCCACTGAGGTGGTAGCATGTTGGGCTGGAGCACCTGGTGGCGGGCACTGAGCATGGCTAGGATGTGGCGGCAGGGCAGGTGGAAGGCCTGGTTGAAGTAGCAGCTACAGGTGGCAGGGGGCTGGGGCTGCACCCTGTGGGTGTCCTCTAGGATCTGTATGTTCACCTTTTCTGAGCCAGAGGCAATGAGGTGCACAGATTTCTGGACTACGGCAAGCTCGCCCAGGCAGAGCTGGGCTGCTGGCCCAGTGCAGATGGTATTGAGAGAGTGCTGGATGCAGGCTTCTACCACCTGCTCCACTTTGGGGCTTTGGGGGCTGACGTCTGAGGGGGCACAATTGCTCTGAAGACTCAGGCCAAGGCTGAAGCTTGCCTTGTTTCCAGAGTTCTGTTGTATGTATCGGAGCAGGGAGGTCATGCCTTGTTCCACAGATGGGGTGGTGCCAAAGAATTGGCTGAGGACTCGGGTGGTGACTTCCAAGCCCTGGAAATATCGGCTGCTCTCAGCTTGGCTTCTCCAGCGGTGGGCCAGCCAGATGCGGTCATTGAGCAGCCAGTATGAGTGGAGCTTGGGCAGCTGGTCTGGGGGGATGCAGTTGCTTAGGAGTGTATATAGCTTCCTCAGGTTCCCAGCAGTGGCCGAGCACATTGTGGTCTGCAGGGAGGTCAGGAGCACCCGCTCCACAGACGGCTGGAGGGAAAGCTGATAAAACTTGCCCTGGAGGAACTTACAGATGTGGAAGGCTGAGGGCAGGACTTCAGCTGCGGGGAACTCCATAGCTAGGGTGGGCAGAGGGAGGAAGTAGGGATCCACCAGGATGGTACAGACTCTCTCCCAGGCTGGGTTAAACTTCTTGAACACCTGGAACATCTGGGCCAGGCCTTCAGCATCCTCTTTGGCAGGAATGGCGAAGTAGACTGCCCGAGAAAGATGACCCTCCAGCTGCACTTGTGGGCCATCCACCAGGAAGGTATATAACACCTTACCCCTTGGGTTATAGGTCCGATGAATAAATAAGATCTCAGGGAAATGGGCAAAGACTCCCTGCATAAAGCAGCTCTGATAGTTGAAAGTATCTAACTTGGCAGTCTTACTAACCTGGTACAGCAGCATAGGTGGGCTTGGGTCCTCAATCAGGAGCTCATTCAGCATGGTCAGGGCCATGAGGGAGATGGGAGATGTCTAAATGCCAAGGTCAAATACTTCTCTGCAAAGCTGCCCAGGAGCCTCTCAGTCTCTCAAGCTCAAACTAAGTTGAAGCTTGAGGCTGGACTGTAGTTCCCAGATCTTGTTCCAAAGATAAGCCTATGGAGAGGAAGAGAGGTTTAAGGAGACAGTAGGGGCTTAGCTCTTCAAATATTCACCCAAACAATATTTATTGAACACTAACTGTATCCGCACTGTTCCGGGAGAGATACAATAAACATGTAAACAAATAAACAAGGGTGTATCAGATAATGAAGGTTATAAAGACCACAAAACTGGGTAACAGGTAGAGAGTAAACTGGGGGAGGGAGGGATACTTTAGCTCAGGGGAGTCCTCTCTGGAGGAGAGGAGGATGACATTGAAGCCGAGACCTAATTGATAAGCCAGCCTTGGAAAGATTTGGTTCTGTAAGATCTAAATGGGTGTGAAGGCCAGAGCTGCATATAGTCTTTTATTTAAAAATAGCATTTCAAATATTTGTACAGCACTTAATTTTTTAAAATTACTTCTTGTCATCCATTCTTTCATCTGGTTCTGGTATATACAAGAGAACTTGAAATTGCCCCAAACTTGCTGTGTGATCTTGGGCAAGTCAGTGACATCCTCTGAGCCTCAATCTCTTCAACCATAAAACGGATTAACAAACGTGCATAGCTTCTCCTGCCTCTTTGGAAATCCCTCTATTAACCGCAAAGTTCTAGTCAAATGTTTCCTCTATTTGACAACGGGTCATCGTCTCCATTTTGCAGATGAGAAACTGAGACTCAAAGGTGTTAAGTGACTTGCTCACCATTATTCTGTAAGCAGAGTATTTTTGGCTTAGGATTTTGACTGCTTTCCAAAGTATCTGTGGTCCAAATACCAGGGACAGAGAGAGGACAGGGCCTCTGACTTCTCACCTCTAATCGGGTTGGGAGAATGCTGATTGATGTCTGACCACCCCGTACAGCGTCCGACCGGAGCCAGATGTCAACCTCCCACCGCTTTGGGAGCTGTCTCAGGGCTGACGGTAGCCGTCACATCTCCACTCCTTTCGAAATCACTCACCCATAGCCGGCTCTATCGCCATTGCTCCCTATTTGAGCCAGTTTCTGACTCTGACTGACCTTTAGGCTCACCAACCGCGGTGTCCGTTTCCCAGACTCGAGCCAATGACCTGAGGAACTCGTGTTAGGTCTTTGACGCCCGGACCAATCGTGGCCCGGCGATTCGTAGGCGGTGCTGTTACCAGGGTTATGAGGGGCTCGGCTGGTGGTAGCCAATGAAAGCCTGAGGACATTTGCATCCAGGGGGAATCTGATTCCTGAGGCTGGAACTCTGGGACCTCCCATCAGCAGAGACAGCTGGAAGGGCGTGTTACTATGGAAACTCCCACAGAGGTCGAAAACGAAAAGGAAAATAAATAGCAGTGTTTCATTTTTTTTTTCTTTTCTGGTTAAATTCCAAAACACGAGGGGGGGGGGGAGGAGAGGGGAAGGAAAGGGTGCATATATAATTGCACTGCGTCTTCCGCCTTGGGGAAACTGAGGTCCAGGTCTCAAATTCTGCCTCTGGGTCGAAGATCAGGGGCCCAACCCTCGGATTTGAGGAACTACAGATCTTTTTGAGAGAGCTTGGTGTTGCCCAGCCAACCCCTCCCAGTATTTTACAGAAAGAGATCCATAATGGTTCTGTGATTTGTTTAAGGTCATGGTGAACTGGTGCAAGAACCGAGACTGACTGACATTTTTTGACCTCAGTTTCCCTGAAGATGGCATCTTGGGAAGCTGGGTGGCTACCAGGCTCTAGATGATTAAGATTACAAGCTAGAAACAACGAAAAGCAGTGCTGATGCTTATAACTGCAGTGAAAATGTTCTGTTCATAAAAATCTAGAGGGGAAACTGCAACTAGAACAGGCCAACAAACTAGTTTTTGCAGATGAGGAAAATGGGGTCAAAAAAATTAGGAACTTTCCCACAGTCCCCCAGCAAGCTGCGGGCTGTTGAGTCTAGGATTCAGGTTTCTTCCCTATCTGGCCACGTCATGCTAGAAACGAGGCAGCCTGAAATCAATGCTGAAGGCTTGGCTGATAGGAAGGCTGAACTAAGTGGTGTATTGTAAAGTCTTTGAACTTGAGGCATCAGGTTCTGTTTTCCTTTACAAACCCCATGAGATTCCTTCCCTGTTCAATCAACACACATTTCCCTGGCTTATTTGATTTTATTAAAAAAAAAAAAAACAAAATTTTTATTTAATATGATTAAAAATAGATACAAATAACAGATTCTTTGTAAAGAGCAGCAACAACCAAGGATTACCCTCCTTCCCTTTGTCCCTTAAAACAGACCCTTTTACCAGGTCCATTTTGTCTCACCCCATCCTGGGACAGGGGTTCATTTCTGTAAAGTGAATAAGATCTGATCTCAAGAGTTGGGGCAGAAAGAGGGATGACCTTTCATCATGGAGACAACTTTGGCCTTGAACAATGAATGAGGCTCCAGAAGAATGCTAAAGGTAGAGCAGAAAAGGGGCAAATTCAAAGGACTGTCACATGGTGGGGTTCTTTTTTTTTCTTATTATAATGTTCTTCCTAGCCCTACCTAGGAAGACATTGGTTAAAATGCTGCTCCCCAAGCATATCCTGGCCACCACAAGCTTTTGGACCTCTAGGGAGAGGTGTTTGTGGTCTAATGTGCCAGCCCAAGTGCTTCAATCATGAATCGTCGATCCAGCAAAAGGGAGCCCATCGCCTTCCTCCTGCTTTCCCCAGAGAAAAGGAAGGTGGCCCACATCCTTGAAGTCCTCTGACTGCTGAGCGGGCTCAGGTGGCTCGTAAGGGTCTGCCCAGATGTCGACAATCTTGTGCAGGGTGGCAAAGCGCTCCTCCAGCTCTGGTCCCTCACTCTGCATTAGCAGGTTTGCTAGCTCCCTGCTTAGGTCCTGAATCATGTCATTCCGTCCTTGCTTCCCAGGCTGGCCTGTGTTTAGGACCACAACAGGGTCCCGGAGCTCCCCACTAGGCCCCAGGAGGTGCTGGTACCTCTTTTGCCACCGGCGGCACACCATGGTTTCACCCACGGGCTTCTGGCTGGTGTGCAGCAGGGCCAAAATGTGCCGGCAGGGCAGATGATACCATTGCTGAAAGGAACAGCTGCAGCTGCAGCCATCTTTGCTAACCTGCTGGGAGTCCTCTAGCAGCTGAACGTCCACTGAGGAGCCAGCCATGTCCACCAGGTGGGTAGAGTTCTGTACCACCTCCCACTCATTGTAGCACAGCTTATAAGCCAGTTCAGAGCCACTCTGGTGCAAGGTGTCCAGCATGCCACCCCGGGAGAGCTGCACCTGTGGCTGCTGCTGCAACTGTGCCTGCTGTGGGTATGGCTTTGTTTCTTTCACAGGGAGCCTGGTGAGGCTCCCTCCACGGATTCCAAAAGCCTTCTTGGACTTTGGTGGATTGCTTGCTGGCTGGGTTCTCTTTAACTTGGGAGGAGCTGTGGGCAAGCTCTTCACGCCTTTGGTATTAAAGAAGTCTATGTAATCCACAAAGCGGAGGATGCAGTCCAGCAGAGACTGCTGTTCCCGAAAGAGGCTTGACACTTTGCTGGTGATGACATCTAGACTGTCCATGTAGGTGTTACACGCGTGCAGGCCCTTCCTGACATGCATGTACCACACCAGTTCACAAGAGAACCAGTGGGCCTGCAGGAAGCTGAAGAGCTCCTCATCTAGTAGGGCTTGGGCCATCTGACAGAGATTTTGCAGGCTGGTATCAGAAGTGACAAACACAGCCTCCCGCAGGGCTTCTTTCATGAGATTTTTAAAGGATGGATTTGCTGAACTACGATGCAACTTCTTCTCCAAGAGTCGGGTTGTATGGTAGATGGAAAGGAGCATGCGAGCGGCAGGAAAGATCTCCTGCAGGACGGCTCGATGAGGGAAGGATGGGTCCACAAAGACCACCTTGATCTTGGGCCAATCTGAGTTGAACTCGGTGAAGATGCTGAGCATCTTGGCCACAGACGTGGCTGTCTCAGCCTTGAGCACAGCAAAATGTACCACTCGACCCTCTCGTTCCTTGTTCTCCACCAAGAAAGCATAGAGGATGTGGCCCTGGGCATTCTCCACCCGGTGCAGCAAGAGATTTTCTGGGAAGCGGATGAATAGGTTGCTCATCTTGCTGCTCTGAAAGCTGAGCCGGTCCAGGTCTTGGCTGTTGCCTACACTGAGGGAGGCCATGGAACCCTCATCTACCTTAAGAAAGTTCTTCATCACTTTTGCTATCTTGGCCAGGTCAGAAGGAGTGATGCCCTCCTGTTCTGGCTTTGAGGCTGCTTGGACCTTATCTAAGCAAAATGATGGTTCAACCAGGGACTTTTCGGCTCCGTTAGGATTTTTCTTCAATGTGGGCTGTGCAGGCTGGGGTTTCTGCAGGCGCATTGTCTTTTGAGATTTGTCAACAGTGTCTCCTCCAGGACCCGCAGTTTTAGAGTCAACATGTATATGCTGGGTGTTGAGTTCACTGATAAATAGCCTATCCAGCTTCTCATTGTACCGCAGAAGCAAGTAGGCTGGGCACATGTCCACCTCTGGTGTTCTCTTCCTGTTTGACTGGGTTCGAATACAGACAAATTTCACCTGCACATATCTAGGGAAGGTAGAGGTGACAATGAGAAAGGTGCTCATCATCTCCTTTCTCTTTTAAGACAAGGCTTTGTAGGGACTTACAGTGGCTGATCTATTTCCTGGAGACCACAATACAATGTAGGATGCAGGATAGGAAGATATAAGTTCACTCTCCAGGCCCAAAGTAAACGACTCTTCAAGACCCTGTCTAACTAAAACTCCCTTTAATTTCATCTATAGCAGGTCTAAGCCCCAACTCTTTTCATTCACTCTGTTGCCCATCTGCAGCTGCCAACAATTCAATCTGAGGCAAGACACAAGGGAAAATAAACATGATGCAGCAGAGCACCTAGCTGATCACTTACTATTTAAAGTGTCCCCTCCATTCCTACCTTTTGGGAGCCTTTGCTTCCTCCAGACAGCAAAAATAAAAACGGCCTTTGGGGGTAAGGTTGTGTCTGGGCCTCTTCTCTAAGAGGGAAGATCTCCGTTCATCTTTCAATTAAAGAAAAATGTCCACATCCTAAGAGATTTTGAGAATCCTGGGCTAGATGATCCTTAGAGTCCCTGCTGGCTTTGCCATTCTAGGTGGAAAGTGATGATTTAAAGGAGAATGGTAATTAAGTTGAATACCTGCTCTTTTTCTCTTCTTATCTCCATTCAACCCAAGCTTCAAAGCCCAAATCAGGTCCTGACTTCTCCAGGAAGCCTTTATGGATGCCCTCAAGCCACAGTAATTGCTCCTTTCTCTGAATTCATAGCATTTATTTAAAATAAAAGGCTTAAAAATAAAAAAATAAAAGGCTTAGCAGATTCTCTAGTGGTTAGACAGTAGGGATGCTGGAGGATGACTGCTGGATTTGAATTCAGATTCTATCACACAGAAGTTGTTTGACCTTGGGCAAGTCACTTCACCTCTCTGTGTGCAGTTTCTTCATCATAAAATAAAACTATCTTATTAGTGTTGTTATGAGAATTAAATAAGCCACAGACATAATATTTTAGCCCAGAGCCTGGTTCAGCCTTCTGTTTATTCTAAACAAAAGTCAGCTACTATTATCACAGCTCCTATGCCTTGTGACATTCTCCCGAGTATTTATGCAGAGCATTCCATGTACCTAACAATGCTCTTCCTTTAGCAGAGTCTCATCAGAGATCTACTGGATGAATGACTAATGGACCACTGGTGGGTGGAATGTGTCACGTCCCTGCCTCCTCAGGGAGAGCCCTGCCCCAGCCCAAACACCAGGGAAGGGGAAAATAAATCTCAGCTCCTGATATGACATGACGCAGCCTCAGTATCTCACCAACCTCCTTCCAAACATCCTAATCCAGCTGGTCCTGTTGGCCCACCCTGTGGGGTAAGCTTAGAAAAACAGGATATGCCAGGACTGCAACAACAGGGTGGAGGGGCCCTGGGCTGTAAATGCCTGCACCTGCTGTGTGCACAGTGCTGGGGTGGCAACACCATCTCCAGCTTGGGACTGGGAAGGGGCTGGAGCAGCCCAGTAGTATGGCAAGGCCAGTGAGGGGTGACTGGGGTGTGGCCTCTGCCTGTGTCTCCAGCTTCGTTTTCTATCCCCGCACCATTTTGTTGTTTTTATACCCTAGAAAAACAAACTATGTACAGCTTCCCATGTTCACTACGCTGTGTCTCATCTCTGTGCCTTTGCTCATGTTTGTCTGTCTGGATGTCCTTCCCACCTGTCTTCATCTCAGAGCTTACTACTCATCCTCTAAGACAATGTGTGCCCATCACCTTCTCCAGGGAGACTTCCCCAAGACTTTAGATTGGGTCCTAACCTTCTGCTGGCTCAACATGTTAGCATAGCTCTAGCTCATCAAATTATATTGACTTTATGTGCTCTTAGCACACGTTTGTTAAGCTAGTCCAAAGAAAAGATACTGGTGAATGCCAACCACAACACCCTTTGTACCTCTCTTGGTTCCATTAATGACTACACCTGTCAGGGTGGAAACCTTGGCATTCTTTTTAATTACTCCTCCTCCACATCTATATCCAACATGTTAAAAGTCTTTTAAATTCTTTCCCACCACTACTACATATATTAAGGATCACATATGCCAGGCTACATGTAAGTCTGTAACATGCATCATTTTATACTATGAAAAGGGTTCTATCATCCAAATTTTATAGATGAGAAAACAGGATTAAAGAGGTTCTCAAGGATGAGAATCTGGGATTTAATCCTCTAGCTAAAACTGAAGGATGTGCGGTTTGAACTAAGCCTGCTTGGCTGTAGTCAGTGTAGTTAACCATTATGCTGCCCGCTTCCTTTCAAAATCTCCCTCCTATCTCTGGATTCTCCTTTTACTCTCCTCAACTTGACTCTCAATATATTGGTCATTCAGGTTCAATAAATTCCTTAAAGATTTCTAAACATACTGTCCTCATTGGTCATTGCTTTTCATACTTAATGGGTACTAGGTTGAAGCCTCTGCTATTTTTTTTCCTGCTTGCTTTAATCTTTTTTTTTTTTTAATCGAGATACAACTTACATACAGTGAAGCACACATTCTTTTGTAAGAATTCTTTGAGCGCTGTAGTTATTTTAATCTGTATTTATTTCTGTCTCCCAGGTTAAAGCATAGACTCCCTTCAAGATAAGGATAGGGTTTTATACAATCATCCCTCAGTATCTGCAGGGGATTGGTTCCAGGAACCTCAAGAATACCAAGATCTGCAGATGTTCAGTCTCTTACATAAAATGGTGTCATATTTGCATATAACCTATGTACATCCTCCTGTATACTTTAAATCTTCTCTAGATTACCTATAATACAATGTACACGCTATGTAAATAGTTGTTATACTACATTGTTTAGGAAATAATGACAAGAAAAAAAAAGTCTGTACGTGTTCAGTATAGACACAACCATCAACTATAATAGGCCAACCTACATAGTACATGTCAGCAACAACATAAGTTTTTTTTCAAATATTTTTGATCTGTGGTTGGCTGAATACACTGCAGATTCAGATACCATACTATGATATGGAGGGCTGATGCACTTTTCTGAATCTCTCTTAGTGCTTATTTCTAATATTCAACCAGACTCTGGAGGATGAGAGTCAGCCAGTGTTGCTTCCTTCTAATCTACTCTATAGGTGTTTGTAACTGTGTCCCCAGTGTACTGTGCTCCCAGGGTACCCCCCAGTGCCTGGCCCTGCACCAGGCACAGACGAGGTCCTCTAAACACATACACTGAATGACTGTACGATATACTAGGAAGGTCCCCGGGAGGATTCTGTCAGATGACTTGGCTTCTAGTCCTAGCACTATTACTCTTACTAACTGTAACTTTGGACAAGTCCTTTGTTTAATTTCAAACATTTACTAAGTCTTACTATGTACCAAACACTCTACTAGTTGCTCAGAAGGCTACAGACACAAATTAATCTCTACTCTTAGTCTAGTGAGCAGAGATTATTAAATAGATGGTCAGTAAAGTCAAGATTAAGAGAATGATTATTATTTTTTAAAGCTTTTAACTTGTATTTATTGACCTGGTGGAGTAGAGCACCAAATAAACACAAGAGGACCCAATTCCTCAACCACAATAAGGTCGGAAAGCCACAGGCCTGTCTCTTAGAGGATGCTCCTGTTATCAAGAGAATGATTAAACAGAGGTACAAGCAGTAAACTTGTAACTGAATAACATTCACCCTGTGGGGATTGGAACAGATTAACTAAAGCTTTGGATTCACTTCACGTAAGATTTGTGTCATTGTTGGGTGTAAACTGCACCTTGAGCAATGAATAGGATTTTTATAGGTAGAGTAAAGCCATTTTAGACAATATAATTTAAGTTAGAAATGAGACTTGAGACTCAGAATCAGAAGATCTGATTTAAATTCTAGCTTTATCACTTAGTTGTGTGAACTTGGATAAGTCCCTTTACTTCCTCTAAGCCTCCAATTCCTAATTTACAAATATGGAGATAACAAGAGTACTGGTTTATGAATAATCAGTACCTGAGCCAAGAATAATTAATACCACTAAAAATGAATTTATTTCAAAAGCTGTGACAGAATCTGTTGGTTGCCTGCCCAACATCCCCTTAGCCCCCTTCTTTCTTCCTAACAGAAGCCAACTGTATTTGGGTTGCCATTTCTCGCTGACATAGCTAGGGAGGGCTTCAGGCCTAGTCCAAGTCAATTAAGGTAATCTCATTAGAAACAGGCAAGGAGACTGGCCCAATTCTGGGCAAAGAGACATAATCAGAAATCTGCAGGAAACCAAGGAAGGCTTTTTCTTCTGAATGAGATGCCTGCATTTCTGCCATGTGGGAAGCCATCCTGAGGGCAAAGCTAAAACATGAGGATGGCAGAGTGGAAAGAAGCAAAAAGCTTTGGCCACTGAAACTATCACCTTCAAAGCCCCACCTCTGGGCTTCTAAGAATTAAGGCATTTTGAGTCAGGGTTTTCAGTTAATTGCAGCCAAAAACATCTCTAGAAACATTTCATAATAAATAACGGGGAAAAAGATTTGAGTGGAAATTTATCTTAAAAAATGAGACTAAAATTATGAAGTTAGTACTACATTTAACAAAATATAAGTTATAATGGTGAATATATGCCAATTAGAATAATCAAAGAATGACTTAAAGTGTCAATTTCTTTTTTCCTGGTATATTTTCCCCAAACACAAGATACTTTTATTTCCTGTCTCACTTTTGCAACACGTAAAGGTTTTACCAAAATATTTCTGGCCTTTATCATTGTTGCCCAAGGGCCTAATTTAATTTTTTGCTATGCAAATCCTTTGTTTTTCAAGTTCCTTTCACATCATCATCCTTGTTGATTTCCCTTCTTCATTTGTTAATTGGTACAAAGCTGAGGGTGATGTAAGGAGTTCTCTACCAATACTTTCAGGACTTCACCAAGTCCCTATGGCTCTTGGGAGATGTGTAATTTCAGTTTGCAATTAATTTTATTTGCACTGTATTATCCTGATGTTTACCACATCTATTCATTAGCCAGAAACTGATTACTTTGAAGGGACTGGTAGGGATAAGCAGGAAGGAATGATTAAGTAGTGACTCATTTTATAAGTGGCCAGTGTATTAGCAAGATTTTTGTGTTATGATTTTTGCTTTCCTATGCAACTTTGTGACTATGGATACATGGAAAATGAAAACTGAGATAACAGGGCTTGGTTCAAAGGGTGTGATGAGGATTAAATAAAACAAAGCCTGTAAAGTTCTTAACAGAGTGTCTGGAATGCATTCCAAAAAAGTGTTCAAAAAAGGTAGCTACTATACTGAACAGCAATGGAGAGAGACATCGGAATACTTCATGGATTATTTAAAGAATATCAATCCCCAAAAAGGCATAACAAAATACCCCACAACAGCCATATGTACAAATAGAGGAAGGGAAACTGGGTAAAAATCACAGCATCTCCCCATCGACTGGGACTTCTGGTCGCTGAGTGATAACTCCCACAGCACATTTCCTTGGCTCTTAAAAATACCTCATACTCTCTATCATGTACTACAGTACGACTTAGGCAAATATTTACTGAGCACTATGTTTCAGCCACTACATGTATTTTCTTATTTAATCTTCACCACATCCTCCTCATTTTACAGAGGAATAAACTGTGTGGCAAAGGTTAAAAGTCTTGTCCAAGTTCAAGGGCAAAGCCTGTCTTTCTGACTACAGAGCTCTCACTTATAACCATTATGCTAGCTTTTCCTAAACTT
This sequence comes from Eidolon dupreanum, assembly GCA_028627145.1. NCBI lineage: Eukaryota > Metazoa > Chordata > Mammalia > Chiroptera > Pteropodidae > Eidolon > Eidolon dupreanum. The sequence continues at coordinate 8,096,567 of CM053504.1, forward strand.
CAAGGAATCACAAACCACCTTTACATCTGCCATAGCCACTCATATAACATTTGCATTATTATTTTCAAATGGTTTTCTTTAGATCAGCTCACTTTATTTATGTTTAGATATTAACATAAATACTTACTGTGAAAATTATCTCAGTTGTTGACTAGCAGTATGCAAAAATGGTTGTGGGAAACGCTGCATTTTACTAAATTATCTCCTAAAAACCCTTGCGCTATCCACCTTCCAGTCCCACAAGAGAAACACTCATCCCACCTAACCATGTACCATTCAAAAAGCCCAACATAGTCTACTCTGCACAAAGCCAGTGTCCATTAAGAAATCCAAGAATATTCTTCACAACATCCCAAGGCATAGTCAACCCGTCTCTGCTAAAGGCCTGAGTGGCGCAGGAATTCACTTCCTCATCAGCTAGCACAGCCTTCTACTGTCCTCAAGAGTAGTAGAGACCACAAGCTACTCATCTTTGCACTCCAGCTCGATGCCTGGGGGTAAACATTTTACCTCTTATTAGAAGTTTGTGGAAAGAATAAATGAACAAGTGGAATTAAAAAGCTGTTACAACCCAGGGGTTAAGTAGGGCAGTTAAGAGCTCTGGCAATGAACAGGCAGGGTCTGACCTTTGGTTCTAACACCCAGGTGATTTCTTATAGTTTCTTGAACTCTTGCCCTACTCGCTGCTCCAACGTGCCCCTTCTTTCTCCCCATTTTCATTTTTCTGGGCTGTAACTGACCAAATTCAGACTTCTCTGGTCCACATGAGGTGTTTTTGAAAGTGAGGGAGCTTTTTGTTACAGGTTCTCTTATTATTTTCTTCTTCCAAGTCTTGCTGGCCTCAGTCCCTGCTCCTGGCCTCCCCTTTACCGTAGCTATCCTCTTTCTTGTCTTTTGCTCACGTGTGTAGAACTTGGAAACTCTGAGCCTTAATATAAAGTAGAGAGGTAGTTCTCTTAATGTTTAACTTCTCTTGGTGAGGTTTACTACCTGCATAATATTATAATAGCAGTTAATAGTTATAGAACATTTTCTGTGTGCTAGGCACTGTGGTAAGCACTTTACCTGTATTAACTCATATCAGGAATAACAAAACCTACCTCTGACAAGGCTTTTCTGAGGACCAAGTGCGATAATGAAGGTGAACGTGCTCTGTAAACTTCTTTTTTTTTTCAAGGCCTACAGCACCTAGTATTCCTAGGTGGTCTCCCATTCAAGTACTCACCAGGCCCAACCCTACTTAGCTTCCGAGATCAGAAGAGATTGGGCACATTCAGGGTGGCATGGCTGTAGACATGCTCAGTAAACTAAAATGTCAGGGATGACTGTTTATTTTTTTTCAAATCTAGAGCCTGCATTGGTATAGAGCATCGACCAGCTTTCCCACCCTTCCCACCGGATTCAGGTTCTGTCATTCCCCACCCAGCACTCCAGACGTTTCCACTGAAGTTCTCACTACTGTTTTAAGGAAATAATTATTTCTGTGATTAAAGTTTAATATTTGTCTCCCTGACTGGAGGGGAAGCTCCATGAAGGCAGGGACCCAATTTATTTTTTTCAACACTGAATCTCCAGACAGTAGCATAGAGTTGTTTTCAGTTAACAATTATTAAAATCAACTGTAAATTTACTAAGTGATATGGAATAATCTCCAAAATACATTGGTAAGTGAAAAAAGCGAGATGCAGAATGACATGTATACAGAGTATGCAGCCACCTGTGTTAAAAAAAGAAAAAGAAAAAGAAGATGCATCAGATGCATATGCACATACATGTGTGCTTGTCCAGGCTCAGCACATCTCAGCAAGATAACAGTAGTTGCCTCCAGATAACACAGTGGAAACGACACTGACTTTTAGACCCTTTTGTATGGTTTGAAAAACATTTTTAATTATATGACTATATTAATCACTCAAAAACTAATTCACTTTTTAAATTGTTCAACTTTCAAGAACAAAAATAAATGCAACTAATCCCAACATTCCAATCCGCTATCTGAGACCCTCCAATTTCCTTTCCTACTGCTCCAGCATAAATCTTCCTTCCAGCTCAGCAGGTTTCCTCACTGTCCTAAGTACATGATGTTAACATCTGTAATAACTCACACCATTTCTCCCTCCAGGAAGTTAATCCTCCTGTGGTAGGCAGAATGGCCCCCAAAGATGTCCACTTCCTAATCTCTAGACCCAGTGAATATGATAGGTTACATGACAAAGGGGAATTAAGATTGCAGATGGAATTAAGGTTGCTAATTAGGTGACTTTTTAAAAAGGAAATTATCCTAGATTATCTAGGTGGGCCTAATATAATCATAGGGTCCTAAAGGTAGAAGAGGGAGGCAAGGGATGGGAGCCGGAGATGAAGATGGGATGAAAGAAACAAGGTGGGAGTGATGTGAGGACTGAATCAGCCATTGCTGGCTTTGAAGATGGAGGAAGGGGACCATGAGCTAAGCAATGTGGGTAGACTCTAGAATTTGGAAAAGACAATAAAACGGACTCTCCTCTAGGGACTCCAGAAAGAAATGCAGCCCTGCTCATATCTAGATTTTAGCCCAGTGAGACCTGTGTCTGATTTCTAACTTACAGAACTGTAAGATAATAAATTTGTATTTAAACCACTACATTGTGATTTGTTAGAGCAGCAAATAGAAAACTGATTTTTCTCTCTTGTGAGTCTCTATAGCACCTATCGCCCTGAATCACATGTTTAGCACATGATGACTCATTCATTCAGCAATTATTTAATACCTGCTATGGGCCAAGCCCTGTGCTAGACCCTAGGGATGGTCATCTGAAGGGTGTTTAGGTACAAGTGTGAGATGTTTGAACTATACAGGTAGAATACAAAAAATGGTGAACCAGAGTCCCTCCCTGGAAGAGCTCAGCCAACACATGGAAACCTCTGTAAACTGTATTCCAAAACAACAATATGCTGTTAACAGGAGTAACAGGTGCTGTCAGAACACAGAAGAGGATCTAACCTAATCTTCTGGAAGTTAAAGACTTCCTGGAAAATGTGCTGAAATCTGAAGGAAAAGTAATAATTAGCTAAAACAAAAAGTAATAATTAGCTAAAACCTCCCACAAGAGGTTCAAAATGACCTCAGCTTGCACAAGAATATTTGTTTTAATAGTTATTTATAAATATATACCACTTGGGGGGCACTATACTGTTTCTTCTTACATCTTATTGCTTAGATGGGGTCTAACTTTGAATATTAAAACTGAATTTTAAAATGTTAATTGTAGTACAGGATATATAGTACTGAGATGACAGTATGCCAAATAACTGACATTTGAGGAAAGAGATAAGCGGATGGGCAAGGTTATTTTAACCAGAGGACATGGTAAGTGTAAATACCAAGTAGTTGTGAGTTTGCGACAGGGGATGAGTGTGGAGGAGACCGGATATGGATGGACACACAGTGCAAGATGGAGAGATCAGAAGGGTCAGATGGTTTGCCAAGCCAAGTTAAAGGTCTTGGACTTCATCCTGAGGACCATGGGAGGCACTGCATTTATCTGAACTAGACTAAGCATCTCAAGAGTAGGACATTTTTTTGTATTAGTCGCACTGTTTAGAAAGATGCTATTGGCCATAGGATAAAGTCCAAATACCTCACAGTGGTATCTAAAGACCCTTTAGGTAAACTGCAACTGACTTCATCTCTTACCAAGTATGGCATCCCACACTGTTTCTCAAACATGCTACCTTCTTTCACATATCTGTACCTTTGCTCCATAGCTCATTTTGCATAGCTCCTTCTGGTCAAACTCCTCCGTGCTACTTGATAATTAACCATTGAACTCCTACTCTAGCCCTTTCCATTCATTCATGGCCCAATAGAAACCATTACTTCCAGCATGAAGTTTTTCTCTACTTCCCAGGCATTTGTCACTTCTTCCTCTACACACATCTTTTAAAGCACATACTATTCAGTTTACCTGAATCCAACTCTATACTATCTTAAGATCTTTGAGGGTAGGTTGGTTACTTATCCATCCTTCTGTTGTCTGTACCCAGTATAGCACTGGACTTCAGAGTAGGGAAAAGAACATAGCCTGCTTCCCCAGATGAGAGCTTTGGCCAAACATCTCAACCCACAGGTCTCAAACTCAGATGTACTTTGATACTCACAGTTGGCCCACATTATGTGTGTTCAAATTTGAATTTTTAATTTTTAAAAAGTGGACGAATTCACAGAAAGCCTGGATTTCTGACTTGTCTTGCTCCAAATTCTGGCAACACTGGATCTTCATTTTCACATGGTAGCCATCAGCTGCAGTTGATTAGATGGGGCCTGTTCTCCATATTACCCATTCACACTTCTGTTGTCCCCAGCACAAAGACCTGGTGTTGGTGGTAATTTCATCATTTTTTTTTTCTTATAGTGAAATTAAAAGTTAAACTTTCTTTGACTGGTCTGTTTTGTCTGAGTTCTAAAGGCATTTGAGTTTTCAACCCTTAAGCCTCTTTTCTCAAATGGGAAAAATAACATTTATCTGTAATTCTCGATACAGTCCTGTGGGGTAAAGCCTACACAGACTAGAGAACAGTGCCTAGGACATGGGAAGTGTTTGAAAACCGGGTTTTTATCTTAGGAGCTTAAGAACTATTTACAAAACGAACAAATGAATGAATGAATGAATGAACCAACCAACCAACCAACAAACTAACCAACAACTGATCGTGTTACTGCTTTGTAAAGAGAAGACTGATGAAGGAAATTATCGCAAAGGCATTTTTATCATTTGTGAAGACCATATTTTGTGTCTGGGATTCTGCAGGTACACAGGAAATGGGATAAATTGCAGTTATGAATTCCGGAAAAAATGTGAATGAAGGAGTGTGAATGAGTGAAGGTGAAGAGGATAGACAACATTGATGGCTGTGGAGGTTTTGCTCTTTCCAACCAGGCACTCAGCAGGTGCTCTGTGAGTGCCTGTTGAATGCTCACAGAAACGAGGGCCCAGTTGCACTCCCTCCTCCTCCAGGCCGCCCTCCTGAGGACTGTCCAGCCTTCTCCCCACCCTTCTGCCCTGCCCCTGCCCCGCCCTTACAGGATGTCCTCACGGATGGAGGTGCCATGGTTGAGGTTGTGGAAGCGGACGGAGACGCGGTCCCTGAGAATGAAGGAGCACTTGTTCTCCTTTTTGTAGGCGCTGAAGGTCTTCTTGAAGTCTTCGTAGGTCTCGAAGCAGCTGCCTAGCTCCATGGCCGCCTCCTCAGCCCACACCAGGGGCTGGCTCCAAGATCAACGACAGGGGTCAGAGGTCACACTATGAGGGTCTACAAGCTGGCGCGAACCCAGGATGCTTTCAGGGTCGGCCCCCGCTAGGTGTCTGGCAATGGAGCTCAAGGGGAGCCCTAGGCTTAAGTCGGCTAAATTGGCTGGGGGAGTCTTCGCTATTTGACAGAGGGGAAATGACACTCAGCCCTTATTATCCAGTCTCGGGGATCCGCCCCTCCCAGTTATGTCCAATCACATACGGGATTCCCAGACTGGCACTCATTTTTTTCCAATCGCTAGAGAAAGATAGCTACACCCTGAAGACTGACAGGAGCGCTAGCCAATCATAACCTGGACCCCTTGTTCTCCAGGTCCGCAGGGGGACTTCCGGTTACTAGTGCAGCCTGTAGGAAGCTGTGCGGTGTATATAGGTTTCCGAGTGTCCCCGCCCAGTTCAGTGTCGCCGGCAGAAGACAAGGTATCGTGATGTCGTCCCCGCAGGCCCCGGAGGATTCGCAAAGCGATAGCAGTCCTTCAAGGGACCTCCAGAGTGTCCTGGTCACCAGCGTGCTCAACCTCGAGCCGCTGGACGAGGATCTCTTCAGGTAGCCGGCCGCATTGGGGACAGAAGCTCGATTTTGACAGCCGCTACCCTGTAGTTTCCTACTCACAGCCCTCTGGATGAGGATGGGCTCTGCGCAGGATGCGGGCTCTGCCGCAATTGGGGGAGAACTTGTCCCTGACAGCTGGCCTCGCTGTCCCGGCTTTCTCCTTCTTCCACGCCGGATCTGCGCAGCTCCATTCCTAGGAGGTCCTGGCTGCCTAGGCAAATAAAGTGGTGATCTGAGACATCCTTCTCAGCAGCCTCCCTTGAGGAATCCTTCCCCTGGGAACCAGCCTAACACGGGCGGCGACTTGTCCAAGAGCACACAGCTGATCAGGTTTAAAACTTATTCTTAGCTCCTTGCATATTCACTATCCTTTTCCTTTTACCTTATCCCCATCACTACTTGGTGGGATCTAGTAGTTCTTGACTCATTCTGAGCTATTTTCCTTCCCCATGCCACTTAAATTCTTGACTGCAACAGAGGATTTAACAAGTTTTGGCTTCTAACGCTCCTACTAGCTTATTCGGAATTAACTTTGGATGTTAACTTCTCTTTGCCTTATCTAATGAATTACAAATAACTTCCTGGAGAGCTTTTTGCAATGCATTATATAAAGATGCAAAGTTGAGTTTGGCTGGGCCTTGGGAAACTGAAGACTTAAAACTTCAGCTTCCACCTGGTCCATGCACTGGGCAAGCACTTTTCACCTCTGGGCACTCAGTTTTCTCATCTGCACACTGAAGGGTTAGACTTGAAGTCTGACAGCCCTTCTAAGGGAGCTCTAAATGTAGTTCTTGGAAGAATGGAGCTGTCAAAATTTAGGAGTATAAGTGCCTGGCTTTAATGCAGTCCACCTCAGCCCTTGGGGTTCATCTTGGTCCACTCAAGACCTTGAGAAAGCTTCTGCCTTACCCTGGTATGGACAGTGGAAGAAACAGTGGACTGGAAGTCAAAAGACCCAGATAGTACTCAGGATTGGCAATATTTAAGCTGAGTGTGACCTTGCTCAAGTTACTTTCCCTCTCTGATCCCTATTTTCTTAGTGCAAAATACAAGGTTGGTTTGTTATTCTGATCCAAAATCCACAGAAGGGTTGGACATTCCTAAAGGCCTTGAAGATGTATGCTGTATACAGAGTTATATAAGGATATTTGTCTGAGGAAAGGGTCCAGGGCTTCCACCAGAGTCTCAAAAGGATCCCAAACCCCCATAAGGTTAAGATAAGAGATCCTACACTAGAAACTCACTGATAGTTGTATGATTTGGCCCAGCCCCCAAGTCTCTCCCCCTTTCTGCTTCTCCCCACAGAGGAAGGAATTATTGGGCACCAACAACCCAGCGGCTGTTTGGGGGTCAGATTGTGGGCCAGGCCCTGGTGGCTGCAGCCAAGTCTGTGAGTGAAGATGTTTATGTGCACTCCTTACACTGCTATTTTGTACGGGCAGGTAAGCCACCTCCTCACTGCCCCCAACCCAGCCCTATGGCCCCACAGTCACCTCTTCCTGGCTTTGGGGGGCTGACTGAGGATCTGAGTCAGAGAGAGGAGAGGAGGACAAGGAGGGGGGCAATGGGAGAGGGAGAGAGTGTTAGTTGATCCCTACCCTTAGGGGAGTCTAGAGAGGAATAGGCCAGGAAGAATCTTAGTCTTAGACCTCACACCAGCTTATTATCCAGTCCCAAATGATACAAGACTCTGTGGCTTAAGTACTCCCTGTGGATCTTTTGTTCATTCTTTACACACCTTCTGTGCTAAGTACTGCGCTGGTTCTCAGAGGGATGCTGTAACTTCTGCTAGGAGTTTGGAGGCAGACCGCTTGGCTTGGAACAGAGAGCACTAGCCTGGGTGGGAATCAAGAGACCTTGGTTCTACTTTCAGTGTTAATTCGCCATGTGACCTTGAGGGAGGTTGCCCCTGCCTCCCTCAGACTAAGTTCTTCCCACCTGAAAACCAGAGGAGGGTGGGATGGAGGGTGTTTTGATCTCTACTGCTGCTTATAGCTCTGGGATCAAACTGAGGAGCAAGAGGGCAGTCTTTTAAAACCCATGCTCTTTTTTGAGAAACAAAAATCTAACTCAATTTTCTTCCCTTTCCCTCACTCTTAAGGCAGATAGATGTCTCCAGTTTTAAGAGTCAGCTGAGAAGAATTTTTGGAACTTAAATATTAAGAAAACGATAGTGGGATTTTCCCCTTCATTTTACAAATATAAAATAGTTATAATAGTAAATATATTTACCTTTTCATAGTACATTCCCATACCCTACACTCTCCATTTTTTATTTATTGCCTGCCCCTCCTCTTTGCTATAAAGTGTTTGAATACTTACTGTGGGCCCTACCTTGTTCTTACCTTTATACCACTTGGGAGCAAAAGTGCCCTTTATTTCTTCAATTCAGTTGTAAACTCCAAAAGTGCTTGGCTTTTTTTTTTTTTTTTTTTTTTCCCAGTGCTGGCCTTTTGATACTATAATTCTTCTAGCCTAGTGAGACAGTTTTGTTTAGAGGGAGTGAGAGCATTACCTGATTCCTCTGAATCAGTTTCTTCATCTTGTTTCTGAAAGAATTCTGAGTCTTTGTAGGTAAAGTATCTAGTGCAGGACCTGGCATCTTGATGGTTTTCCATAAATGATAACTCATTTTTTTGATAATGAACTTAGGGGAATAATTAAAATTTCTCGATACAGAACACAGCCATGTACACTATCTTGTTTAATCCTCCTAAGTAAACATGAAGGGTGGGCATTCGTGCTACATATGAGGAAATTTTACATATGAGGAAACTAGGACCCAGCAAGGTGATGTAACCAGCTCTCACAGCACTTAATTTAAGGAGGCAGAGCCAGGATTTGAACTTGAGTTTGTGTCACTCCAAGCTGCACACTCTTCCCTCCTGTGATTTTCTCTTTAGCTCTTGGGAGATAATCTGAACCATGGGAGAGCCTCCAGAGTGCCCGTCCCAGGTTCTGGGAAAAGGATTTTCTTTCTTGGAAATTCTCCATCCAGAGGCAGCATGAAATGAGCCATGCCCATGCTACTGTTTCAAAATAATCAAAAAAATCTTGAAAGGTTTCAACACAGCTTAAAATAATTGGCAGCTATTATAGAACTATTACGATAAAAGTCAAGGGGCAGAAGGCTAGTAGTAACAGGGATTTGGGGAAATGATTGTTTCAAAAAACTAGGATGAGGCATATTGTTGTAGTTTTATGTATAAGTTAGTGCCGAGCTTCCTGGCAGCAAGGCAAAAAGAGAAGCTCTCTTACCAGACTTAAAAATAAAAAGGCCTTTCAAAGTGAGAGGCAATGAGCATTTATTTGAGATCAAAAGAAAAGCTATTCGAGATGCACTGATTCAGGCAGAAGCCCAAACAGTGTTCCACTTAGAAGACAAAGGCATTGGTTATTATAAGAAGAGAAGGAGAACAATTACATCAATAGAAGAAAAGCATTTCTATTGGTGCCGATAACATATTGATGTTAATTCTAAACAATGTTTTAAATTTTCAATCCAGTAGTCATAATAACTGCTTTCTTGTTATCCTTGCAAATAGTTTTTGGGGTACAGTGTTGCTTTAGGCCCAGCCCGAAAGTTATTTTGCCCTGTTTTAACATTCCAGAGATTTGAGGCATAAGAAGTGCAAGGCAGTTCCTCCGGTACGGCAGCTCTGGCTCCATTTTAAAGTGTCTTCAGTTATTTGTTTGTTTGTTTTTTGATACCAGTTTGTAATGTGACCCTCTGTATCAAATATTATAACTAATGATGATGTCCTAATGATTTAGTTAATTAAAAGATGCTGGGGGGCGCTGTTGGTCCTTGACCATTTATCATATCAATTATTTTTTTTCTAAAAGCCCAGGTTAGAATGTTAGTCAGGGTTTGTTTTGTTGTTATTTGTTTTTTAAGTATTTCTCTAGAGAAGTAGAAGGACGTAGTACGGGAGTCATTTGACTTGGTATAAGTTTAGAGCTTGGAGAATCGAGAGCAGGAGTCAGCAAACATTATTCTGTAAAGGGCGAGGTAGTAAATATTTTAGGTTTTATTGGCAAAGCAACAGTAGACATATGTAAACAAATGGGCTTGGCTGTATTCCAGAAAATGTTATTTATGGGGTCAGTTTCCTCATCCATACAATGGGAATAAGACCCACTCTGCATAGTCATTGTGAGACCAACCTGAGAAAACATACCTTAGTAACTAACACTGCCTGGCACCCAGCACTCCATAGCTGTGAGCTCCCTTCCTTTGGTAAACAACACAAGAACCTACCTGCTCTGTTTCAGTAAAAATTTCCAAGAATAGGTCTGGAACTCATTCACATGCAGAGTTAAATCACTAGTAACAGAAGTACTGCATTTGAGCTTCAGCCCAAGAGTTAGATGAAAACAAACTTCTTTTTCTAAGTTTATTGGTAGAGAAGGGAGGCTTCCTTACCAGCCCTTGCAGTCAGACTGTATATGTAGCTATCTCTAGTGTCTGGATTCTTGGAAGGCCTTTTTCAAAGGCCTTTGAACTTGAGGAGTCCCTGTTCTGATAAAAGTGCCCCTTTGGCAGTGCCCGATATCAGACCACTGGCAGACCAGCAAGCCTCAGGGCTTCAAATCACATGACATTTATTGCTGTTGCCTTGCTAACTCCCCATTTGGATTGAGGCAGAGGAAGCAACACTGCTCTAGACTGACTTCTTTCATGTGAAAGTTGAAAGTCATCCTCAGATGTCTCATCGCCTAGGTGCCAGTGTTCTCCAAGGTCAGACTGACTCGGAGAGACAGTGAAGGATTTCAAGGACACCAGGGAGACTCTCTCCCCCTAAAAAGCCTCCCTGACCTGCTAGTTGAGGGCTGATTGTCCTCAAGCTGGGGCCAATGCCTTCCATCCTGCACTGGGAGTACAGACACCTGAAGGAGAAGGGCCAAGTGACTGCAATTTGCATCAGGTTGAAGTGACTGACAGTAGGCTTTTCCTGAGAGAATGAACATTCAGACAATGGCCAGACCGTATATAAAAACAGAACTCTGATCCAGCACAGGAATCCAACCTACTGTCTACATTTAGGCTTATGGGAAGTCAAACCGCTATCTCTAGTAACCCATCCAGAAAGCCAACCCACAGCCCCTGTAACAATCAGCCCCAAACAGCCAAGAGTTGATTAACAACTGACAGCTTCCCTAATTTTTGCCCATTCTTAGGACCAATTATAGAAAGACATACATGCACCCCTAACCAATTACACAGGATGCCTCGCTTCTAGTTAGCCTGCCTACAGCTTCCTCATGCCAACAGCCTCCAATCAGGAGACACCTAAAACCTCTTTTTTCATGATAAAGCTTTCTCACTCCTCTGCCTGTCTTCGAGTTTCTGCCAAACATAAGTGATGGTGGCTGACTCCCTTGCTAGACTAAGCTCTGAATAAATAGCCTTTGCTTGTGCTCTAAAAAGAGGAAGAAAAGAAACAAGAGAAAAAATCAGGTAGCAGGTCAGATTTGCTGACCTGATCTGGAAAAATGGTACCAGACTCATGACAAGATCCCAGTTACAGATGGAACAAGACAAGTTGGAAGCGTTTATTTTTAACAAACACTTATAGAGCACTTTCTGTGTGCTGGATATTGTGCTAACCACTTTACAACTATGAACTAATTCTCATTAAAATCTTGAGGTACGATTACTCTTATCCCCATTTTATAGATGGGTAAACTGCTCAGAGAGGTTAAGTGACTTTCCCGAGGTTCCACAGCTGGTGAGTGGCAGAGCTGGAATTTGCATGTAAGGAATCTGGCAATGACCCTTTTGTTCTGCGCTGCCGACAGAGAGGAGTTCCATCTGTACTGGGAGCATTCCCATGACAGGGTCTGGTGTTCTCTGTATTCCCAGTACCTGGTCCTTAGCAGGCCTTAGTCAGTAGCTACCAAGCAGAAAAGAAATATAGAATGGGTAACCGAGGTGCCTGTTCAGCCATTATAATGATGACAGGGCCTATGGGGCTCACTCAGGCCCACTGTGTCCCTTGTGCCCCTGCAGGAAACCCAGAGATGCCAGTTTTATACCAAGTGGAGCGGACGCGGACAGGGAAGAGCTTCTCGGTACGTTCTGTGAAGGCCGTGCAACATGGCAAGCCCATCTTCATCTGCCAGGCCTCCTTCCAGAAGGTCCAGCCCAGCCCAATGCAGCACCAGTTCTCCATGCCCATTGTACCCCCACCGGAGGAGCTGCTTGACTATGATACCCTCATTAACCAGTATTTAAGGTGAGAGACCTGGAGGCTCCAGCACTTCCCAAGAGTCCAGACACCTATTAGTGGGTCATGGGATCCTTTCGTGCTTCTTGACCAGCATTTTAAATTACTGACTAGAAAAGAAGGTACTGGAGTGTGTTGTATGTAGTAACGGTAAGAATTCTTTCTTGAAAGTTTAGTTTCGGTTATGTGTATGGGGTTGCGTGCATGTGCAAGTGTATTGTCACAATGTAAAATGCAGGGCTTATGATTTAGCCAGTTCAGGTACAGTAGTTGAAATATTGAAATAGTTCTATAATTACTTGGTAAGTACTCACCTCCCCAGTCACCAAGTGAGCCCCTTCTCCTTCAAGGTTATGTGATCCAGCAGCCTTGGGTTAATGCCTGGTGGGGTAAGGGTTCCTGCTGCAAAGACTTACAGCCCTTCTGCCTTTGCCTTACTGTGTTAAAATATTTTAAATATCACCTGGTAAAAATATATTTCTTACATGGATTGCAGTTGTTAAAGTTGGAAAAATGCTGGGGCAAGGAGAGAGCTCTGAGTCCCAACACAGAACAGATACATGGATTCTGGCCAGGGCTGTGCCCTATCAATGGCCATCTGCTGTGTGACTTTGCTCAGCTCCCCAGCCTCTCAGAGCCCTGCTTCATCTTCTGCAAACTGGGAATGGTCGTTTCTGCCTGGCCAACTTCACAGCTGTAGCAGAGAGAGCGCATCTCTGTCTTGTGCTGCGTGCTGGAGAAGTAGCAGGGTGTGATGGGACACATGTGGGTTTGAACCTGGGAAAGGGTTGGGTTCAAATCTTGACTCTGTCTCTGCTAGCTGTGTGAGTTTGGGCAAGTTGCTTTCCCACTCTGAACTCGTGCCCTCAGTCTTAAAGTGGGGCTAATCATAATTCCTACTTCATAAGGCTACTGCGAGAATTAAATGAGATAAGAGATAATAAGGCACTTAGTGTGCTCAGTAAATTGTAGTTATACCACTGTTGACAGAGAAAAATAAGCACAGAGGCTGGTATGCGGTTGGAGTTCAGAAGTGTTTGCTGAAAACAAAGGAGGACATTGTTCTTAAAGGTCCCTAAATCTAAAGCTGTGCTATCCAGTAAGGAAGCCACTAGCCACGTATGATTATATTAATTAACATTAGGTAGAATTAATAGTTCTGTTCCTTAGTTACACTAGTCTTATTTCAAGCACTCAGGAGCCACATGTGGCTAGTGGCTACCGTAGTGGACAGTGCAGATACAGAACATTCCATCATTGCAGAAGGTTCTATGGCAGGAGGATAGGGATGAAGATGGACATACCGGTACAGAGCACTAGGGGTGGTGAAGAGGCTCCCCTGGAAACAGGCTTCTCCCCTCTGGGGACAGTGTTCCCAATTGCTTAGGGCGAGGTAACTCAGTCCAAGTTGGGCAGCTTGTTTCCTGAAGTTTGGAATAGTGAAGTGGTTAGGAGTATAAACCATGGAGCCACACTGCCTGGGTCCGAACCCTGCCTTCTCCACTTCCTGAGCAAGCCGCTTGGACTCTATGCGTGTTTCATGCATCACTTGGGGTGAAATTGCACCCGCCTCACAGGGTTGTTGTGAGGAATGAGTTAATGCGGTGAAATGCTTAGAATGGTACCTATTTGGAGGTACATCTCATGACTAGGATGTGTTGGCTTTATATGCTTTATCTTCTCTTCTCCATAGTGTTTACTCATAAGGTTGCTGTGAGGGAAATAGGCTCAGGGAGATTACTCACTTGCACAAGGCCACATGGCTCATGTGAGGCAAAGAAGGAATTCAAAAACTAGACTCTCCCGCCTGCCAGAAGAGAGGGGTGATTTGGGGTTAAGTCAGAAGTCCCTATGGAGGAATGAGGCGGGTCAGAAGAGACAGCTCAGAAGAGAGAGTCCGCCTCTCTCTGGGTCTCCCCTAGTCCCTCTCTTCTTTACTTTCAGGGACCCTAACTTCCAAGATAAGTACCAAATGATGGTGAACCGAACTGCTGCCCGTGACGTGCCCATTGAGATCAAGCTAGTAAACCCGCCCACGCTGAGCCAGCTGCAGAACATGGAGCCCAAACAGATGTTCTGGGTGCGAGCCCGGGGCTATATTGGTAAGATGACCCCCTGGACTGGAAGAGAACACTCTCCAGGGTTCTAGGCCTGTACCTTATTTGCCCTGTGGCGCCTTGGGCACGTTACTTCCTCTCTCTGGGCCTGTTTCCTCATCTGTGTGATAGGGAAGTTGGCTTGGCTTCTCACCAGGGCCCTGTGCATGGAGTGAATAGGTAGGCGACTATAGCCCTAATGTAGGCCCTTTCTGGGGGAGGCAAGGCACCTTGCTGAGATTCTTCTCCAGGTCCACTGCTAACCAGAAGGTACCTATGTGGGAGACTTAGTGAGTGAAGACTGCATTTCAGTCCCCATGCACCCCTGCCTGCCTTCCATCCCCTCTGTCCCCCATCACACATATACCTCGTGCAGTGAATAGTCTGTATGTCTGTGTATGCCAGTCCCTTTCTCCCTACCTCCCTGCAGGTCCTGAGCTATAAAGCCCAGGAACCCAGGGCCGATAAGGCTGGGATCTTTTGCAGGGGAAGGCGACAGCAAGATGCACTGCTGCGTGGCTGCCTATATCTCGGACTATGCCTTCCTTGGCACAGCACTGCTGCCCCACCAGTGGCAGCATAAGGTGCATTTCATGGTCTCCTTGGACCACTCCATGTGGTTCCATGCCCCGTTCCGAGCTGACCACTGGATGCTCTACGAGTGCAAGAGCCCCTGGGCTGGTGAGTGTGGGGCCATGTGGGATAACGGCACTGACCTTGGGCCAGCAGGGAGCCTGCTTTCTTGGGTGATGCTGCCCCCCGCCCACATCCTTTGGGGCACTGCACAGGTCACTTCCTCTCCTGCCCTCCCAGGCTTTGACATCCTTGTCTTCAAAATGATCGGGTGAGGTTGGAGGGCGGAACATCTGCTTGGCTCTTAATTTCTGTAACATACTGTAAATATGAGTCACTTTGTTGCAGAGACCCAATTCTAGTCCCAGAACCACTTCAGATTTTCAGGATGACCTTGGGCAAGTCCCATCTCTTCTCTGAGCCTCAGTTACCCCATCTAAATAGGGTTGCATTACAACAGTAGTAACCAAATCTGGTGGCCCATCAGACCACCACTTGGGAGAGCTTTTTCAAAACAGATTCTCATATTCTAAGATTCTGACTTAGCAGGTCTTGGAAGAAGAGGTCCAGGAAACTATTTTTAAGAAGCTCCCTCAGCGATTTTGCTAATTAACTTGGTTGGGGCCGAGTGCACTCAACAGTTTCTAAGGGCCCCACTCCTTGCACTCCTCATCAGAGACAGAGAAACCAAAACTCATTCATTAGCATCTAGTCTCAGAGCACTGGGTTTCTTTTCAAGGAAGTATACTTCAAATGAAGAAAAACCTTGCTTGCTTGGTGAAACAGGGACCTAACTTAAAGGACTCTTTATATAGGGAAAGGGGATTCTCAAGTACCAATAGCATCATAGTACAGGATCAACAACCTTGAAGTTAGGACACTTGGGTTTAGCCTGATTCTTAAGGCCAAGTTCCTGAGTCTCTCTGAACTTCAGGGTCATCATCTGGAAAGGGGACAAGCCCTGCCTGGCTACTGTGAGGACTAAGTGAGCTCTACTACACCTAAGACAAACCAACAGGTCCCTTTATAAATAATAAACTCAGGCCCAAGCCTAGAAGGAAGAGAAATTTTGCAGGTGGCAGGGAGGGAGGGGTGGCCAGACCTCATGGCCTCAGGTCCTCCACCCTGAGCCCCTTTGTTCCCTTGGGCTGGAGGTGTTTTTCATGGCATGCCAGCCTGGAGGGACTGGTTTGGTTTATTATAAAGGGAACTGATGAGTTTCCTAACACAGGTGGCCAGAGGTGGGCACATCTGCTTAGCCAGGCTACCGACAGAGACTGTTCTCAGAATTCTCTCCTTTGTGATATTTTTGAGGAAGCCAGAGGATATGTGAAAGTGCTTTTAAACATTCAAGTGGGGTGCGTGTGGAGGAGTTAGCCCCCAGTGACTGACCGTACTAGTCTCACAAAGGGGTGCTTGGAGATTGGAGGTATCCACAGCACTTAGTGTGTCCAGCCTGGATCGCACCCTTTTCAAGAAGCACGTTTGGCTGTGCTGAAGGACTGAAGGCCGTTCTTACCCTTCTCTTCACCTGCAGGTGGTTCCCGGGGGCTAGTCCATGGGCATCTGTGGCGTCGGGACGGCGTCCTGGCTGTAACCTGTGCCCAGGAGGGCGTGATCCGATTGAAGCCCCAGGTCTTAGAGAGCAAGCTATAGCCAGAGGTACCAGCTTGGCCTGGGGCTTCAAGGCTTTCCCTTCTCTCCCTACTCCTGAGGCAGGAGTTACAGTCAAGGGCTGGGCCGTCTGTCCCTCATATTCAATAAAGAGACTGATACCACTGGAGCTGCTGGCCTTTAATTCTCCTGGGCCAGAACTGCAGCCCTCCCTCCAGCCATCAACTCCAGGACTCGAGACAGAGTCCCCAGCCCTTTGGCCAGGGTGCCTTGCTGGCTTAGAGGCCCAAGGGAAAGGGAACACTGACCCTGACCTGGGACACAGCCCCCAGCTGTTCATAAGCCAGAGAGGCTGCATCAGATGTCCTCCCTGCACCATCCCAGGCACTCCCAGCCAAAGCTTGTCCTGAGCACAGCTCAGCAGAAGAACCATGTTTCCTCAGTCTGCTACAAATTCTTTGTGGAACTTCTAGGGGTTCCTAGTACCGCCTTCAGCCTCCCAATTGTTGTCCAGGTCCTCATCGGCCTCCTACCCAACCTCCCAGTAATTCTGGTGCAGTGCCTCTCCCCACAGTGGTCTGAAGTCTAGGCAAGGTTATTCTAGTACCTCCTTGATGAGCAATTCTTTGAGACTGGGGGGTGGCGTGGGGGTCAGGCCTGCCTCCTGCAGGGACTGGAGCTGGGCCTCTGATTGGCGTTTGTCCAGGCCCAGGCGCCAGGAGAGCCGGACGTGGGCCTCCAGAAAGGGTGCCAACAAAGGGTGGAGGCTCTTGTCCCCCAGCAGCTGTAGGGCCCTCTCACAACATGCCCGGGCCTCCCCAGGGTCCTCCAGCTCCTGGTGGCACACAGCCAGCCCAGCCAGGGTCAGCAGAGGGCGATCTGGGCCTGAGGGGGTGCCCAGCTGGGCCTGCAGCTGCCAGGCATTGGCCCAGAGCGCCAGAGCCTCACGATAGAGGCCAGTACAGGTGAGGCTCTGTGCACGTCGCAGCTCAGGCAGCACAAAGAAATCCTGCAGGTCTGGGGCATGACGCAGCTCGGGGACTGCCTGCAAGTGGCTCAAAAACTGCTCGAAGGCCCGGCTGCGACGGGCAATGGTTTCTGCAGTGAAATTCCGGCGCAGGCGCTTACGGGGGAAGGAGATGGCAACCATGGGGCCTCGGAACTGCCGCTGCAGGTTTCGGTGCAATCGCTCAAAGTCCGAGTAGCGGCGAGAGATCTGAGCCGGCTGGCGATCTGGTGGCCTTGGACCCATCACGGCGATGGTGTAGAGCTGCAGGGAGAGTGACAGTCAGGGCAGGTGCAAGTTGTCCATGGGCCCCTTCCATCCCCACACCCACAATTCCAGTTCTGTTCCCCCACCTCTTCCCTTCACCCCTGAGATTGGGCCCAGGAGGGTGAGAGCTGCTGGAGCAGCT
The DNA here is from genome assembly GCA_028627145.1 of Eidolon dupreanum. Lineage (NCBI taxonomy): Eukaryota > Metazoa > Chordata > Mammalia > Chiroptera > Pteropodidae > Eidolon > Eidolon dupreanum. Next base: position 8,114,339 of record CM053504.1, read on the forward strand.
AGGGAGCCCAGTCCCATCTTACCTGAGGCTCGTCTGAAATGACCCAGGCCCAAGGCAGCACGGGGAGAGAAAGACAGAGATGAGCTTCAGTGCCTGGAGTTCCTGCCCTTTGCCCCTTCCAGAAAGTACTCCCTTCCCACAGGGCAACTAGCTCTTCTGACAGCCCCTCTGGAAAATGAGGGTGAGCTGAAACCCAGGCTGATCTCTTGAGCCTCTGAGCCAACCTTTAGAAGCTTTGTTCTACTCGAGACACAGAGCCCCACATCTCTAGTCAGGTTATTCCAACCCAGACCTGGAAGACAGGTCTCCAGACACCCCAGGAGCCATCACTGTGAAAAGTACACGGGACTTGGACTCGAGTTCTAACCCCAGGTCAGCTACTCCCTCATGTGTGTTGTTAGGCAAGGCAGTCCCCTCTTGGCATCTGCCTCCTTCTCTAGTGAATGAAGCACTGCCCCAGGTTAGTATTTACTCATGTGTGGAACCTGCAGAAATGTTAGTCCTGAGATTTTTAGGTGGTATGAGTAAATAACACTAAATCAGAGGCAGGAGGTGATTCCCCCCTGATTTTCTTTGAATCTTACTGCAAACTGAGAAGCTCTCAGCTTGGTTTTAAAAAAAGCACTTCACCAACACTTCTCAGCTCCATTTTTAGAAAAGAGCCAGAAAATGAATCTTGGGTCAGGGCCTTTGGGCAACATCATCCAGGCAGAGTTTAATGACACTGTTTCATTTCAAGTGAGGCTATACAATAGTGCTATAAAGTTCTTTTAAATTTAAGCAATAAAAACAAAACAAAACCAAACAAAACAACTTTATTTAAAGGAAAATGTTAAGCAAAGAAAGTACAAGTGGCATTCAGATGGGACAAAAATTGTGAAAGTGTTACTGGAATGACTGATGTTTGGGAAACACCGAATAAGATAACCATGAAGCTTCTCCCAGGTCTGAGAACCCAAATATGGATTAATCTATAAGAATGTTGAGCCAGCAGGTTTAAAAGGGGGGGATTAGCAAGTGTTAGATGTTAAAGGCATACCAGCACCAAACCCAGATTTTTCTCTCGAATTTGTTCTGTGAAACTGCCAGTATTACAGCCACCCCTGGTCAATCAGGTTTTCCTCCTCTATTCTTCTCTTGAAGATTCAGTGTACATTAACATTAAGGATTAAAAAGTTAAACAGTGAAGAAACTTATTTTACTCTCATTTAACTCTGTATTCCTGAAACATACTAACTGCAAAATCTTTTTTTCAAGGAGCAGTTTATTAACATTTTAGGCAAAGTTTTCTGTAGAACCACTTCAGGAAGAAACAGTCTATAATGACCCCCTATGTTCATCTGGCTTGTATTTTTATTTTTTATTTTCATGGACAAAAACCATTTTATATCCATTATCTAATCTGATCCTGTAATGTCCTGCCATGATAGGTAATGACAGTAGCTCCATTAACCGAGCACCTGTCCTGTGCCATGTATTGTGCCAGGCACTTTACATCTATTTCACTTGATCATCACAACAGCACTGCATGGAAGGTGTCCTTACTGTGACAGCTGAGGAAGCAGGCTCAAAGAGGGGACAAAGGTTTCAAAGACTTCTCCTAAGTCACACAGCTGGGAAATGGCCAGGATTCAAACCCAGGCCAATCTCACTCCAAAGCCTGTGCTCTTATCCCCCAGGGAAAGTTCAGTCAGGATTTAGGGTTCCCATTGGACAAAGGAGGTGATTTGTTTCCACGGTGACTGACTAGGGCATACTTGGCCATCCAGCTCTATCTTGTCATTCTCTTCCCAGAGTTCCCCCCGCCCCCCCCCCCCAAAAAAAAAACCTCCTTGTTTCCCAGCTGCTCCTCAGGCCCTTTTCCTGTGCACAACGCCTGGCTAGGGCTTTCACCACTTAAGATTTGATTACTGCACAATCCCTGCTCAAATTGAAGCAGTCACCCTATGGGTGTGGTCCTTGTTTACTAATAGCAGCAGAGAGGGGTGGAGAAGCCCAGATGTGGGACAGGGGCTCCAGGCCCTCTTCCTGCTGAGTCAGTAATGGAGGATGGTAGTGAAGAGGAGGGAAGCGAGAGGCAGGGAGCTGCCGCTGTCAGGACTTAGCCAGGTCAGACCGAGTTTCAGGCCTGGCTGGGAGCAGGACCTGGCAGACTTCATTTTCTATGTCATTTACTCCTTTCCACAGCTATGGAAATAGGGACTCCTAGACCCCTCCCCCACACTGCTCTTCACCCATACCCCACCAACCCCCTAATGGAGCCCTTAGGACAAGATTATCTGTACCGGGTGGGTGCTGGAGAATTGATTCACCTGGGTTGTAAGGCGGTCACAACAGACCCTAGATACTAGGCGTTTTTAATCCAAAGCTAAGTAATAATAATAGAGCTACTTTTTATTTTACACATTTTCTTGAGCACTTCATAATGCCAGGCACAGTGCTAAGGGCATTTCTGTGCACTGTCTCATTTAATTCCTGTGACAATCTTTTGCATTATTCCCGTTGCTCAGATGAGGAAACCGGGTCATCGAGGTTATACAACTCACCCAAGGTCAAACGACTAGTAATACCTGGGGTTTGAATCAAGTTCTGCATCCAAAACCCATTTTTTTAACCACTAACCAGTGCAACTTGAGTCTGAAGTCTGATCCAGACAACATTCCTTCTTGTGTATCCTGCATCTTGCTACAATTTGCAAACCCCTGGGGGGAGGGGCGAGGTGAGTGGGGATATACACACCAGTTCTTATTCTCAAAACTAGGGTAGGAGGCAGGTCCATAATTCTTTCTTTACCCAATCTCAGAGAAGCTGTCATTGCCAGAGGACTTGCTCAAGTTACATCCCCTTTCTGGCCCGTTTCCCATCTTTAAATATGACTACAAAGCCAAATACCCTTAAGGAAGTTTGAGTCTTCCTTGGTTTCTCTTAGCTAGACTTGTAGACTCACAGCCCAGGGGTTCCTGGACCCTCACTCACCACGTACTTGGAGGGGGGGTCCTTGACCACATTGGCGCTGGTCACCTCAAAGAGCAGCCGCTGGGGTACGAGGGTGTTTCGCGACTTCTTCCAGAAATCCTGCAATTGCCGTGGCAGGAGCTGACTGCTCCGCTGCCCATCAGGAGGGGAGCTCTGTTCTGCATGAGTACACGACTAGTCACATCAGTGAGCCTAGGGCCAGGGTCACATAAACCATGTTCCATGACCTCACTCACCTTTCCAACAGGTGACATAGCTTTATCCCCATTTGTCATAAATGGAAACTGAGGGCCAGAGAGGAGCCGGATGCCAAACACCGTGCCTGGCATACAGTCGGCAGTAAATAAATATCTCCACCCCACAAAACATCCTTTGCACATTACCATTTGTACCCCAGACTGCACATGTAATGCCCACAACAACCCTGAGATGGGAGTGATTTCCTCCATATGACACTAGGGAAAACTTAGCTCAGAGAGGTGTTGCTACTCTCTCAAGGTCACACAGCCAAGGGGTGGCTGGGACACTTCAAGACATGTCTAAGTTTCAGAGTTTTGGAGTTTCGACAGGATCAACTCAGAGTCCGGGACAATCCCGGGAACGCGGCTGAGGTGGCGGCCTACTCGAGCCGAACCCCCGGGTCCCCGCCTCCACCCTCCGCACTTGCCTGCGTCTTCTCCAGACGCCCCGTCCCCTGCGGGCAGCGGGTCAGCTGCCTCCTCCTCGTCCTCGTCGTCCTCTTCGTCCTCGTCCTCGGCGCTGGTGAAGCTAAGGGTGCCGCTGAGGCGGGAGGAGAGGCCCTCGGCGTCGTCGTCCTCCAGCTCCGAGCTCTCCGGGAACTGCTCGGCCTCCGGGCCGGCCGCCACCTCCCCCGGGCCGTCGCCGGCCAGGGCGTGCCGCAGCCTGTGCAGGAGCCGCGAAGCCATGGCACCCTGGGGGGAGCGCGCTACGATAGGTCCTGGGCTGGGACGAGAGGCAGACCCGGTCCCCACGCCAGGAGGAGGGGCGGGGCCAGGGCCAGGGGAGGGAGGGGCGCCGCGGAGGCCCCGCCCCTGCCCGGTGGGGTACTGCGAGCCCCGGGGCTCCGCTCTCGTCGCCGTTCCCTCGCCGCCGCAGCTCGGGGCCGCGCGTTCCCCGAGAGGGGCCCGGGATTCCCCCCGCGTCTCTTTCGCCCCTTATCGCGTTTCTACCTCCTACATCCCGCGGTGCACTGAGGGGCGCGCCTCTCCCCAGGGGTCCCGGTGCAGACTCGGGCGGTTTACTAAAGCCGACTGGGCTTCGCCGGGCCCAGCAGCTCCGAGCGCCGCTCCTGCCGCTTCCTGTCGCCGCCCCGCCCCCAGCCCCGCCCGCTCCCCGGAGCCGCCCGTGAATCCCGGGTCCTTGGATCCAGGAGAGACTTGGGAATCCTGGGTAGGCCTGGACCCCAGGGCTCCTGCGGGATCGTCCCCGATTCTGCGGGGCTTACCCCGTCCTTGAATCCTCCCACCGCTGCCGGAGACCCAGGCTGGCTCCAGTTTAGCCCCCAGTTTACACCCAGCACTCTTTAACTTTCCAAAGTCATAACGACAGTGAGAAGCCCTTCTCTCCGGTGAGAAAGCTGAGGCCAAGAGAAGACCCTTGATCTGGGTTGGAATCCGATCTCGCTGAACCTAAGTTTTCTCACGTGTAAAAGGGGAACCATTAAAAATAGTACTAATTTTGCAGCTCTTGTAAGGACCCTAGTCCAGTGCACAGAGCAGTGACTGACGAAATGATCAGTTAGTTACATGATTATCGTTTCTACAGTGTTCACAAGCTTTTACAATCTCATTTGAGCCTCACACATAGCAAGCAGGCAAACGGGTCAAAAGAGACCCAGAGACACTGAGTTACTTGCCCAAAAGTCAAACAGCTTGCCAAGAGGTTTCTGGATGTGGAGCCTGGCAGCTCAGGTCTCCTGAGTTCTGCATCCTCTTCTTTTCCCACAAATCAGGCCTAGTAATCTCAGTAAGGTCTCTGGGAGGCTGTGTTTTATCTTTTACCTGGAGGGCAGCAGCAACAGGTCAAGAAGAATTTATTGTGGCTTCCTGTTAGAAGACCCAGCTATCAGTCCCTAACAGGGCAGATATTGCTAGTTATACAATGAACAAATAAAATCTTTCTGACAGTATCTCCTACCCATTTAGAATGGCATAGGAGAGAGGGATGGGGGAAAGAGCTTTAAAAGGAAAATCCACTCTCTCCCCTCCCATGTCAGGATGGGTGGGGCTCACATATCTTGAAGTTCCACTGTGTCCTACATCCGATTCTAGGCACTTTGCATGGGGTCACATCTCACCCCTACAACATCCCGGGAGGAGGTTGTTACTGGACAATAACGGTCCATTTTCAAGGTAAAGAAACTGAGGTAAATTGGCTTTCCCCAAATCCACAGCTAGGAAATAAGGGAGCTAGGATTTAAGTCTAAGTCTGTGTAATTTCAAAGCTCTAACTACTCTTCATCCAACTTACCAGCAGGGTGTTGGGGGAAAAGAGACATGTCATTCATTCATTCACTCAACACTCACTCATTCACCACACTGGTGCTTTGGCATATGCCTCACAGGTCTGGGTACAAAGCAGGTGTTCATAAAACGATGGATTGTCAAAGCAAGAGGGTCGCTCAGAAATCTGGTCTGGCACTTCCATTTTCCAGATGGGTGGTCTAAGGCTCAGTGAGGGGAAGTGTTGTATCCTGGGTCATACAAATAGGGCCAGAACAAGATCTCCTGATATCTCGTATTCCCCACTACTCTTAGACTCTGCATGAATATCTTCCTACAGCCTCCCTGAGAGATGGTCCTCAAATTCCTGCTTGCATACATTCAGTAGCAGGAAATTCATTATCTCCTGACGCTGCCCTTTTCCATTGTTGTTCAACCATGACTCTTAGGAACTTCTTTCTTATATTGAACCAAATGCCATTTGATTCAGTTATTCTTATAGAAAATACAATATTTATTGAACACTTGCTACTGAGCCAAGTGTTGGGTGCTGGGGAATGCAATGGTGAACAGGAAACCATCTCTGGTCCCTGGAACTCAGAACAGGTCATGATCATTTGGCATGCTCAGTGCCATGATTGAGGAAACTACTGGAGACCACCTTGGACTCTATTGGCCTGAGTGTAGGGGAGAAGGGATCCTGGATGAAGTGAAGTCAAGCTGAGAAAGACAATAGGGAAGTAGGCAAATGAAGAGCGGGAAGATGGGAGTTCCTGGCAGGAAAAAACAGCAAATGCAAAGGCCTGGAGGCTATAAAAGGTGGTGTTTGGAACTGTATTTTCAGCTAACCAGAGCAGAGCAACATGCAAGGTGGGGAGGAAATGGGAGTGAGATTAGAGGAGTCAGTGGGACTTTTCGTGGCCATATTCAGTTTGGACCTTATATATTTCTTTGAATAAATTAAAGAACAAATTAATGAACAAATGGTTGCTGAGAGTTCCACACTCTCCGTTTCAAAGGGATCAAGTGATTCCAGTGTTTGCGTCCAAATTGGAATCCCCTAGGTGTCATCATCCCCTGGCCCTCTGCCTGGCTTGGGGAGGCCTTATTTAGCCTGGCCTGGTTCAACTGAGCTTTACTTGGGAATGTCTATATATAGGGGACGAGGGCAGCCCAGTTGCCACTGTCCATCTGCCTTCCTTGGTGTCCAGCCCCCTTTCACTGTCCCCAGACTCTGTGCTCAGGGGTCTCAGTGCTCTTTCTGTTGCCTTAGCCATTGCCCATGAATGTTTCTCACTTCCCAACACCCAGCCTGGACCCTGTGCATTTTCAGGCTGCACTCCCTTCAGACTTGACGTGATCTGCCCACTTCTTCACTCTCCAGAGGGCCAGCTGAGCATCTCCAGACTTCACCAAGTTCTAGCAAGGGCCAGCTGCCCCTTCACCTACATAAGGACACCTCTCCTGCTCTCCCTCCTCTCCAAAAAAATGAATCCCCAAAACCCTTTCCCTGGAGAAGGTAAACTTAATGAAAGAATCTGCTTTCAACGTTGATATCTCCTCCAAGTGCACACCCCGTTTCCCAGACTCCTGAATACATTTCCTCTGGATTGGTCCCCCGAGGAGTGTGTGTTCCAACATCTCCTCAGTCACGATTAATACAAATCCCCAACATGACTGTAGGCCTTTATGATTTACAAAGCTCCCCAATAAAAAGGGAATAATAATAGTCGCCACCTCATAGGGTGAGTGTTAGATGAGATCATGTGGTTAAAATGCTTCGTGTGGTATATGCATGTTGTAGAGGTTCCATGGCTGTCACTTTCCCCTTCTCTGGTCCCCCTGACCTTTACCATGGTCCAGAGACAGGACATTCCACTTGCCAAGCACTAACACTGTGGCTGACACAAGTTAGGTGACTTATACCTGGGCTCCTGTATATGACAATCTCTCTGTGAGGGAGGTTATGAGTATACTCAACTCACAGATAAAGAAAGTAAAGCTCAGAGCAGCACTGCAACCCGTCGAAGTTTACACAGCTTGCAGAGGCAGGTCTTGGATCTTGGGTTTTGAACTTCAAGGCTTGTGGTCCCCCCACTCCACCAGGTAGGCCCACTTTTCTTTATTCTGATTGTCCTTACCCATCTTAGAGCAAGTGTGCTTCTTGGAGAGGGCTTGCTAAGGCAGTGGAGCAGGGTGTGTTCTCCTCAGAAGAATCTAGGACGTCAAGACCTGCCACCTGTTCCAAGGTTTCAATTTCTCTGCAAGGGCCCTTGGCTAAATTAGGTAATGGGCTAGGACTCTGAGAGGAGGGGGGCTCACTGACCCCAGGATCTGATTGGCCAGGCATCCATTCCTGGGGAGCAAGGAGGTGGGAGAATAGGGTGCCCCTACAAATCTCAGGAGCTGAAACAGGCCAGGGCATCTTTGGATGCTGGAGTGTGGAGGAGGTGACTCACAGCAGAGAAGTTCCTGTCACTAGCAACCATGGTAAGGACAAGAAGGGACTTTATCCCTTTGCCTGCTGGGGGACTTCGGAGCCTTTTTCAGGCCAGACCTGGGTGCTATGTGGGGCAATAACTTGGATGTCTGAAGATGGAATATGAAGGTTCCTGAAACTCAGGAGTCTAGGAGGAACTCTGGGAAGAAAGCCTTGAACTTCTGTTAGAAGGGCAGGGCTGGGCTGTTCCAGGCATTGATCCTCAAGGTGTGCCAATTCCCTGCAGACTTTCTGAGACTTCCAGCAATGCTGGTCACAGAACTGTAAGGGTGGGGGGAGCACTTAGCTTGCATCTATCTTAGCTTGGTAAAGATGCAGATCCTGAGGGTCAGAGTGAGTCACCCATGAAACCAGTGGCAGGGGTGGAAGCCTGGCCAAACCCTCCTATGGCCAGTGAGAGAAGAAAGACTCCTTTGGAATACAGGAGGATTTTAAGGGCCTTGAGCCAGCTCAGGAGCTTCAGCTCCAGCTCCAGCTCCAAGGATGATGAGAAGGGGCAGAAGATGACAGGTAAGAGTTAGAGAGACCCCAGCCTCCCAGAGAGGAGTTTTGATTTGGAGCTATCATCTTCCTCTGAGATCCTCCTCCCCACTGCACTTCAAGGAGTAACTAGACCCTGGAGGCCAGCTGCTGTTGCCCTCAACAGACTAAAATTAGCCTGGCCTCCTGGCATGGGCAAGGAGGAGGAGAGGAGGATGCGGGGCAAGAAGGAGGGCCAGCTGCTAGCCAGCTGAAGAACTCCTGGGACACCTCTGCCCTTCCTCACCGCCAGCCACAGTCCAAAGCCCCCTACCCAGATGGCTTGGATGTGACCAGAAACTCCCACAGAAATCTTATTTTCACCCCATAAGGCCCCTATCACATTCTGCCTGGCATGAGTGGCATTTACTCCAATGACTGAATCATAAGAAGGACACTTAAAATCTCCATCTCCGAAAGTTTCCAGAAAGGAGGATGATGATGTGTCTGACTCTTCTTGGTGGTCCTAGTGCCTGGTCTATGGCCTGACACTTGGTAATGCTCAATAACTTGGTGTTGCATTATATATTTGAGAACAAACATTTATTGAGCACCTATTAAAGTACTAGGCACTGTTAAGAGCTAGAGAAAATGGGAAAGTGTGCTGAAATGGTGCTGGCACTTATGTAGTCCTTTCACAGCTCCAATTTCATTTCATCCCTGAAAAGCTGCTGAGAGGAGGTGTGGGATGAGGGGACATTAAGTGACTTGCCCAAGGTTACTGCCGGGTTCCTGACTTGACTTCTGATTAACAAGTGAGAAGGACTTGGGTTTAAGCTGTTTCCTCCCTAGTTCTCTAAAACTGGGGTCAAGCGGCTGTAGGAGGCAGAAGGGGTGGCTAGTTTGGAGTTGTTCTTTCTGATGACCAATGGGAGCACTTACAGAGGTGGGGGTTAAGGAGACAGGGTTAGGGCAGGAATCACCCCAGGGCTGCCCCTTCTGCCATCTGACTCTGTCTTCTGCAGACGGACCAGCAGGCTGAGGCCCGGTCCTACCTCAGCGAGGAGATGATCGCTGGTGAGTGGGGGTGGGTGGGCAGGCTGTTGGGTTGATGTATGCTGGAAGATGTTTGGTGTCTGGGCAGGGTGGGAGGGCGCATGTGAGGCTGACAGTTCAGTAGGCTTATCTTGGCCCTCTGCCTTCCTTCCCCTCGCAGAGTTCAAGGCCGCCTTTGACATGTTTGATGCTGATGGTGGTGGGGACATCAGCGTCAAGGAGTTGGGCACGGTGATGAGGATGCTGGGCCAGACACCCACCAAAGAGGAGTTGGACGCCATCATCGAGGAGGTTGATGAAGATGGTGAGTGGGTGGCCCTTTAAGGCAGGGTTCGAGGATGTTGGGGAAAGGCAGGCATCCAGGCATCGGGGACTCAGGCTTACTCACCACCTGCTCCCCTCAGGCAGCGGCACCATCGACTTCGAGGAGTTCTTGGTCATGATGGTGCGCCAGATGAAAGAGGATGCGAAGGGGAAGAGTGAGGAGGAGCTGGCTGAGTGTTTCCGCATCTTCGACAGGTGCATTGGGGGCCTGGGAGCCGAGGCAGGCTGAGCCTGGTCCACAGGTCGAGAAGGTTCTCAGGGTAAGGGTGTGGGAGGGGGCGCGGAATGTGGCCGGGACAGCGAGCCCCTGCTGTCCCTGAGTCCCGCCCTGTCCCTCCGCCCCAAAGGAACGCAGACGGCTACATCGATGCGGAGGAGCTGGCTGAGATCTTCAGAGCCTCTGGGGAGCACGTGACGGACGAGGAGATTGAATCCCTGATGAAAGACGGGGACAAGAACAACGATGGCCGCATTGACTTCGACGGTGAGGGAGGCGAGAGAGTGGGGAGCCGGGATTGGAGCTCCCGGGGAGCGTTGGGGGCGGGACACCCATGCCGCTGGCACCCACGCAGGATAGCCTTGTGGGCGGGGCTGGGCGTAGCCTGCACAAGTTTCTGCGGTGGCGGTTAGGGAGCTCCGCCTGGTTTTGTGCAATTTATCACTGAACGCCAAGGCACCTCCTCCGCGTGGCCGGAGCCCTGGCCGGGCCTCCCTCGTCCCCTGACATTACGCATCTGGCGCAGGACTTCCGCGTCTTGAGGGGACCCCTGACCACCTGTTCTTCTCCTTCCCGCAGAGTTCCTGAAGATGATGGAGGGCGTGCAGTAAGAAGTGGGCTCTCGCCGCCACCGAGACCGCGCGATCTTCGGGCATGGGGGCTCCGCCCCGCCCCGTGTCATTCCCAGCCCGGGAGGGAGGCGCGGCCCCTTCGGGGATCCCCTTCTAGAAGGAATAAAAGCAAACGTTGCAAAGCGCGTGACTGAGTAAGGGGAGGACCGAGGAGCGGGTGTCAGTGGCCGCCTGGCTGGGCCGCGGTGTAGACCGGCTGGTGCTGCCCGAGCGCCCTTCGGGTCCTAGGAGAGGCGACTTCAGCAGCGGGATGTGGAAGGGCGCCGGGTCGCAGGAGCCCGGGGCGGCGGCCGCCAGGGTGCAGGGCGTCGCTCGACGAGCTCGGCAGGTTCGCAGCCGGTTACCGGCAGCTGGCTCTGGGCGTGAACAGCTCGGCGGACGGGCTGCGGCGCAGGAGGGAGGCTGAAGGGGTTTCGATCCGATCTGGAAGAGCCGGCGGCCCGCAGAGGGCGCCAGGGACGGCGGGTAGAGAGAGGGCGCGGCAGGAGGCTGGACCCCGGGTAAGACCGGGGCGAAGGCTTTCTTTCCTCACTGACCTTCCTTTCTGGAGCCTTTGGGTCTTGGGCGCACGCTACCGGGCCGGCGATGGGAGAATGGGTGTCGATCTATCCCAGGCAGCATTATTCCCGCTTGACCTTTTCCAATTCATCTGTTCTTCGGAGCGCTTTTAGGTGCTCTGTACTGGCGGTGGTAGGGCAAGGTCGAGGCACTCTGCCAGGAAGGAGGTTCTGACCTCATCATTTCCACCCTGGATCCCTGCCTACGCCTGGTCTCCCTTCTTTCGGCCCCCTACGAAGAGTTCAACAGAAGGCCATCAGCATGGTCTAGCTAAAATGAAATCTGACCTGACCATTCCCCTGTTGAAAGTCCTTCAAGGCTCCTCATTGCTTCTAGAATCAAATCCAAATTCCTTCCCCTCTCTTTCTCGAGTTCCACAGTCGCCCCTCCCCTCGCGGGCTCCAACCAAACTGGGCCATTTAACATTCCTGCTGTGGACAATGAGGTGCACCTTCGAGCCTTTGGGCCTTCGTTCTTGCTGTTCTCCCTCCTCGGAATGCCCTTCCTTCTCTAATAAGCCTGGCAAATTCATCAACCCAGCCCAGATACCATCTCTAGGAGACCAAGATCCAGCTCAGATACCCTTTTTTCCACCCGTGGTCCCTGTTAATTGGACGAGTTAATGTGTGCAAAGTGCTTAGAACAGAGCCTGGCACATAGTTTCAACATTTATTAAATGCTATCATTAATATCGTTATCATCATCTTTCTTAAACATTGAACTCTACTGTTATCCATTGCTACAGCCCTCCCTCTCTAACTCATTTATGTTCTCACCTCCCATTCACGTTTCCCAGTTTGTATTTCCAGCCATGATCAGCTCTGGGGTTAATCATCACGATTGAGTGCCTACTGTGCGCTGTGCCCTGTGCCTTGCAGACATTGTCTCATTCATTCACACAACCCTAGAGGCATATGATCTAATGAGTTCCATTTTATAGGTTAGGAAACTAAGGCTTAGTGAGGTGAAGTACACAGGCACACGGCTCATAGCTTAGATAGCGTAGATGATATTGCTCTGTGGTAGAAACAGGAGCAAGGCTTTTAACTGTGATATCATCTACTTGTTGACAGTTCTATCTACCTGGAAGTCCTGAGTACTTCAGACTGGCCCTGCCCTAAACTGATGTCCCCCTACTCCTCCATCTTGTTCTCCTGCGTTTCCTATTTCAGGGATGGCACTCTGAGGGATGAAGCCCAAATCAGGAATTCTGGAGTTCATTTCCCACCTCTAATTTACTTGCTGTGCTCTGCTACTTTCACCTTACCATTTCATCCCTCCTCTCCATGCCCACTCAGTGTCATAACTTACCAGGCTGTTGATAACAGTAGTTGACTTCCTCCCCACCATTCACTCCCCCAGACAAATGGCACCTAGAGGGATCTTTTTAAAACCATATCTGATCATGTCATTGCCCTGTTCATGACTTCATTAGCTGCCAGTTGCCCTCAAGATAAAGCCCAAGCATTTTAATATGGCCTTACAAGACCTCTGTAACCTAACATCCATGCTACTTCACCAGTCTTTATTCCTCCCCTTCTGTCCATCCCCCTGAACTTTCCAAGAAGTGTGTTTTCTTATTCCTGCCTTAGGCCAATCCTTCTCCAGAAAGCCTTTCTGAATCTCCTAGCTTTCACAGCAACATGTGAACCTAGCACCCCGCATTTATTGAGTGCTTATTATGTGCCAGGTGCCATCCTAAGGTCCTTCATCTGTCCTATGTGGTAGCTACTCATATTCCTATTTTACAGAGAGGTTAAGTCTAAATGGCCAAGTGTATACAAGGAACATGGGGGTGGAATGGGGATTCTAATATAGTTCTGCCTATCTGGTCAAGCTCTTAACCACCTCTCTGTAGCACTTACTCTACCCTATTGATATGCCTGTCTCCTCTCGAACTTCAGCCTCTTTGAGCACAAGACTGTCCTTTTCCCTGCTTTATGCCCAGCCCCAAGCATAGGGCCTTTACCTTGTAGGCACTCAATAAGTGTACTTACTGTGCTAGGCTTCTTTTTGTTGTTCAAATGTTAGAAACCTAAATCAAACTGACTTAGCATCAAAAAGGGATTGTTGGTTCATGAAACTCGGACACCAAGGCATGAACTAGAGGCCAGTCTCACAATGTCACCTCTCTCCATCTCTCAGCTCGTTGTCTCTGCTTGGGTTTCTTCAATCTGCAGCTGTCTTCACCAGCAGCTCAGGCTGACTCCCTCTTTTAGTAACCCTATTAATGTAAACTAATTTTACTTTATCCCAGCGATTAATTCCAAGACACTGATTGCTTCTGACCTACAGTGTAGAGAGGGGGGTACCTGTGACTGATATGAGGTAGGCCATGTGACCATCTGGGGTACCAAACACCGTGATCGAGGACCACATGGGGAGGCTTCCTAAGGCAGAAGAATATACATCCGCCTTGGCCAGCATTTATTAAGGACCAACTTAGTGCCAGGCTCTGAGCTCTGCTCTTTTCAGACCTCCTCTGACCTGACAATTTTCAAGTTCAAGAGCATTAGAATCACCTGGAGAGATTGTTAGGGCCAAGAATGTGCACTTGTGCTGCCGGAAGGAGCACACCTGGAGAACATGGCTTTATACCTTTAACTAGACCACAGAAATGACAGCTGACTAGAAATGCAGAACCTCAGGTCCTACCCCAGACCAACTAAATAAAAATTTGCATTTAAATGAGATCCCAGGTGGATTTATATGCACTTTAGAATGAGAAGCACAGCTCCAAGGAGAGCCAAGAGCACTATTTTTGACATGAGCAGAGGACACCCAAGTTCTAATACCAGTTCGATTAACTGCAATTTTCACATGTTGCTGCTCGGTGGGGGTAGGGCAGGAAAAGGGGGCTGGGATAGCAGGAGTCGGAAAAGGGGTTGATGAGAGCCTTCTCGATGGGCCCCCTCCTGTCTTCTCCCCTCTCCCTCAGGCCTGCACAACCAGCTGCAGGCAGAGCTGACCCCAGGTTGGGTGAAGAGGCTGAGACCTGGGCTGTGTTGGAGTGTACCCGGGAGGTTTGTACACCTTGGAGATCTCCCTGCAGTTCCTGGGCTGGGCCCATCACCTTAGTGGGCTCTTCTTCCCTCTCTTGGCACCCAGCTGGTCAGCACATGGGTTTCTTCTCAGGGGCCCAAAGGCTGGGGCCTGAAACAGGCCAGTGGAAAGATGGCCTGAGGGGCTGGGGGCTGGGAGCTGGGCCAGTAAGCGCAGTGGCTAGGGGAGCTGCTGGTGATTGGAGCAGGAGGTAAATGTGCTCCCTTGGTGTGGGGAGCCATCTTTGGGGAACCTGAGTCAAGGGGCGAGTCAAGAGCCCTCTTGAAGACTTATGGGGAACGGTTTTTTCCTGTCTCTCCAGGTCCTGGGCCTGCTGCAGGGCGACCTGAGCCTTTTTTGTCCTTTTTCAGGGCCAGAGCATCTACTGTCAGAAGCTGGTTCCATACTCCCCCGCCCCCACTCGCCTCTGGTCTAGTTGAACCTCATCTGCAACACAGCTGGAGCAGCTCCAACAGTCATTTACATTTCTGGTACATGTCACAGCTCCAAAGAAACAGGCATTTTGTGACACGTATTTTATAGACAACGAAACAGGTGCAGAGTCATAAAATAACTAAGGTCATAAGGAAACAAATCCTAGTCACTGCACTACTTGGTCCTACAGCCGGGACATCCTGAAGGTCAAGTGCTTCTTCTTGGAGAGAGAAGCAGGGCATGAGCCAAGACCCCAGGAGCCTGACTCTTCTGCCCCTGGGCACAGAGCTAGGGTAAGTACAAGGCAGCAACTTGCAACAAACAAACAAACAAACAAATAACCCAAAATGTATTTATTTAATATATTCATCACAGGGGCTCAACCAGAGACTTAATTTAAAAACAAATAAAACAAATATGACACCACAGCTGAAGATATAGAGTCCTATACAGAAATCAAGGAAAGGACAGACCATCTAAGGAAAAAATAAAAAGACAGCACAAGGAGAGAGTCTGGACAGCCCGGGGTCAGGGCTCTTGGCTGGAGACTTGCTTTGCGTAGGTTTCTTGCAGGTACTTCTTAAAGGCTAGAAGAGAACAGGCAGGTCTTGGTGAGTGATGGGGACAAGAGTTAAGGTGGGCAAGAGAGCAGCAGGAATGCAAAGGTGGGAGGAGTTTTGAGGGGACATTCCCAGCACAACAAATTCTCCCTCCTGGACTGGCTCTGCTCCAGTGAGACTGGGGAGGGGACTAGGGGGACTTGGTGAGCCAGTCATTTGCACAAAGTTTTGCCTTCTACTTAAAAAGCCCCTCAACTTACATTCATGTAGAAAGGTTGATTTTCTTATATATACTTTTTAACCAAACAGGCAAACTAGAAACACCAAGGCAGAGGCAGGACTGGGTTACTTGGGTTGATAACCCCCCACCACTACACACACATCCCCAAGTCACTGAGATCCTTTTGTTTGAGGGAGCCTTTGAAGGCTAGGGAGGGATCACCCCGTGCGAGAAAGATGAAGGACCCACCTGTGGGGTTTTTCCAGAGCTCGGCTGCATGTGTGTTCAATGGGCTATCGATATTGGGTTCTGAGGGCAAAGAGAAAAAGAACGGTTAAGGGGGTAGAAGAGGCTAGCTGTGGAAGTCCTGACAGGTTCCCAGGTTGCAGGGGAGGCACTAGTCTCAGAAGTCACCTCCTAGCAGGCTCTGGATGGAGAGCAGGATGGTCCTGACGTCGTATAGGGCAGACCACTTGTCCTTCAGGATGTCCAGGCAGATGTTACCCTGGGTGTCCACATTGGGGTGGTAGCAGGGCGTGAGGAACTTCACGGTGGGTGCATTGTAAGGGTAGCCACTGGGGAACTCTAGGGAGAGTTTATACCTCAGGTCTTCATAAACCTGGCATTGGAGAAACAGAAGTGGGGAGTAAGCTTCCCATCCTGAGCCTTGTATCCCAGCCCAAGCCCCATATAAGGGGCGTGCTGGGACCTTTGAGTTTTTCTGGGACTTGACAGAAGACAGTCTTACACTGGTTCTGGTGCTGCCTCTCTTATCTGGTGGGGACATCAGTGACCCTTTGGTCTAAGGGCTGTAAATTGGCATCCTGAGGGTTACCACAGCTGTGCTTTTTAGTACAATTAGATTAGTTGCTAACATGTAAAAATTAGGTGATTCGGGGCACAGATCTGGATTTTGGACTTATCTTGGAAGCTGCCATCTTGAAATTTGTGCCCTCTCTTTTGCTGAAGTCCTCATTTGTCTTTTCCATTCTTTTCCTTGCTATCTGGCTCCCTTAGGAATCTAATGGAGAATGCTGCTTTAAACCGACCTACTTTAGTGTACAGAGGGAGAGACCGGGGACATAGGCTCAGAGCATGAGGACAGATGCACAGGAGTGGGCTGCCTGGCTCAAGGCTTGAAACACATCTGGCACTTGGATTTTACCTCCCACCTCTCCCCAGACCCAGCAAAATCATACTTACCTACCCTAACCCTATACTTACTGTGCCAGCTGCTCCATGGATGGTCCCCACCCATTTGAAAAGGTTGTCAGATTCAGGGAAGGCAGAAATTCCTTTGTCACCAGACATCTGGGGAAGAAACAGCACTTGCTGGGCTGCAGAGTACACTTCTAACAGTAGATAAACCCCTACCCCTTAATCCCATCAATTTTGACTTAAAATAAAGCAATCAGACCAAATTAATAGGCTTTTCTGAAGAAGTGGTTAGACTTTTGGGACTGAATATGCCCCTCTAGGGAGGAGTATTGGCATTATAAAGGTTCAAGGCCAGGAGGGAGGGGTTATGAAGGGAAGCAGAAGGCAGCTCTGTACCCAACATCTTGTTGGTTGCTGGGAATTCAATTCAACATTCTATTGAGTGCTAGTTCCATAGAAAGCCCTGACTAATCACAGACTAGGGTTAGACGATATAGATATTGGAGAATTTGAGTTGAATATGCAGGGTTAATGTAGAAAAGGTTATCTAGGAAGGAAATACCCCAAAGAACGACAAGACTAGAAATACTAAGGGTGGAGGGTTCGGTGTGGGTAAAGCTTAGAGTAAGGAAGTAGGGCAGGGCAGGACAGGGGAAGGCCTTGTATGGCTTCTGGGAATTGTATTTTAGAGATAACTTTATTGTGGAGAGATGGGATTAGGAATAGATACTGTTGGAAGAGAAGGTGTAGGTGGGGTGTGTGAATTTCTTTCCAGAGGAGTGCAAACTGGACCCATCTTTTCATCCTTGTGTCTAGCAAAGCGCCTGATGTAGGAAAGGAGGCTACTGATAAGTGAGTACAAAGTGGGAGGGGGTACCAACTGGCTGAGGATCTGGCAGGTAGTCACTCACCATGAGGGTCATCAGTTCTTGTTGTAACCTGTAAAAAGAGTATTCCCAGTCACCTGGGAGTCTGGTCGGGTCAGGGCTCCAGGTGGTCCTATCTTCTACCCCAGTCTCTCAGGAGGAGCTGACATGGAGACTTCGCCACATCCTGAGGTGAGACTCAGCTTGGGGCACACTCACTCTCATTTCCACAGGAGGGTCCTAGTGAGTCCTCACCCTGTCACTTCCAGGCTCTTACAGGACGGTTCTAGCGTGTTCTTAAGCCCCATTGCTCCTCTGGCGTCTCTCCCCGTGCCAGATCTCAAAATTTCTCCCCTCTGCCGTCCCCGCAAAGTCACCGAGGGTCCCCGGCGTATCTCATCTTGACTCACTCGCGGAGATCCTGGTAGCGTCCCTCCACCTTCTGTTCTCCTTCGGGAGGGTCTCTAAGGGCAGCCCGAGCTCCTAGAGTGTCCCCCCCACCTCACACATCTCAGCCGCTCCAGGAGGAGGGGGGGGGTCCCGGAAGTCTTCGTTGCAGGCCCCAATGCCCAAGGTATTACCTCCTCACCACTCACCTCTTGCCCACAGGGCCCCGCGCGGCGCCCCCGCTCGGCTCGGCTCCTTTACGGGCGGCGGCAACGCTGGCAGCCGCTGGGTCGCGGTTTTGAGAGGCCATCCTGGCGGCGCTGGCAGGGTCACAGAAACTCGGAGTACAGGACTGTAACTGCAGGGCTGCAGGCCCGCCCGCCCGCGTTTGAATTGTAACCCTCCGGCAGCGCTGGCCAATCTGAGGCTCGCTTGGGTTTGATCCAGCCAATGGAGAGCGCCAGAGTGCTGTCACCATGCAACTGCTAGACCCACCTACCAGATTACCACTACTGGGCGGCGGGAATCCTGCTCTGAGGGACGATTGGCTAGAAAGGCTGCCATTTAAACGAACTTGCAGCGGATTGGTGGCCTTTGGAAAACGCCAACCATTAAAGGGCCAAGAAAAAGTCCACGTGGGATGAGCCCCTTTAGGTCAAATGCCTAGCAACCGGCTGGAACACCCTGCACGCCCTGCCACGATCCCTACTCCCAGGGGAATGGAGGGTATACAATCTTGCAGCGTCAGTAACTTTCCCTGTAACCGGAAACCCTTGCCTTCCCCCTATTATAGTGTCTAGGGCACTGTGTGAGGGGAAAAATTGGAGGTTGATGGCAGAGTCTAGCAGTAGACTCCCTATTAGAAAACAGATTCATATGCTGCCTCTCTACATAATTTAGTGTTTAAACTTATAAAATGGGGGTAGTAAAAGTCTGCATTTCTCTTCTGGTCTGTCATTACTCCCCCACCCCCCACCCCCCACACCTCCAGTGGTGCCATCCATCCATCACATTCTGCTACTTCCATACCTTAGCTGGGTGAAGATATGACAGGAAGTTTGGCAAGGTGTTCTTAGCTTCATCTCATAAAGCAAAATTTATGTGCATGGGGCAGTGGGACCTTCCTGGGTCTAACCTGGGAAGGGGGAAGTAGTACCTGGTCCTTTTTTCCTATACCGACTTTTTCTAGAGCCCTTGATGTTTTGTCGGTCCCTATAAGGCAGAACACACAGCAGGCTCATCATCTGTGTTTATTACAAACTGTTTAATTGCTTCTTATCCCAATAACTTTACAAATATAGAACCACATGCCAGTCTGGGGATGCTCTGCAGTAAGTCACTACAAACTAGCCCAGGCACAGCTTAATGCTGCTGAGATCCATGTAGGAGCAGTCCCAGCCGTGGTCTCAGCCATCTGGGTAAGAGGGCCTTGGAAGAAGGCTGCCAAGTGTGGCCACGAGACCTGGCTTCAGGTCTGTGAAGGTGCTTCAGCACGATGCTCATTCTCTGTCCGTTGTGTCTCCATGTACTTTCGCATCTTCTCAACCATCCAGGAGGGCAGGACAAAGGATTTTAGCTCCTCTAACTTCAGGTCCAGGCATCCTCTGGAACAGACATTGAGGAGAAAATTTGAAGCAAGTGAGGATGTAGGCCCAGGCTCATCCTGGGGGCTACTATAAGGCCTGGGGGAGGATAGAGGACAGACCTACTGGTTTTACCTGTAGTCATCGCTAGCAGCGAGGTCCCGGATGTCCTCTTCAATGAGAAGGTAGGCCTGGGGCAGGAGCAAAGGAGAGTGATTGTCACCTCTGATTCATTTCAGTTTAACTCAATAACACTTTATTAAACATCTGCTTAATGTGAGAGTAAGTCTGGAGAATACTTCCTTGAGCTAATCTTTCACTCGAATAGAAACTTTATGGGCGGGGAAGTGGGGACTGGTGACTAATTTATAACCTCTTTCTCTTTTAAAAAAAGACCCTGAGGTGGCTAATAACAAAATGTCAAGAGTGCTAGCAAAATATATGTGGAAACAGGAAATCAGGAGGAAGCTTATATGTTAACTCTAGGAACTAAGATAATTTAGTTTTGAACTTCATGGCAGAAGGGAAAACTTGAGAAACTGCACTGCTGTCTAGTAACTGGGCTGTATTGTCCTGGGGCCTGCTTTGGCACAATGCCAAGGTCTGCAGTGGGAGAGAGTGCTCTTGTGAGCGTACTATACAGGGGAAGTTGTTCATCACATGAGAAAGTCTTCTGTGGGAGACATTTCTTTCTAGTGTCAGGGTCAGGAATAGGTGTATAAGCAATTTGACTATCTTCATCTCAAGGGCACCGTGAGCTATGTAATAGAACTGGTGTCCTTGAAAAGGGCCTAGAGCTGAATTTGTGAAAACCTAGAAGTGTACTGGTATCCCAGATCAGCAGTTAAAAACTTTTTGAAAACTAGTCTTGCTCATGGCTTCATTTTAGATCCTTTCCTTCCTCCCATTTTTATTTTTTATATTACATTTTATGTACCACTGGTAAGCTCCCTGAAATCTTTTTAAAGACAGGTATAGGTATAAATATAGTAAATAAAAGATAGCTTTCAATGCCAGACATGAGATGGCATACTGATTTGCAAGGCCATTAGATTTAATAGGAGCAGTCCCAGCAGTGGAACTAAGTGAGTCCTCAGGTGGGGGGACACTGCATGTGATGAACAAAACCCTCCAAGATAGTTTTAGAACTTACGCAGCAATTATTTTCCTAAGGTTGTTGCTTGATATGAGCTGACAGCTCAAGGTGATTCTGGAAGGGGCTGCCAGGTACAGAAACAAGTTTCATCCCTACTGACAAGGGGTGCTGCCTGGAGTACTGTGTTGAGAAATGATTTTATAATTTTCTCGTGGCAGTGTTGTGATTGATGAGTAAAATCTGCCAATGGGCGCATGAGGGAAAAGTATTATTGTGTGTCCAGTATCTGCCATTCCTATGCATAGCTAATACAATCTCAATGTGAGGGATGATGTGGGGAGGTGGTCAGGGGGTGCTGTGTAGGAGACCTAACACAGCGAAGGGACTCTAGGGATTATAGCCTGCTGTTCAGCATGAAGGAATAGGTCCTCTCTACCTTTATGAGTCTCCCTTCCCATATTTGTTAGGCTTTGAGAGCCTCTCAGATTTGGAGGTAAGCTGCCACCAATAGCCAGAACCCTGGGCCCTGGGCTGGGTGGGTCTTTGGCAGTGGCACATGGGGAACAGTGCTTACCATTTTCCCCCCTGTTGCCCGCATGTGATGCTGCTCAGCCAGCCAGTGCTTGTCCTGGGGGTCAGCTGCATACTGTGAGGGATGAAGTCACAGGGGAGACATCAGCCTGGTACAAGGAGCTTTTCTCATTTGGTCCCAGAGCATGCTCTTGGCCCTTGAGCAGTTCTTACCAAGACCTTGTTCTAGCCTGGTAGATGTAGAGGCCTCACCATCCTCTTCAGAGCAAACACATCTGAACCCAGGAGGCCAGGGCAGGGGATGCCATTCCCAGAGATTTAGTTCACATCTAATCTCCACCCCCTTCCTTTGTCAAAACACAGTATCTCTGGCAACTGTTTAGACTGACGACTAAACAGTGCTCTACTCTTCTTTGAAAAAATTATCTGAGGTAGCTTACAACACATTTGACTATTATGGTGACAATATTTCCTAAAACAAAAATCAGGACACTTCACGGTCTGAGGAAGGAAGGATAGCATCACAGTTAAGAATCTGGTTTTGAAATTAGACAATAAAGGTTTAAAGTCTGGTTTCTGCCACTTATTAGATGGAGCAAAACTGGGCAATCATGTTCTTGAGAATTGGTTTCTTCATATGTAAAACACACTATTTATACCTATAGGGTTGTTAAGAATAAATGAAATAGTGCATAAAAAAGTGCTAAATATAGTATCTGACACATAATAAGTACTCGATAAAGATAGGTTTTTATCACATAGACCGAAAATTTGAAATAGAGACCAAGGTGGGAAATTCATATGGTTACTACTGAGTTTAAATATTTCACTTCCCATGTAATATAAATATCAGTCAAAACTTCAAAAATTTAGAAGTGTGTACTTTCTGACTCAATAACCTTATTTCCAGGGATTTGCCCTTCAGAATCACCCACACATGTCTGGTGCATCAGCACACAAGGATGTCTGGTGCAGCATTGTTTATGATAGCAAAACTGCTGGAAAAAACTTAAATATCTTTGAATAGGGGAGTAATGAAATAAATTATGGAATATCTATCCTGTGAATTCTATACAGTTGTTAAAAATAAAATGATAGGCATTTACCTTAATAACATGGACAAATCGCTAAGATATTATCCACTAGATTTATATGTTATATGTTATTAAGTTTCCACTTTTTCTGTAAAGGGCCAGTAAGTAAATACTTTAGGCTTTGCTAGTCACATACATCTGTCACATACTATTCATTTTTAAAAAAAATCACCTTTTAAAAACATAAAAACTCTTTAAAAATGTAAAAATGTTGGATCTGGCCCACAGGCCATAGTTTACCCTGCAAACAATGTAAGCTCCATGAGGTCAAGGAGTATCATGTATCTGTTTTATGTACTGCTTTATCTCTAGCACTTTGAGAATGCTCAGCACTCAATAAATATTTGTTCAATGAATGAATGAATTTTGGGGTGAAAAAATAAAATCAGAGAACAATATGTATAGTATACATTCAATAACATTAAGTATCACTAAAGGACAAGGAGAGGACTGATGGGTGCCACCATGTTGGTGGTGGTGGCCTACAGGGGAGGAGAGTCAGAATCAAGGGTTACAGGGAACTTTGTGTTTTGTTCTCTATTAGCTTCTGTGTATTGTTTGAATCTTTTTAGAAGAATGGGTTTATATGTTGTTTTTATAACTATAAAAAGTTAAAAAATTAAAGAAAAATTTGAATAATGCCTTTATAAGGACAGAAAAGTGGGCAAAATATATAATTGGCTGTTTACAAAATAAATAGATATAGATTATAAATGAATGAAAAGATGCTTATTGTCACTAATAGAGGATCGAAAGTAAAACAACAGAGCATTTTCCCTGGGAAGATTACAATGAGAGATAGTATCCACTGGTAATGAGGCTGTAGGTTGGGAGTTCATCACGAATGGTAGTTGGTCTGTATCATTCCTATTTTATAGATGACAAAACAGGATCAGAAATGCAGGGCCACTTGCCCAAGGTCACACGGCTAGTAAGTAATGGAACCAGGACTGAAACCATACTCGTAACTATTGTGCCACAGGAGTAGAAGCAGGTCCAAGAGCATATTCACTTGGGGGATGATGCAAGCAAGGCTCTTAGAGAATGTGGAACTTAGGCAGAGATGAGGGTGGGGGAGGAAGGTCATCTGGGTAAAGGGAACAGCTGGAGTGAAGACACTAAGAGAGGAAAATGAAGAACTAGCAAGTATGCAATTTGTGTAGGTGTTGTGAATCTCAAAATACAAGAAAAAGTAGAGGAAGCAGGTCTGTCCTTCAAAGAGCTTGAACTTGCACAGAGTATAGCAGACAGAGCCCATGTTTCTGGGATCTCGGAGGGGCTATGTGGTTCTGGTAAGGGGCATCAAGTCTTGCAAATAGGTGCAAAAAATCACGTCTTGCACACACATGTACTACTTTTTTTGCTAATATGTCTGGATGCTTTGATGACTGATAAAATACAAATTAATTCAAGAGGATGAATGAATTCATGACACCCACTCATCATTTTCTCAAAGAGTGGAGACTAAAGCACAGCTGCTCTCAGGAGTGGCGTCCCCTCTTTGAAAAGGGTTAAAACTACTGCTTGCTCCAGTCTCTTCATTTTATAGGCAAATGAATAAAGGAGTGGTTAAGAGCTCAGGTTTTGCTGAGGACAGACCTGGACTTGAATCCTGACTCACTACTTACCAGCTGGTAACTCTGAGTAAGTCGCTTAGCCTTTCTCAACCTCTGTTTTCTTTCACATTTGTAAAATAAAAATAACATTATCCATCTTAAAGGATAGTTCCATGAGATAATATAAGTGTAGCACCTAAACCGTATTTGGCACACAATAAACATACAAGGTAAATAGTTATTATTGGACAAAGGTGTTGAGTAAATTACAAAAGATTAAGCTCAAGGGCAGAGGGGCAATTAGAACCCAGATGTAGTGACTCCCAGATCAGTGTTTGTCCCAAGCTTCCTGTGCCATCTCGAGTTCCCATGCCATCTACTCCACTGTAACTGGCACGCCTAACTCATAGCACTCACCTACCTTAAAGAGGTGCGGGTGCTTGATGTAGATTCTCCCTCTGGTGCCCCCCATTCCCAGTGCCCTGCAAAGTAACAGGAGCGGTAAGGATTCCGGCTGTTGTAGTCCTAGTGGTGGACTCCTGAACTTCCCCCTCCCTCAGCGCCAAAGCTCTTTGACCTACTTGTTGGCTCGAGATCCCAACACAAAGGTGGTAGATTCATTTAGCCGAGCTGGGTCCCACTATGCAAAAAAAGAGAGGCTGGTGAGGGTGAGGTTTACCTGGTGGGCAGGATGGAAACACTCCTCCCCCTGCCTTCTACTACCACCGCCCTGTCCATTATTCAACACACAGCTGACTCAAGAAACTGAGTACTTATGATACGTTAGGCCCTGTGCTAGACACTGGGAATAAAGAGATTAATAAGATAGTCTCTGTTCTCCAGGGGGCCACAGATGCATGTACAGATAATTATACCACCATGAGATGGGCAACGATATGGGTGAGTGCAAGGTGGGAGGGGAGTCAAAGGGGAGGATAACCGGAAAGCTTCCTGGAACTGGTAATTTCTAAGTTGATTCTGAAAGGGTGAGCACAAGATGGACAGTGTGGAGGGGAGGAAGAAGGGGCAGCAGCATGAACAAAGGCAGGTGAAAGCTGGCTTGGCATGCTGGAGAGACTACAAGCAATTCTGTGTTGGTAAGAGAGAATGCAAATTAGGGAGTGGTAATTAATGAGGCTGGAGAGAGAAGCTGAGAGGGGCTGGAGGCCAAGTACTCTTTGTTCAGCGGTTTGCATTTTATTTATTCTATGGGGGATGGGGAGTCATTGAGGGCCTCTGAACAGGGAGAGCCTTGCTTTAAAAACAGCTCTCTTCAGCAATGTGGCTAACCGATCTGAAGTGGCAGACTGTAGGCAGGGAAGGAAGTTCAGAGGTTGTTGTAACAGAGTAGTTTTGAAAGAAGATGAGGGCCTGAGCTAGGATAGCAGTAAGGATGAGAGGAGGGAACAGCAACTGTGACCTATTTAAGAAGTAGAAGCACCCAGAACTTGACTGAATACAGAGAGAAAAAGGAAAGGAAGAGGCAAAGTGATGACAAAAGTAGCAAATGCAATAAGAAAGTCTTTGAGGAAAGAATCTGATTTTCATTTTGGGTATGCTGAGTTCGAAATGCTATAGAAATTCCGGGCAGGAAGGTCTAGAAGACAGTAAAAACTTTCTAGTTTTTAAACTAGAAAGAGAAGAGCAGGATGACCAAAGAGATATGGCAACTTTAGCACACACTGGTCTCTGGTCCCTGAAACCATAAGAGTAAACGATTTAGATCACTCAGAGAGAAACCAGGTGGGGAAGTGGGCCAAGGAGAGAATTCTAGGGAATACCTATTTATATTGGTCATTGCTGACAAAGAACTCACAAAAGAGAGAAAGGATGTTTGGAGAGGAACGGTAAGATCCAGGAGAAAGCAGGACCACCTGCGTTTAAGGAGCAGTTTTAGAAGCAAGCTGCGGTGCAAAAACAGAGGGCCAGTAAGACGAGAGGTGGCCCGTTTCTACTGGACGCAGCCTCAATCAAGACAGTGGAGCTTTACTTACCTTACTGGGCTTCCTTATGATTTTAATTGAAGAAACTATTCTATTGCTAAAAGAGCCTGCAAACAATTCTTCTGGTGTCAATGAACCTTGTGTTTGAGACTTAGCTCTCTACCGCTTACTGGGTATGAGACTCTGAGCAAGTCTCTAAGCCTTAGTATATACTCAAGTGTATTAAGTGTATAAAATAACTAGATGAAATAATTTCTGCTCCTCAACTTTAGAAGAGTAACAGAGTCTATTCATAAAGTTGCCACAAAGATTAAACAAGATAATCCACATAAAGATTTAGGGCAGTGCCCATCACATACTGAGTACTATGTAAGTATTAGTGACCACTAGCTTTCACAGGGAAAAGGCTTCAGCGGATACTCAAGCCCTCTCTTCGTTTTGTCCCCAACTCCAATCACTACTTGGGATCCTTCTGGGAGACCAGCTTGGGGGTGCGGGGGAGGGGGGAAATAGGGGAAAGGGCAAGATGGCTCTGGGATGGTGCGCACACACCCTTTACCACCCCCAGCCTCTTTCTCTCATGGTGGGCCCCAGAGCCTTGAGTGAGTCTCCCTGGGATAGAGGTCAATTCCATGCTCACATAATTGTACCTTGGGGCCTTCTCGGCGAATTGGTTCACAGGATTTTGGTTTCCATCTGATTAGAAAGAAAGAAGAAAGGTGAATTCTTCAAGATCAGGCCTAGGACTTGGTAGTGGCCGGAGTTTCTCACACACTCTCATTTTAGCCTTGGGCGTACTTCTTTCTGGTCACTCATTAGAGGAGGGGCAAGAGGAGAAAAGCACTCGACTAGAAGCCATTTTAGAACTAGCTCTGATACTACCTAGCCATGCGGGCAAATCCAAGAACCTCTCTGAGTTACGGTTCTCATCTGTCAAAAGGATATAACAACAGCAACTGACCTATTGATCTTGTGTTAATAAGGAATGAACTTGCTCAGGTAGGACACAAATCTAAGCTATGAGACCACTATTACTCCATATTCTAAACTAGTGGCTTCAAGCTATCCACATCTATCTTAACCAGACCAGCATGGCTTTATCTGCTTCATATATTGGGCCTCCATATAAAGAATTGCTTAGAAAGAAAAAAGATTCTGTTGCTTCAAAAATCTTTGAAAATGACCATCTTGGAAGCAACATAGCAGAGTTCTGCTCCTTATTAGCTGGGCAAATAATTCTCTGAGTCTGTTTCCTTGTCTGCAAAATTAATAATATTTTCATTAGAGGGTGGCCAAAGGATGAAAAAGCAAAGTAAGCAAAGTCTAAACATCAGTTATGGCCTATTAACATTCAGTATATACTAACAATGAAAAAATGTCTGGTAGTTTATTAAAGCTCAGCTTAACTGCTCTGGGGCACAAATAGGATAAAACCTCCTCCTCGTTGGCTTCTTTCCCTACCCCTTACGCCTGGGTAACCCTTCTCCGTGGTGACCTCAGATGGGTCTGATTTCTCTAGGCACAGAACTCTGGTCTCTTCCTCCAGGCCCACTTCCTCCCCGCTCCTCCCTTTGGCTCTGTTGGTCCCTACTCACACCATGCCGGTGGCTGCCCGGTCATTTGACAGGATGTGTCCAGGAGGCCGTCCCTTCCTCTGCCATAAAGAACAGCTGTCAGAGGCCTGACCTTGTGGAAGCCCCACCCCACCCCATTGGCAAGTCAAGGTCACTGGTGGAGATGGTTTTCCAACGAGACCAAATGATGCTTGAGAGTGAGCAGGGAGAGGGAATGTTTCCAGGGTTCCTGTGTCTCATGCTAGAAAGGGCCAAGGATGCACTGAGAAAGCCCGCCACCTTCTTCCGGAGCCGTGAAGCCTTTTCTCAGTCAGAAAATGTGGAGATGGTACCTTTTTGGGAATGGGGCTTCCTCGATGGGCACATTCCTCCTCTACCTGTCGACCACGCTGTAGATAAAGGAAAGGGAGTCACTGGAAGACCAGTGCCTGGGTGCTGCAGGTCCCCTGGGGTTGCAGAAGGCAGAGTCCCTGGACTACACCCTCTTGCTCCTTCTGAGACTGGCCCCAGAAACCTTCCTGGTATAATGGTATTTGGACCTGGTCCCACGAATGCGTGGTATGTGGAACCTCCTGGGGCCCAGAGTTCAACTGCTCCCCAGTCTGATTGGTCTCCCCCACCAATACCACAGGACACAACACTCTCACCTTTATCCCTGGAAGCTCATGGGTCAATCTGGGTATAACTTTTTCTCCATCTGAAAACAGTAGTTTAGCCTGAAGGAAAAAGACCAAGTGTTAACAGTCATCATTCTGGTGGGTAAGCCTCTCTGCCTCCATTTTCATAGACACAACTTCAAACTGAGTTAAAACTGTTTCACAGTCAGCACAGAGACATTCTAAGATATGTACATAAGTGTTATATATTTAAAAAAAACTTGAGTAATTAAAGACCATTGTTGGAAAATTAGAAAATGTAAATAAGCAAAAAAAAAAAAAAAATCAAATCTGAAATCTCAATATCCACAGAATACAGTTACTATTTCATTGAAAATTCTTCCTCACTCTTTTTCCCTGTAAATATATACTACATATTTTTCTAACTCAATCCATTGATATACTATACAGTCCTTAGAAAGTTGTTCTTTTCATTTCATAAATATTGGATGCCTAGTATTTAGGTGCTGGGGACACAGTAGGAAATTGCAGAAGTAGGTCCTGGCTCCTGTGCAGCCTATATTCTGTAGGCAATTTGGATAATAAGCAAATAAATAAACATAAACTAGGTGATTTTGGATCATTAGAAATGCTCCGAAGAAAAACACTACAGGCAGATGTGACAGTAAATCTCCGGGGAGGGGGGCTGCTTGAAGCAGGTAATCAGAGAAGGCCTTGCTGAGAAGGTAGCCTCTGAGCTGAGATGTGGAGAAGGAGCCACAGTAAGGAAAGCTGAGAGGTGTGTCAGCAGCAGGAAGCACAAAAACTCTAAAGTGGGAAGAGATGTGCCTCATTTGAAGAAAAATACAGTCTGGCAAGTAATGGGCAAGGAGAGAGTGGTACGCAAGGAGTGTGGTGAGGACGGCAGAGGCCTTGCAGGCCTGTGAAGACTTGGGATCGTGTGACGTCCCGGGGCAGCATTTGACGGCCCTTAGCACTGCTTCCTTCTGGTCTGGAAACACTTTTCTACTGGCTCCTGTGGCCACACTTCCCTGGTTTTCCTATTTCTCTGGCTGCTCTTTCTTAGCTTTCTTTGCTGGCTCATCCTCCTCAGTCTGATTCTTTTCATTCTATCCTCTTTCATTACCTATTCTATCTGCTCTCATCTATGCTCACAGCTTCAGTCAACATCTATAAACTGATGACTTTGTAACTTCTTATCTTCAGTTGTAGCCTCCATTTTGAGCTCCAGATTTATAACAGTCTGCCCCATGTCCATGAATGGATGTCCCAAATATGCTAAGCCCAAAAGTAAACTCATGATCTTCTCCAAAAGTTATCCCTGTTCAGTGAAGAGTGCATGAGTCTCAATGTGTAATCGTTCACATTTTTGCTAATTCACACCTGCCTGCCTAACTAGGATGTAAGTTCTATGAAAGCAGTAACTCAGCTTGTTCGTTTGCCATTTGTTTGTTCGTTTGTTCACTCAGTCAGTCCATCGGTTGGTTGGTTGGTTGATTGATCGGTCAGTCAGTCAGTCATTCAATAAACACTTAGTGTACACATAGTAAGAGTCATATTCAAGTGCTAGGAATACAGGAGTGAATAAGATCACACCTCATCTCTTATAAAACTGAAGATTTTAGCAGAGGTGGGGTAAGAGGGAGGTAGAAAATAAACAAATGAACTATTAATAATTTCAGATCAAAATGAATAATGGAAATAAACAAAGGAGGTGATAGAGAGTAATTGGAGGAGGGGAAGGGAGTGAGATGAGGACTACTTTAAAAAAGCGGCCAGGGAAGGCCTCTTTGATGAGGTGATATGCAAGCTAAACCTGAAGAAAAGGAGGAGCCAGCTATGCAGAGTTAAGGGTAGAGCATGCCAGGCAGTGAGAACAGCAAGTGCAAAGGCCCTGAGTTGGTGTGCTGGAGGAGAAAGGAGCCCAGTATGGTTAGAATATAGTCAGTAGGGGAAGGTGGGATGAGATGAAGTTAAAGAGGCAGGAGCCAGTCCGTGTAGGGCTCTGTGGGCCATGGTAAGGTATCGAGGTTTCATTTTACCTGTGAAGGGAAATCACTGAGAAGTTTTAATGAAGAGGAGAGTGAGATAATCTGATTCATCTTTAAGAAGATGGGTCTGGCTGCTGGGAGAATGGGTTGGAGGAAGGCAAATGTGGAAGTAGCTCAGGCTGAGATATATATCCGAGAACCATCAGCAGTTACATTTTTAGGCTTCGAAGCCACAGGACTAGATGAAATCACCTAGAATGAGAGTGAGTCACAGGGGTCTGAGGAATGAACTCAGGAGTGCACCAATAGTCAGAGGTCAGGTAGTTAGAGGAGGAGAAGATGAGCTGGTCCAGGATGCTGAGGGGGAGTGACCACCAAGCCTGGAGTCAAAAGAGAAGCAGTCTAAGAAACATGATATTATCCACTCCAACAAATGACACCAAGAAGCTGAGTAAGCTTTCACTGACAGCACAGAGTTCCGCCCCCTCAAAGCTGAGGTCCAGACCCTGATCTTACTCTTTCTGAGGCTATGCCTGAGTAGCTTATCAACCAGCCTTCCAGAAGATGTTACTCTCTCATCTCATGATAATTACCCTTATAGGACTGAACTCAAAGCAGCCCTTGTGGTTCTGATTATGAAGAAATTTCCATCTCTGACAGCTACTGGCTTTGCAGTCAAGCACAGAATCTGGGTGATGCTGACACTTCCTATTAATAACAGCAGTTGACACATACAAACAGATTCACTACTATCTTGGGAACACAGCCATTTATAGACCTGATGTCATGCCTCCTGACCACACCCTGAGAGTCAGGGAGGCAGAAATGGTGAGTCCCCGTGATACCAAAAGGGCTGTGACTACTTGAAGGATCAAGTCACAAGCACCTGCAGAGATGATATGGACCTTAGCTATTCTAACTCTTGCTTTCATCTGTAAACTAAGAATTAAAATATGTCTTCTGCACAAGGTTTCTTCTGAGATGTCAATGAACAAATGCATGTGAAATTATCCATCACAGTACTTGGCATATAGTAACTATTTCCCTTATTTTCTATCAGCAACACTGTTAAGCCCTATCTGGATGTAAGTAGTTTGTTAGCTCAGTATTACCACTAATGATCAGATTACATGTCTTAGCAGAGCCCTGAGGGCTAAACCCTGTGCCTATATCTCCTGTCCCCTTTGGTCTCACCTGCTCCAGGCAGCTCCGACAGGCCTCCTGGATCAGCTGCTCTGCATCCACTTCTTCCCCAACATTGTCTCGCACATTCAGTGCTGCCTTCTGGAAGAACTAGAGGGAAGTACAATAGAGGAAAGGTCAGAAGTTCTGCTAATTTGCATCAACTTGAAGGAAACTGAATATGAAAGAGAAGCTTTTCTCACATCCTTGTACAGAAGGGAAAACTGATTATGAGCATGCTTTTGAGATCAGACAGATTTAGATTCATATCCCAGTCCCTGCTTCCCCACTCTATCCTCATTTGAGAAGGATCATCATGGAGGTGACCAAAGAATGGTCATCACAGCACTAATGTGTAAACAGTACAAAATCAAAGAATAACATAAATGTCCAGGTATAACTTAAATTATGGTATAGCCATGCCATGAAGTAATATGCAAATGTTAAAAATCACAGTAAGGATATATAGGAGAATATATTTTTGACATAAAAGGTATTCATGGTATACTGTCAAGTGAAGGAAGTAAGTTATAAAATAGTTTGGCATTGTATGAGCCTATTTTTGTAAAATAGCAAAAAGCAAACACGGAAAGACAAAAGAACTGTAAGAATATATATTAAAGTAACAGCGGCAATATCATGGATGATTGCTTTTTAAAATCTATATTCTTTCAATTTTTATAATGTACAGATATTACTTCTGTAGAAGAAAAAAAGAATGCTAGTGCCTAGGTGAATAGGCCAGGGTTAGCCTGAGAAAATCCAGAAACAGAAAGTCCTGATTGAATCTGACTTTGCCCAAGCTGAAACATCTATGGCATGGGAGGAGTGAGACCTGGCCAGGGCCCCAGGATTTCAGCGGCTCCAATTGGCTGGGGAAAGGAAGGCAGAAGTTTCCTCCACTGGCTATAAGAGGGAGATCTTGAGCCTGAGAACACTGAAGGACAAGGTGATGTGAAGCCCCAAATCAAGGCATTGAGAATATACTCATAATAAGAGTCCAAGTTGTGGCTCTAGAACTAAGTGTCAGTTCTCTCTGGCATATGGAAGAATTCTGGAACCTATAACCAATGCTCCTACTGTGGGAGATAACCACGGGAATGTACTGTCATTTTATATTTCTCAGGTCAAATGCCTTCGTTGTTAACATTGAACCAAGGAGAAGAGTGTGAAAGCGCTGACTTAGAGACCTCAAGAGTTTAGGAGGAAAATTCTTCAGGTCTAATTAAATAGTATGAGCAAAATTCTTCAGGCCTAATTAAAATAGTATGAGCATGTGAGTTTTAAAACAAAAACTAAATACCGGTGATCAATACTGATTATTGGCTAAATGAAAGCTAGTTAAAATAATCTGGATATTTTACACCAACCTGTGAGATAGTCAGTGCAATGAATATACCTCACAGGTATATGGAAGCTACCACTGGACCTGGGAATGAAATCCAGTGATGAATAAAAGGCATTCTCAAACACTACTGGTAGAAATGCAAAATGGTATAACCTCTCTGGAGGGAAATTATCTCAAGGGAAAGTAATGTTATCCCTTTTACCTACCAATTCCCTCTCTAGGAATTTATCCCCCAGAAAGGCTCTCACAAGTGAACCAAAGAAATATATTCAAAGTGTTCAATGTAGCACTGTCTGTAATAGAGAAAAACTGACAACAACCTAAATGTCCTAGGAACTAGCTAATCAAACTAT
Organism: Eidolon dupreanum; assembly: GCA_028627145.1. NCBI lineage: Eukaryota > Metazoa > Chordata > Mammalia > Chiroptera > Pteropodidae > Eidolon > Eidolon dupreanum. Next base: position 8,147,059 of record CM053504.1, read on the forward strand.
GGTGCGACCATTCAACAGACCTGGGGTGGGATCTGATCACAGTGGGTCATATATGCCATGTTAAGGAATCTGGATTTTACCCAGAAGACAATGGGAAGACACTAACAGATATTAAACAGGGGAATGACACCACTGGACTTACATGTTAGAGATCACTGGCAGCTGCCTAGAGGGTGGGTTGAAAGAGGGAGAGAATAGAGGCAGTTAGGGATTATAGTAGGAGCCTGGGTGAGAAATAATGAAGGTCTGGACCAAAGCAGAGGCAAGGAAGAAGGGTGTACTCAACAGATCATGCAGTGGAGCATACGTGACGCCACAACTGGATAGAGAAGATGAAGAAGGCAGCGTCCCTGGTTTTTGGTTTCTAAGTAAATGATGGTCCCATTCAAACTTAACGTGTCCAAAACTGAGTTCCTGATTTCCCCCACCTGTTCCCTTCTTCCTCATGTCAAGTCAATAGCAACTCCTATCTTTATAGTTGTCTATGGCAAATAACTTGGGAGACATTCTCTTTTTCTTTCACCTTGTGCATCTGAATCATTGGCAAATCCTGTTGCTACCTTTAAAATACATATAGAATCTGACTGTATCCCAACATCTTCATTGCTAACAGCCAAGCCAGTATCATCTCACATCTCCTTACTGGTCCTCCGACAGTCTATTCTCTATGCAGCAGTCAGAGTGACTCTTTGTTCACTGCTATATCCTCCGTGCCTAGACTAGTGCCTGCCAGTAAACACTTCTTGAATGAATGAATAAACACAAGAGGAGAAGGTTTAGGAAGAAAAACAAAGAGTTCTGTTCAGAATAATCTGGGTTTGAAGTATCCATGGGGCATTCAGGTAGAACCATGTAGACATTTATTTACAGTCCTAGACACAAATTTTAAATAATAACAATGATGATATTATTAAAAAAGTAATAAAAACAGTTGTTATGTTCCAAGCACAGTTCTGAGAACATTACACTTAAATCATTTACCCTCACAATAGCCTGGCAAAAGAGATATTTGAATTACTCGCTAAGAAGGAAAAAAGATCGTGGGGGTTCAGAATTGGAAAGCTTTAGATATCTGTATGTACTATAGTGAGCCAGGAAGATTGTGATGTAGCAAATGACCGTCAATGAGTTTTTCTCCCTGTTAATGGTTTATCTTTGTGTCCCTCTCACCTTCATGTACTTGTTGAAGACAGTCTGGATCTCCTCATTGATGCTAGGCTGTAGGACAGCTCGGAGGAGGTCCATGGAGATGGAAGGATCTGTGAAACTGCATTCAGGAGAAAGACAGTCAGGGGGCATGGCCCAAATAGATCCTTTCTAGTCTGCCCAGCCAATTATTGACAATGGATCCTTTAATGACAATAATATATAGCTTTTCTAGAAAACTAGCTATGTGCCAAGGTTCTGTGCAAACCACATAGATGCATGGCTTTATTTCATTCTCATAACTATGAAATGGGTATTATTTTAAAAGTGTTTTATACAGAAAATTCTGTACACTTTAATAGTTTTAGTGAAGATCCATTTAATTGGCTCTCTCTCTTCCCTTTTATTATATATTATTACTTGATAATAGTAAGTTATTTATTATTCGTTATTACCAAAAGGTAATAGTATCCTATGGATACTATTAGCCACATTTTTCTTAACCTCCATGCTACTCTGCCTCTTTAGAACCCTCAAACATAGAGCCAATGAGTGTTAGGGAATTTAGGTGTTGTTCAATCCCTCATTTTGTACATGAGTTCAGAGGGGAAAGTGACTTGCTCAAGGGCACATAGTTATAGACTCTGAGTCTCCTCTTTCCTAGTCCAACGCTCTTTCTACAGGCTAAGGATCGCTTCTCAGCCTTGTGCAATGGGGACCCCCAAGACGCCTTCCAAACCAATACCTGGGAGCTAAGGCCCAGGTCAGCCTTACCTTGTTGTCATCTGCGAGCGGCGGCCCCTTCGCTGCACCTGCCGGTGCTTTATCATTATGTTCCAAGGGTTCTGTGGGGACCAAGGGAGCAGATGTCATCGAGGTCCGTGACACTCGGGTGGAGGTGGAGGGCGGGTATGAAGTTAAACCTAGACAGCCCTGCTTCACCATCTCTCTCACCTTGGGGTCTGGGGGACAGCAGTGGTTGGAAGGCTCTGCCAGGGAAGAGAAACTCAAGGAAAGTGTCCAGCCTCAAAAGCCCTGACCCCACCTTTTCCAGGAACGGCTCCAGGAACGATGTCTGGGCGCTTTACCCGCATTTACATCCCATCCCTACAACAACCTTATGAGGCAGGTACTAATCATCTCCGTTTTACAGAATAGAAACTGGAGCTCAGGGGGTTGACAGGACCGGCCGAAGTCACCTAGCTAGGAAGGCGGCACCAGAATTTGAATCCAGGTCGTCGGACTGTGAAAACGCCAACCCGCTCAGTAGCACCAGCCGCCGCGTTCTCTCGCCCGCGGGCCAGGGTCCCGGGAGCCCGAGGCCCCGCCGGCCCGAGCCCAGACCCGGCCTGGCCTCCCTGGGGGCGCCCTCACCGTGAGAACCAGCTGTCCCGCTGCGCCCGCGTCTCCCAGCTCGGGGCCGCCCCGCTCTGCCCCGCCGGGTCCCCGCGGCTGCTCGGCGTCGCCAGTGGCCCCCATGGCGTCCCCGACCCTTACAACTTCAGCCCGACTCTGCCACCGGCCGGAAAGTGGCCACTTGACGTCATTGTAGCGCGCCGCCTGCCAGCCCGGAAGCACGACACGGCGAGGTGCGCAGTTACCATGGGGACCAAACCGCCGCGTCTCTCCCGGGTCCCCGACACCTGGAGGCTTTGTGTGAGCGGGTGGTTGGAGCTTCCTCCGGGGAGGGGCGGCGTCGCGGGTGTGATCGTGGACCGCGGGCGTTCAGTCAAGGATCGTTCTCCGGCTGGAGAAGTGCGGGGCAGAGGGACGGGAGCAGGTTTCCAGGGGTTGGGGTGCTGAGAGGGGAGCGTTTCGTACAGAGGCGCCTGCAGTTCGGTCTTTGAAAACTGCTGAAGATTTTAATATGCCGGGTACTCAGCCCTCGGAATTGGAGTGGCCCTAATGCGGGGACCCAGAAACCCAGTAACAGGAGGTCTGGCCCTAACACCTACCGGGTCTCTCCAGGCCTCGACCCCAGGGCTGCCTCTTATGCCTGAAGGCATCAGAATGAAGGTTGGGACTCGGACCGTGGATTCCCCTAGCCCCAGGGAGCTGGGCTTCTCTCCCCAGACATGATTCTGGATGAGCCGGGGAAGCAGGGGTTTAACAGCTGTGGCGTTACCTGGAGCTCCCTATAGCTCTGCCTTAGAGGTAAGACGCCCCTGAATAGAATTGGATCGATTTGTGGGTGGTAGAGAAAGTTACTTTCCCCCTAAGTCACAATATAGGGTAGTAGAAAGTGCCCGCGTTTTGCAGTTAAAAAGATCGGTATTCAAATTCAGTATGATATGGTGATTAAAGAACTGTGGAATTGGACTGCCTACCTTTGTTTGACCACTTAATAGCATTCGACCCACGGGTCTTTCTGTGCCTCAGTTTCCCCATCTGTAGAATGGAGATAAGAGTACCTAACTCATAGGTTTGCAGTGAGGATTGAGTTAATTCACATAAAGCACATAGAACTGTAGCACGGATAAACCCTGAAACAATGCTATCTGTCATTACTATTATTAAATCCCAGCAACTACCATGTACAAGCTTTATGACCTTGGGCAATTTTTCTCAGCCCCTCTGAACCACTTTTCTTACCTCTGTAAGATTATTATGAGGATTAAAATAAATAATGTATACAAAGCATATATATTAATCATCTCCATTCTCCAATATCAGCCTTAAAATAATAAGGCAACTTCTTGGTACCAAACTCTTTGGTGTTATTAAGGAAGTTTTTACCTTGAGCCTTAAATGTTCTTCACCCTTTAACCTCACTGGACACTATTAGTTATCATGGCTGACAAGAATTATAAGCAGAGAAATAAAGAAACAAAGTATAGCAAGAAGAGATAAATAAGAGGAGTATATATGGTTTAGACTACTTGAGTCATAGCAACTGTTCTTTTGGGTTCTGCGAACTCGCCTTCATACAATCCAAGAACAGCCTGTGTGGGCTAGATGGAGCAAAATGTGGGTTTTTGGTGCATTTGTATTAGTTCTGAACAAACTCAAATATGGCTTTTCTGTAGCTTTTTGATAGTTTCTAAGTAGTCCGTTCCATTCTCTGTTTTCTAGGTTGCTAGGATGAACAGGATGAGCCACAGTGTGTTTTATTAGCTTTGGTTATTTTCATATTAAGTCATACCTCTTGTCCTTCCCTCTGTCATTTCACTATAGCTGTGTCCTTCCAAGGCCCTTTAGGGCTCTCTTTGATCCTTTGTTCAGTGGCCATCCCTCTGTTTTCCTAGGTTCCTCATCATTGTCCAAGGGTGTTGCGTATATTGCATTACAGAGTTTGATCACCACCATCACATGTGCCCTTTGCTAGTGCTAGAAATCTTCCCATACACCAGCAACCAATCATTTTTCTCCCTGTTAGGAGAAGCCATCCTTGGGGACTATTGTGAAAGGGAAGACTTTGGGGTTGGGTTTCGGCCAGTCTCCTAGTTGCCTTCCCTTAGTTGATACTATACCCTGGCCAAAGTGCACTGAGCTGAGCTCTCATCTCAACTCTCAGCATCATCATCATGTTGAGCTGCCTCTTCCTCCTGAAGGCACTTCTTGCCCTTGGGTCCCTGACGTCCTGGGTGACTGCAGGAGAACATGGTGAGCTATCATTTGGGATCCCTGACAAACAGTAACAGAAAGTGACTAGAGAAGTCATCCCCTTCCTTCTCCCAGAGTGAGGGGCCTCATTTGTGGAGATGGTCATCTCTGTAGGATGGGAGTGGATGCATAGAGTCTCTGGACAGCCAGGGTAGGTCTGCCTGGCTTTCTTTACCCTCTGTGGACAAGGAGATTGGATTTCCAGTCTGACTTTCCCCTAGAGTTCCTTAAATAAGAACAGGAGCACCCCAACCCCCTCTCCCTCTGCAGAATGGCTACTCCTGTAGTGGTGGTGGTGGTGGTGGTGGTGGTGGTGGTGTGTGTGTGAGTGGTTTGTGCAGGTGGAGGGGAAAGTGTTTAGATAGGAGTGTTTGGAGAGGCTGAAAGTCCTTGAAGTACATTTGGCTTTCATTCCCCATTTTTTGAGGCCTGGTCAGTCACCCCAACCTTGTGTGATATCTTTCACAGTGAAAGAAGGAGAATGCCCTCCTGATAAGAACCCGTGCAAAGATCTGTGTCAGGGGGATGAATCGTGTCCAGCTGGGCAGAAGTGCTGCAGCACACGCTGTGGTCGGGTCTGCCGAGGAGGCATTCCCAAGGGTAAGTTGGCACGAGGGGCAAAATCTAAGTGTGCTTTCTGACCTTGCCTCTGGGCTAGAAAGACCCAGAGAGCTTCCTACCTCCTAGACTGGCTCTTGAAATCTAGCTCACCTAGAGCACCTCTCCTTTCCCCTTTTGGGGTCTCTTCTCCTTTAGTCACTCAGTGTCCTCAGTTCTTTGCCTTCTATCAGGAAGAACACAGGACTGATTATCTCTGCCTTTTACTATGAGCTCAGGGTTCTTGTGAAGGCTGGAGGGCAGAGCTGCAGAGGGAAGCCTGTTTGAGATGGTGGTGAAGGGTGTAGACCCTAGAGCCAGGCAGACCTTGACAAGCCTTAAATAAGCCTTAAGTAGCTCTTTTTAAGTGTGAAGTTTTTAAGCCTTAATTTCCTCATCTGTAAAATGGGGACAATTATTTGTGCCTCATAGAATTGTTGAGGGCCAAATGAGTGGTACCCAAGTGAGAGGTTCCTGGCACTAGGTAAATTCGGTAAATGCAAGCTGCTATTCTTGCCATCGTCATTGTTTCTGCCTTAGCACCAGAGTCAAGAGTCCTAAATGAGGCTTAAGGCCCCCTTCCTCTGATTTTCCCATCTGCTAGGCCTCTGGGTGTCATCGGGCACCATTATTTCTTTTTTGTAGCTGTCTCCCTTTTTGCTACAGGGAGGAAAGGAGATTGTCCTAGCCTTCGAAAACAACCCTGTTTTAAAAGGTGCATCACTGATGAGACATGTCCAGGTGTAAAGAAATGCTGCACATTTGGCTGCAACAAGAGCTGTGTGGTCCCCGTGTCTAAACAGAAGCTGGGTAAGAAACTCCGCCCCGTTCCTCATGGTCTGCTTGGCCTGCTCGTTTCTTTCTCAGATACACGCTTGCCATCTTGTTGTTGGTTTTACTTTACTTTGAAAAACAACAAGTGCCTCCTATATTCTGAGACCTTTTCAAACAAAAGATTTACAAAGGGGACCCAAGCCATGATGATTTGTGGTGTGTGGCCTAGGCAGGCAGAGGAGGCCACCAGAAGGGAAATCTTGGCATATCCTTATTTTCAGACAGATTCGAAAGCTGTTGCATAATTTCCAATTCCTGTTGTCAGCTGCAGTATTCTCTGTTAAAATCTTATCTCGAGAATCTGCAAAGAAATAGCAAAAGAGAATCTTGATACCTATGCAAGGGAACACACATTTCCCACTCACTTCTGAGACTCTATGTCCTTTCTGTCCACATGTGGGATAGCCATTTCCTGGTGGAAATGGGTCCTATTTTATTTTGATGCTAGTGGAGAGGTGTTTGAAAGTTTTCTTATCTCTCTTGCAGGATCCTCATGACAAAAATTCTCAATTTACACATCATTCTTTTAACAAGTATTTATTGATCTAGTGATGAGTTCTGGGTATATTGTGGTGAGCAAAGTGGATCCAGTCCCTGTCTTCATGGAGCTCGTAGACTAGTGGGGGAGAAAGAGGCTTAACAAATAGGCATTCAAATAAATATATAATTTCAAGCCATAACAAGGACACAGAGGAAAATTAAAGGGAGCTAAGAGAATAACGGTGGATCCACTTTAGATTGGGTGGTCAAGGAAGGCCTGTCTGAAGTGGTGACATTTAACCTGAGACTTGGAGTTGAAGTTGGCCAGGAGAAGGATATGATGAACATTCCAGGAAGAGAGAAACAAGTGCAGAGGTATTGAGCTGAGAAACTGAAAGAAAGCTAGTGGTTAGAATAGAGACAGGGAGGGAGAGATTGATTCCAGGTAAGGATAGGGTCTAGGGAGGTGGCGGTGGGAATGGAGAAAGGTGACACAGTTGAGAGAATATGGAGGTAGAAGTGACAGGACTCTATGGTCTATTCCTTGCCTCCTACCTCATTCCTGAGAGGCCCTGAAAAGGCACTAGAAATTGATAATGTGTCTCCTGTGGCTAACCCCTTCTCAGATCTATCTTGTTTCATGATTTCCATGGCTACTTTTGCTTGCTGTGCTTCCAAATATATTTTATTATTATATTGTCTATCCCCCCACCTCCCACCCCAAATACTGAGGCTGCTTTTCTTGGAGAGGTGTTAGATGTAGACATTAACTTAGGGAGAACTGACATTTTTATAATGTTGAATCTTTATGTCGTCCCATTGTCTAAGTACGTTTGGTGTATTTCAGGGTGTTTTTTTAATTTTAAAGTATTTCTTGATAAGTTAATGCCTACGTTATTTAATGATCTTCAATGGGGTGTTCCATTATATCTTCCATTATTACTTTCTAAAGGAACTGGAACCATTCTCTCATTTGAGTACACGTGGCAGCAAACATTCTGTTATAGTAGATTTGGGTTCAAGCCTGAGGCTCACCAGCTACTGGCCAGGAGGTTCCTGGTTAAGACTCTTCTGCTTCTCTGAGCCTCAGTTCCTTTCACTGTCAAACAGAAAGAATAAATCTCAGAGGTGGTTGTAATGATTCAAAGTATGTAAAGTGTTTGGCCCTCATCATACATTAGCTCCCTTCCTCTCACCTCCTAAGGTGGCCTTTGCCAGGAGTACAGTCTCTAGTACAGTCTCATCGAGAATCAGAATCATTTTCTCCTCCCTTGATCACTTCTTCTCTGAGACCTAGAAACTCCACAACATGTGACAGCCTCTTTCCTTCCAGCCAGACCTCCCCAGGTAGCAGGCCTTGTCCTGTGTCCAGTGGGTTGTCTGTGCCTGGCTTAGGCAGTTCTCTGGGCAGTCTGCCCATGAGAGAGAATAGAGGGTTGTACTCCTTGCCAGAACTCTTGACTCCCAGCTCTGGAACCAGAGCCTGGGAATCTGTCTCAGGCAGGTCACCCACTGCCAGCTCGTAGGGCCTGGTACAATCTGCCCAGTGTTTAAAGCTGATGGCTGAATTGCGGGGGCTGAGGATGAGGCTGGCACCCTGGCAAGGCACCTTTGTGAGCTGTTCTGGGCCTCGGCCAGCCCAGATGGGGCTTCCTCTGTCCTTGGAGCTGGACTAGTGATCTCTGCACGTCTCCTATTGCCCGCTGGCTGACTGGGGTTCCTAGTTGGGTGGGTAGTGGTGTTAGCTATTTGTAGTTACAGTTCCGGTCCCAGAGGAGGGCTGGGCACTCACCTAATGGCACTGGTTGCTCCATGTAGCCCCACAGGAAGCTCTCCTTCCTGAGCTGTGGATGACTCCTGCCTTCCCTAAGTTCTGACATGGTCAGGGGTTTACCATGGCCTGTGCTGCTCTGTTTGGTAGGGTGGAGGGACAATCAGGTGGCCTGAGGGGCACAGGGAAGATGCTAGGACATGTTCCCATGAGGCAGTTCTGATCTGAGCATGGGTCTGACACCTGGCTCTTCTGCTTGCTTCCTGTGTGTCCTTGGGCAAGTCTTTCATCTCTCTCAACCTCATTTTTGTCATCTGTAAATTGGAGATATGGACATTAACCTCATAGAGTGATAATGCAGTGTCTTAGTCTTTTTGGGCTGCTGTAACAGTATACCATAGGCTGGGCAGCATATAAACAGCAGAAATTTATTTCTCACACTTCTGGAAGTTGGGAAGTGCAAGGTCAAGGTGCCAGCAGATTCAGGTCTGGTGATGGCCATCTCTTTTACTGTGGCCTCGCACTACAGAAGGGCAATAAGGGCATAATATTCATGAGGGCTCCACTCTTATGACCTAATCACTTCCAAAGGCTCCACTTCCAAACACCCTCATGCTGGGGATCAGGTTTCAATATATAAATTTGGGGGAGGGGGAAGACACAAATATTCTGTCTATATCATGCAGTTTAGAAGAAATACATCTAAAAAGCCTATACGAAAGCTGCCAAACGATGTTCAGTAGCTCATATAGTCACGCCCAGCACCTCTCTGTTCAGATGCCCTCCCCACCTGACTGAAATGTGACCTGTCTGTTCATTCACTTACTCACTTATTCGTTACATAGCGAGTGTCTCCCTCACCTAGCACAAGGGCATCTCATGATGAGCAAGGCAGCCACAGTCCTTGTTCTCATGGTGTGAAAGACAAAAAATAATCATTGACAAATAATAATAACCACGTTGTGGCGAGTGCTATGAAGGAAAAGAAGAGAGTGTCATTTGAACTTGGAGACCGAGAAGGAGCTGGCCGTTGGGTGGGGCGCCGTGGAGAGGGAACTGCAGGGGCAGAGGCTGTGAGGTGGGGAAGAGCCCGCTGCTTTTCAGGAAGTGAGAAAGGGGGTCAGTGCTGTGGGAAAAAAGAGAAGGAGGAGGTGGTTCCAGTTGGGGCAGAGTCCAGACTTTGGGGGGTTCTCCAGGGCGCTCTCTGGGGCTTTGTCGTAGATGCAGTGGGAGGCCTTGGGAGGGGCTCCTGACAGCAGGAGAGGCCAGGTCCAGTTTTCATTTTAAAAATACCACTCTGCTGGTGTGTGAAGAATGGACGGGACAAGCGGAAAAGATGACAGGCCAGCAAAGGGGCCGTTGCGGCAGGCTGGGCGAGAGGTGACCATGGCTGAGACCGGGGTGGTGACAGCGCAGACGTAGAAAGGTGGCAGACGTGAAGCACTTGTGAAGGTCCAGTTGGTAGGAATCGGTGAAGGAGTAGGTGGCTGTGAGCTTGAGGGAGAGGAACTGTCAAGAATGGCGCCGAGGTGTCTGGCCTGAGCAGCTGGGTGGTGGGTGGGGTGGGTGGGGGTGCTGCTTACTGAGAAGGGGTCTTGTGGCGCGGAGGAAGTTTTGAAGCGAAGATTCAGATGACGGCTGAAGAGTTGTCTCCATTGGCCACCTCATGACCTCCCTCCCACCAGATGACTTGGCCACCCCATCCCTGGTGACCCTCTGTTTTGCTTATTACAATATGTGCATTATGCCCTTTGCATGGACTGATGCCTTGGGTCCCTGTGTGTCTGGACGACCTTTTCCTGAAACCTCACTGCTGGGAATTTGGATTTTGAGAGTGTTCCCACCACGCTAAGTGACAAGACAGGCAGGCACCAGGCAGAGGGTGCCCCTGTGACCAGCCCCAAATGAACACCTCGAGTCCAACA
>CM053504.1:8157914-8196457 GCA_028627145.1 Eidolon dupreanum
CTATACAAGGGCATGAGTCCCAGGAGGTGGGGTTCATTGGGGACCACCAGTGTAGATGTCCGTCACAGTAAGAAAGGAGAGAGAATGAATATAGGGTTGGCAATTAGTATCTTTGCCACAGTGGGTTAGACCACAGCAGTGTTTTTCAAACTGCAAGTCTTCAAATGAATTTAGTAGTGTGTGGCCGGCATTAAAAAAAAAAAAAAAGTAGAGAGAATATAAAGTACCAGCAGTGCCTGTTCATGTATGCTCATAAATACATACATTTTAAACATACACCTGTATTAACATACACGTGGAACACAATGAAAAATGTATTTTGTATTCAAGTCGCAATAAAAATAGCTGGAAACATCGGGCTTGAGCCCAGTGGACCTCATTGCTCTAATTCTGTGGCAGAGTCTGGCGGTGAATGTCCTGCCGATCCCCTTCCGTGCGAGGAGCTGTGCGATGGGGATGCAGCCTGTCCCCAGGGGCATAAATGCTGCAGCACCGGCTGTGGCCACGCCTGCCGTGGAGTCTTTACTGGAGGTATGTCGGCTTTTTCTTTCAAAGGAGAAATCCTTGGGTGGTCCCTGGGTTCCGGAGTCAGTTTGGGAGCAAGCCATCAGTGGTCTTCTGGTCTTTCCTTTCCTGAGAGGAGTCAGAATTCCCATCCTTCTTGTCTTCCTGGCCACCAACCCCCCCCGCCCCCCAATCCAGGGCCAAGGGGCCTTTTTCGGCATTAAAGAACTAAGGGAAAGCAGTGTGGGGTAGTGGGAAGAACCCTCAGGCTGGAAGACAGGCCACGTGGCTTTGGTCGTGGTTTTGCTTCTGATGTGCAGTGTGACCTGGGGTGAGCAAACCCCTCTTTTTGAAACCCCTCAGTTTCTTCATCTGTAAAACGTCGGCTTTGCCTAGGGTCATGATTTTCTGCCCTAATTCTTAACACAAAGCTTCCCTGCCTCTGAAATAAATCTTAGTTGGAAGCAATGTCTGTGCATTCCTGATCTGATTTATGGGGTTTTTTTTCAATATATTTTTTAAGACAAATATATATTTTTGAGTGTCCCTTTTGTGCCAGGCCCTGTGGAGCTCCATTTCAGAACCACTGGCCCACGTGTTGTCTTTAGATAACATTTAGGTTCCCTGGCAATGGTCAAGGCTCTGGGGACAGATTCTTGTCCTTACGTAGCATATAGCCTTTCAAGGAAGGTTGACAAAATTAAATAAGGAATTTTAATAAAGTCTGACGGAGGAGTGCCGTGTGGGGCCCCACACCTTGTCTAGAGAAGGCTTCCTGAGGAAGCGATGCTGTGAGGCCCAAGCACAGAGGAGACGGTGGCGGTCTGGGAGCCTTGTCCCTTCTGCACCACTCTTGGGGCCCTGCCAGTTCTCAGATCCTCCAGCTTCGAGGTCTCCCAGCCAGATCTTTGGTTCAGATCTAGTTAGATCAGGGATGGATCTGCCTGGAGCCCCCAGGTCCACGTTCCAGATGGGAACATGGAGTCAGCGGAGCCCACCATCCTGTCTCTTCACCTGTGCCTGCGGTCGTGTAGGCCACGGCGGCGACTGTCCGAACGTTCTGGTGGGCCTGTGTATCGTCAGCTGTATGGTGGACGAGAACTGTCAAGCTGGAGAAAAGTGCTGCAAGTCGGGCTGTGGCCGCTTCTGCGTCCCGCTCGTTCTGCCACCCCTTCTGGCCACAAGCCCCAACGGGACCATCAGGTCTGATTCTGAACTAGGTGAGTACAGTTCTGCATCACCAACACTGGCCTTAACCGCTGCGTGCAAAGCACTGGCTTAGGTGCTGGGTAGGGGCCTTCAAACAGTCAAGACAAGGGTTTTGCCTTGTGGAGTCTAATCAGAACGAAAGATCACATGTCACAGATCAGATATCACTGAACCCTTGCATAGACAGCCTGGGCTTATAGGCTTTCAGAGAGGGTATGGCTTCTTGGGAAGGTCTTTCTGTTAGTGGGTCCTAAAGGCAAGGCAGGATGTGACAAAGGGAGGACAGCCCAGGGAATATGCTGGACGGGTGGTCTGGTGATTGTTAGCAAAGGCACAGAGGGAGGAATGTATGTGGCATGTTTGGGGAGCTGTGCTGGGGGTGGGGTGAGAATGGGTAAAGGAACAGACAAGCTGTCCTATAATGAGATATGAAGTTGGCATCTGCATGATGAGACTCTTTGATGCCTGTTTGGTCGGGGTTGTCTAGGAAGCAGAGAGATGCCTAAAGCCTCCAGGAGCAGCGTATGCCACGCTCTTCGAGGGTGGAGGAGAAATGTGTTGGGCAGCTGGAGCTAGGAGGGCAAAGTCGTGACTTGACATTTCTTCTTCTTGCAGAGACCCCAGTGCCCTAGCTGTCCTGATTTGTCCTGAGCTGCTTTGGTGACTCCAAGTGGCTTGTCTGGGCAGCCAGGAGAGGATCATGTCCTGGGGCTTATGACACTCCCAGGGGCTCACGTTGCCCTCTGCTCTGCTTCTGTTCCTGCTGCTGCCCTGGGCATTGGAAACGGGTTTGGACAGTGGGGGTGTGGTGCTTCCTGTCCCCAATAAAGGCTGGTTCTCATCCTCCTGTCTGTGCTGTTTGGGGGCTAAGATGAGGGAAGAGAGCTAAGGATCTGAGCAGGACTTTGGGTTTATTTAGGAAGGATAATGATCCATTCTTTTGGAAAACACTGAAAATGGGTGCTGGTTGGGTGTGGCAAGAGGAGAGATGAGGAGAAGCTAAACCTAGGGTGACTTGCCACTGTCAAACCTTGGGAGTGGGACAGTCAGGCCTTTCTGGGGGCCTGCTGACCTTTCTTTTATCAGAGAATGTGGGTTAGGGATGGAACTGCGGTGAGTGGCTAGTTTATTATAGTCACTTGGATGTCCCCACCTTGGACCTCCTTCTTTGGGGGCCAGCCCTTGGCTCCCAGACAGGCAGTTTGTCTCCTAGTAGGCAGGGGATGTCTTGGAACGATGACAATTTAAAAAATTATATTTTTTAGGTATAAAAATGGATCATATATCTTAGAGATCTTTTATATTGTCACATACATTCTTTTACTAGAACTCCATAACAATAACCAATTTAGCGAGTCACCTTTTGTTGGACATCGATATCCTTGTATGTAAATCTTGGCCTACTTTTGCAGGTGAATTTAGGTATATTCTTAGTAGAATTCTAGTTTCTTAAATAGAGCCCGGCAAAAAAATAGGCCCTCAATAAATATTCATTGAATGAATGAAAGAATGAAAGTAATAGAAAACTGAACTCAAAGTGGCTTAGTCAATAAAGGCATTTAATTTTCTCACAGGGAAAGCAATGAGGCTGGTTTTGCAGTTCAACCACAGCACTGATGACCAGACTCATTCCTTCCTTTTCCTCCATCTTCAGGGTGTTGACTTTTGTCCTGGTGCCGGTCACCTCAAGGGTACAGAATGGTTGCTGTGGCTCTGGATGTCACAGCAGGAAGAAGGTGTGTATAGAGGACACTGGCAAAGACTACCTCAAATGGTACTTGAAAAATTATCTTAAATGGTGCTCTCCTTTTAATGACAGAGTCCATTTTCCCAGAAGCTGCCTCCTCCCCAGACGTCCCTTCTCATTTCATTGGCCCAAACTGTTGCTGCAAAAGAAAGCAAATATCTGTAAACTTGGGAAGACGTGACTGTCTTAGATTAATCAAGCTTCATTCCTAAAGTTGAGGGAGGGGCCCACTAGGTTATAAAAATAAAGATTCTATTAGCAGAAAAGGAGAGAATGCTTTGAGGGTAGGTAGGTAATGAACTATATGTGCCACACTGGACCAAAAGACGTGATTAAAATTTGGACAGAAATTGCTAAGTAGGCAGGGCTTTTATAACAAAAAAGTACCAGTGCTCAACCTTAGATACTGCAAAAATGCTTTTATAATTTCCAACTTTAAGGGAAAAGGGTGAGTTATAACTTAAAAAAAATTTCCCGTCACCGATGTTTTCATGCTGTCTTTTCTAACTTTTCACACTGGCACGTGAAGTTCTGGTTTCAACTGGGTTCAGAACATTCATTTCCTTTGAGTGGAGTCAGTGTTGCGTGACCTGAAAGAGAACGGCTGGCCTGAGCCTCGTGGTGGCCATCCGAGGGACACCTAGAGCTCCAAGTTCACGCTGTAGGGAACTGGGAAGGACTAGTGTCAGTGTGATAGGCTGCTGAACCTTTCAGCAGATCCCCTTGCCATTGTTTGATTATCATTTTATTGTTTCTTAAATCAAAACAATACATGCACATAGTTAAAAAAAATCAGCACAGAAGAGCTTTCAATGAAAAACTGGAAATCTTAAAATACTGTAGGATGATTTTCTTCTGGGCTAGGGAGTGAGCCCCAGGCAGCTCCACCTGAATACCGGGAGAGGGGTCCTTTCCAGATCTTTGTTTCTCATTTGGGGCAGCCCACCCATGTCCACATGGCAGCGGCCGTCCTGTCTACAGGTAGCAATAACATGAGGGAGAGAGGGAGGGAGAGAAGAGAGAAAACAGCGAGCGAGCAGGAGCTGAAGGGCTGAATTTGAATTTGGGATTGTGTTAGAGGCAGAAGTCAAGGGTTGAGATGGGGTGAAGGTGTTCAGTGAGGGCTCAAGGCCTATCTAGAGTGGTGGTGGTGGGGCTCAGGTGTTCCTCTTCTCCTCCCTTCCTCCCCGGGGCTCAGACCTGTTTTGGAGGCGCGTGCGTGGGAGCAGCAATGCGCCAGGAGTTTTGAGTGAATTCTTTGCTGGGTGCTTTTATTTTCATAGCCACCAGAGGGCAGCAGAGGTCTAAGTCAGAGATCATTTCCCCGCAAGAGAAGCAAAAAAACCGTGCTCTAGATAGAAGCCTAGTTACAGGCTGACCATTGAGTTCCTCCCAGCTTTTTCAAGCCACTTTGAGAAAAAGTTACATAGCTGGGTCTATACTCCAGATGCCTACTGAATTGCACGTAATAAATCAGGACCTAACGTTATGCACTCCCTTTTCATATGATATGGAATGCTTCTGCAGTTTTGGTAACATTTATCTTGGGGATATTATCACTTTATCAATGTTTCTTGTACAAAGTCACAGAGCAAACAAATTCTTTGTGGAGCTGAAGGTGAGGAAAAAGTTTCCTTCTCATGCTGTAATAGGCTTTTGTCTTTCAATGATATGTCACAGACATAATTTTTAATTGTTAAAATATTCTGTTTCCTTAAATATTTATCATTATTTTTTTTATATGTAACAAGGCTCCAGAACTCCGTAGCTCTTGCTGGCCCTGTTTCCTATGACCTTTGCCAGACGGCTTCAAGTTCATCTGAACTTTTTTTCAATCTTTATTCACTAGGCTAAGTTTCAGAATGAAATCGCTGGGCTAAATGATGTGCATATTTAAAATTTTGATAATTATAGCCAAATTGTCCTCCAAAAGATTTTTAAAAAATCAATATATGTAGTGCCAGGTGGGTATTAAACTAATTGGTGGAATCACTGCATAAGTTATATAAATATCTAACCACTATTCTGTATGCCTGAAACTAATATAAAATAATGTTGAATGTCAACTGTAATTGAAAAGAATTAAGAAAAAAAATCAATATATACTTCCTATGAGAATTTTTGTTTCCCTACTTCCTTTATTTTTCCTATTATCTTTGTGACTTCCTAGCAATTAACACAGTGCCTTGCATGCACTGTTTTAATTGAATTTCCATTGTTTTTTTGAATCTTCTTCCCCTCTAGTGTGAGCCCTGAGAAATCTCATCAGCCAAGTATGTAGTTTACATGCTCTCATTCTTTCTTTTTTAAAAAGATTAATTTTTTTTTCAATTACAGTTGACATACAATATCATATTAGTTTTAGGTGTACAACATAGCGATTAGACATTTATATAACTTAACGAAGTGATCCCCTGATAAGTCTAGTCTTGTTCTTTGATTCAGCAGTTCTTGATGGAGCAGTCACTGACTGGTCTGGACATTGGGGATATAGAGATGAATTAGATATACTTCCTTCCCTTACTTTCCCCTTCTTACCCACTCTTAGGATTTTGTACTCTTGTTGGTTGACACTTTTCCTCCACACTCCATGTATTTAAAATAACCACTCCCTTTTCAGATATTTCCCTTTGCAATGCTCTTTGGGTATATTTTTCCCAACACTCAAATGAGGTTGTTCAGGCAGGGATTAATATCCCCAGGTAGCTGATGGTTACACTGAAGCTCACTGAGGCAAAGAACCCTTCTGAAGATCACATGCAACCATGCCTAGTCTCTGGGGCTTCTGGACAGGGCCTAAGAACGAGGAGTTGGGTCTAGTGTTGATAATGCCATTATTCAGCAAGGACCTGCTGCATGGGTCATTCCCAAAAGGGAGAAGAAGACCTCTACCTTGATGTCTGAACCCTGGTGAGAGGTGAGTGGCTGGTATGGAGGACCTTCCTCTCACTCCCATCAATCTTCCTCCAGGAAAGAAGTGTGGGGTGTGGCCTCTGTGGTCTTGGACAGTATTGTCCTGGGGCTGAGGAAGGGTCCTGCAAGGCCATGTGGCCCATAGTGCCTAGTCCATATCTCACTAGAAGGAAGACTGGATTTCCCCCCGTGGTGTCTGTGGGATCTGCGGGCCTGTGTCTTCCATTGCCACAGTGGCTGGGAGTGCCAAGGGACCCAGGGGCACTGCTGTGGCCATTTTTATCATTGACAATCTCTATTTTTGTGTGTAATGTGTCCTTTCTTCCCTCCAGCTACTTGCAAGATTCTTTTTAAAATCTTTTATTTTCATCAATTTGAATATGACATACCTACTAATTTTCTTAGTAATTATACAACTTGGAGTTCACCAAATTTCCTGGATGTGCGGTTTGCTGTTTTTGATCAAATTTGTCAAAAAAAAAAAATACTGGCCAATATGTTTTCAGATGTGTTCTTCACCCTATCCTCTTTCCCCTCTCCTTCTGGGACTACTATTTACATGCACTTGACCTGTACGGGACTGTCTGCAGGTCAATGAGATTTCGTGCCTTTTCAAGACATGTTTTTTTCTCTTCGTACTTCACTTTGGATGATTTTTATTGAGCTATATTCAATTTCATTCATTATTTTTTTTTTGCTGTATCAAATTTGCTGCTATTTTCATTCAATGAATTCCAGGTATTACATTTTCAGTCCTAGAATTTCCCTTTGTTTTCTTTTTTACATTTCCTAATGTTTCCTGAAATCCTTTAATTCTTCATCTATTATAGCCATCTTTTTCTGTAGACTTTAAAGCATATTTATCATAATTACTTAAAAGTTTTATTTGTTCATCATAGAGATAACTTGGTGTGTCTATATCTATTGATATATCTAATAATTGTTCACATTTTCATGTTCTTCAAATATAATTTTTGATCATATCATGTACATTGCAAATGATGCATTATAATGACTTTGGATTGGGTCGTGTCATCTTCCTCAGAAGCATGTTGTCTTTTCTTCTTTGCAAGCAGTTAAATTATCGCTGGATCACCTTGAGTTTGTGAAGACTTGGTTCTATGCTTTGTTTGGGCAGATCTATTCGAATAATCCCCTAGTTTAGTCCTGAAACTTTGCCTTTATTCCCAAGTCATGGTCCTTACAGGCTTTCGATTTAAAGCTGAGGTGTTTATCAAGTTCCTCTAAAATGTCAGGCTTCAGATTTGAAATGTCATCTCTGATGGGCAGCAGCTGAAATCTCTGTCCAGTTTTCCAGCCTTCCTATGTCGTTACCCTGGACCCTTGGACTCTCACCTGGACAGGAGATTGAGGAGTCCATCAAGGATCAGAGAGGAGTTTATAAAAAGGTTTTGGAGGCTTCGTGGTTCCCTCCTCCCTGGATTTTCCCCTCACTATGTTGTCGCTTTGGCAGACCATCCTGAATATCGTCCCCTGACTGCTCAGGACCTGAGACTATGGCTTTCTGCTTGACGTGTATCTGCCACATGCATGTTGGATTTGACGCTGTCTTCAATGCAAAAGTCACATAAAATGGATCTCGCCCGGTGTGGCTCGTGTCTTAAACCCTATCCATTTTCTGCTTAATTTTGGTGATTCTCTAGTGCCTCAAAGTTGTTTTTTACACTTTGTCAAGATATGATAATTCTTATCATAGAATAGTTAGTTCGATGGCACCTACTCTGCTATTATCAGAACCAGAATTTCTTAAAGTTCTCTTAAAAACATTCTCCTTTTCCAAAACTTCTAATCTTACCCAATTCACACTGCTTTCCTTGACATATAAGGTCCTACATGACCTGGAACTTGCTAACCTTTCTATTCTCACTGTGCCCTGTTGGGGCACATTTAATTCTTTGAATATGTTATAATCGATCCTGCATCAAGGTTTGCACATATTGTTCCCTCTGATGGGAATATCTGTTCCCCCGTGCCTAATTTTGCTTCACATGTCAGCTCAAATATCAAAGTATTTGTCGATTCTATGGATAGATGAAGTTTCCCTTCTCCACCTGCTGATAACACTCTATGCCTTTCTTGTAGAACATGTATCACAGTTTGTCATCAGATATTTGAGTGATTATTAGATTCTCTGTCTCCTCTCCAGACAGAGCACAGCCCTCTTTGCTCATTACCTTATCCCATGCCTCATATGGTATTGGGCTTAGAGAATGTGCTCAGTGAATGTGTCTAATGAATGACGAAATAGGAGAGTGCGTCACACATGGAAGAAAGTTCTCATCTGAGAGTCAAAGTACTAAGACAGAAATGAAAGTATGAGATACTATCAGACATAGGTCAAGTCATATCACACTTCAGACCTTCAGTTCCAGAATGTGTAATAGATCAGAGCTGGATTAGATGGTCTTTTAGGTCACTTTCTCATCTCAAAATCCATGATACTCATAAAAAGATTAGTGACAAAAGCACACTATGAGAAACATTAATACTATGGGACAGACATGGAGGACTTGAATATTGGGTGGAATTAAGATATTAATCACAGACACTGCATGTTCTGGGTCAAGGGCCTGAAAAATATACATGATGTTTGAGGATAATTACTCTGGCAACAGCAGGTAGAGTTAAAGAGGTTTGGAAGTGAACAGATCATGAACGAATCTGATGAGGAGACTCTGGCATGATGAGACTGGTGTCAGGCTGCTGGACATGGAAATGACAAGGAAGGGGTGACCTATCAGATCCACCGGAGGCCAGACTCAGGAAGGACTGGAACTGTACCCTACAGGAGATGGAAGGGGAGGCTTGGATGGGGAAGAGGTCAGTCTTGTGGTCATCATGGGGTTTCCCCTTCTTTGCCTCTTCTCTCTGCTCTGTACCCAGATGTGAAGGCAAAACGCGTTGAGTGTCTCTTGGACAATGACTAAATCTGTGCCACATTCCAAGCTCTGCTCCACCGAATCTTTTCTCTTCGGGGCTCTTGGAACCAGAAATTAAATCATTTGTAAACTGCTTCTAATTTCTCTGTCATATGTAATGGAATTTTCCCCTTTCATTTTCTATAGTGATCAGATATGACTTGAGAAAGAGACCAGGGTCAGGACCATGATCTTTTCATTCTGTCTCTGGTGTGTATCCTAAGACCTTGTTTTATCTTTTCATCTTTGTCCCTTTTTTTTTTTTTATCAGTGATCATCCCCTTAAAATATCTCACTTGAATCTAATATGAAACCCATTTGGGTTTCTTGTAGATTTATTTATACCCTGTGTTACTTCTCTCATATAGAAGTTTTCTGCAGAAGGGTATGCCCCTCTGTGGGAAGGCCTGCAAATGTCATCTGGCTCTGTGCCTTTTTACTGATCATTGTGGGTACTTGTGAATATTTTCCTTCAGCACCACAGACAGTACACATGTACCTTTATCTTAGGGGCAGATTTAGGACTGAGTGAGAAGGAAACTTAGGCAATCACTCAAATGCCCAGAAGAAATCTGAAAACCTGAGGCTAAATGGACTTTGTGTAGTCATAGTCTCCAATTCTTTGTCTCCAGAGAGTATTTTACTTATAGTAATTCTTTGGAATCCTAGAATATGATTCTGAAAGACTTTTCAAGGAAGTTATACTTGAGATTTCTTTATATGCACTGTGTTTCACAATAGTCAGAGGTAGGAAAATCTCTAGAATCTGTGAATGGGTACCAGGTAGGTTATATCCATGTTGTCAGGCCTAGAACAAAGTTTTATATGGACTCAGGATGGTCTGGGATACTAGACTTTGCCTCAATACCCAAAAGCTACCTTGTTTTATTTGTCGTGTGTGTGTGTGTGTTTGTGTATGCATAGGAGTAATTCCTGGGTAAGGGGCTAGGATGAAATCTCTAACTTAAGCTTTCTACCAGTTTCCCCAAATTTTTCCAAGGCTATGGTCCAGAAGCAGGGGTTGCCACTCCTGGGACTGAGCTAGAATGCCCACGTGGCTTTACCCTGGGCTACAGTTCCTCCTATTGTTTACGGCCCCTAGAATACTGGCCTAGGCTGCTCATACAACTGGACTCATCTTTGAGGCTCAGTCCCAGATGAGAATATGCATAAGACAGTCAGGGCAAAGGGCAATGAGTCTTGAACCACACTCTGACTACAGAGGTTCAGCTTGGTTCAAGACTCATAGCTCCCAACTGGAAAGTCACAATTTCTATATTGCTAGTCCCTGGGGTACCAGTGACATTCCTCTAGAACAGAAACATTGTCAGGAGTTGAATGATCATTGATTTGAGGCCTATGAAATAATTTAATGATTATTTTAGTGCCGCTTATATGGAAATCCAATGGGGTCATTGACAAAATACAAAAACAAATGAGATTTTGGCAGGTCAAGCTCAGGAGATATGAACAATGCCTTTATGTGGACTGGCTCATTACATGTGTAGTTCGGTGCCTTCAGAGAGGTCATTTGTAGTTTATGTTGAAAGAATCTAGGATGGGAGAGATGAATGCATTAGGGCTGACATACAGGGATTTTTCAGTTAAAATTTTATATATGTAATCAGCATGAAAGGCAAATCTGGGCAAAGAAATTAGCAAGAATTCTATATTCAAAGTTAGTAGTATCATAACGGCTATGTGTAGAGCCAGATGAGTGATAGAGTAATCAGGGGGATCATTTCATAAACCAATGTACTGTATACTTGAAACTAATAAAAAAACTTCCAGAAATAGTCCAATTTATTTATTCAGAATAATTTTGGTATAATTTTTCATGAAGAATATTCCTTCTTCATTGTTTCATCCTTTTGTCATATTAAACCACTGGTTTTTCAACAAATCTGTCCCTGTTAATAAATAAATAAATTTAGTAATTGCTGTGGTCATTGATAGACTCAGTGGGACCTTTACATTGCAGCAGAATTTCGCAGATGTTTTTAATATGAATATCCCTTCTGATCCATACATCTATCCACAAGACATTAGTGAGCAAATATAGTGCTAGACTCTGTAGATACACGAATTAATAGAGCAATGTCTCTGTTCTTGAGCATAAGGCTGTGGTTTAGCCATTCACCGCACATACTGAACCGTGAAGCTCGTCTTCCCCTGTTCTCCTAACCATCTCACAGCTTCTCCTTTAACTGTGCAGCAGTAAAGAATTGGATGGGATTTCAAAGACCTGTGGCCACCATGGTAGTACTGAAGTACTGGGTAGAGACCTAGGGGGTCTGGATCCATGTCCCTCTTCTGAGTGAACTTGGCAAGTAATTAGCCTCTCTGGGCTTTAGTTTTCACCATTTCAAAAGAGTTTAGTTGGACTAAATGACCTGAGACATTGAAATTTGTGCCTCTGACTGATTGTCCCTAACTCAGGTATGATTTCTTATCTCCTTGCTCGATCTCCCCTGGCCTCTCACTTGCTTTTTTCCTGAAAAACACCATGATATTTGGTGTCATTGGAGGTGAGGTGAGGAGCTGAGAGACTTACTTTTCAGGAAGACAATAATATTCACAGATATATTTATGTTTAAAGTTGTTTCTGTTGCCTGAGCAGCCAGAGAAGATGAAGGGCTCACACATAAACGTCAGGGTGTTGTAGTAGTATCTGGTCAGGGTTAACGTACAGGTGCCGAACAGGGGAGGGTAGTTGCAGATCTCTGCGCATGAGAATTCCACAGTCAGGTTCCCTTCGCTACCACCAAGTGCGGGTTTTTTCTCTCATGCACTCAGACTACTAACACTCATCAACCTGTGTAAACCCACCTGACACTTTAGCCCTGGGAGAATTCCTTGAGCCTAAGTTTCGCTATCTGTGTGATATGGGGCCATGATTCTAGACTATCACCTGGGTCAGTGACTCAGATAAACAGTTGGTTAAGGACGATAAGGTAGCTCTCCTACCTTAGGTAGAAAAGCGAGAAAGACCCGAGGATTCCTCCATCCATCACAGTCTTATTCCTTCTTTATATTAAGTATATCCCATTTCCTGACTCTCCGTATGCTTTCCCATGTCACTGGAAGTGAGTAGTATCTCATCTGGTCACAGCTCTTGCTTTCACCTCTACCTCTGCAAGCACGCAGCTAAATGGGGCTTTGACCCTTTACACCTATTCCTGAAGGATAGGCTTAAATTGCTTCCTCTGGCAGAAGATCTTCCTTTTCTCCACCAGAGCCTGTGTCCTCTCCCAACCAGGCCCGCCACCCCTTTTAGGTACCGATTCAGACTTACCTTGTCTCACTGAGACCATGAGATAGGTGGTTAGAGCAGGAACAATGGTGACCATATTGGAGAGAAAGAAGGAGTTAATGTCAATTTTCCTGATGTCCAACTCAACTCTTATCCATAATTGGGAATTTGCCCCATTTACCCTAAATATTTCATACATGTCTTAAGTATACGACTGATGGCCTGCTTCTTTGTATCCACAGAATGTAACACAGTGGTTCTGTACACATGTGTTAAATGGAATTGCAACTCATCTAACACACACACACACACACACACACACACACGCCCACACACACATGCGCACACACACACACACATGCATACACACACACCAGTAAAGGAATTTTCTGGACCCTCCTAACATCAATCCAAGTTTCAAAATTCTCACTCCTCTTACACTGATATACTTTGGGAAAAACCTCAAGTCAATTTTACTTTCTGTCTTCCTCTTTTTCCAATCCATAGACAGAACTTGACGTAACTCCTGGAATCAGGTGCTTTAACCATACGGTTTGAGACAGAAGGAGAACTCGATTCCTTCTTATTTACAACAACATCACCCAGCCCGCCTAGACCTCCTTCTCCCCCACAGTAGCCTCCTGGGTTGACCTTCCTTTTGTGCCTTACCTCCAAGATGTCCACTTTCACACAACTGTGCTCTTATCTTTGGAGCGAACATGACTTCAGAAAGTGTATGAAGGGACATGCATAAGATGAGGAACAACAGAAGAGAGTAGACCAACATCGACTTCATGGTGCTGCAGATAGCAATTAGGAGAGTCCTGGACTAGGCTAAAATATCTTGGGGGTGGAGTTCCTTCTCTTGGAAGGACTTGAACCCATGTCTCTGATTTCATCTCCCCAGGGCCCAAGCCTGGGCAGGGTTCTGGTGCGTCCAGAATCAGCCCAGTGAGCAGGACAGAATGTGCTTGGGTACCCAACCACATAGCTTTCAAGGTCACAGTTTGTCAGAGCTCTGTAGTTGAACCTCAACCACTCCCTTCTCTCTCCCACATCCAGGGATCACGACCAGATATGGCTCAGGACGGCAGCATCTCTATAATGAACAGCTGTAAATAGCTTACCGTCAGAGCTTTAACATATAAATGTAAAGATTTGAAAGTGAATTAATGTAGCCTTGAACCTAAGAAACTGGAACAAAACCGGCAAAATCAATATAAAGAAAGCAGACAGAAGATATGATGAAGATGGTAGTTGAAATGAATGAATTAGAGAAACATTAACATTGCTAAATAAAGTTAAAAGTTTGTACTTTAAAAACACCATTAAAATAGACAAAACTTTGGCAAGAATGGCTACGTAAAACAGAGAAGAGATAAACATGTTCAACAATAGGACTAGGAAAAAGATAGAACTCAAACACAGAGGAGATGAAAGGTTTACCAGGAAATAGTTTGTAAAAATAGATTAAAAAAAAAAAAAAAAACCTCCATAAAATGAAATTACTTGAACTATCTCAATATACAGAGGAGTGCCTAGGATCATTAATAAACATGCATGAAATTTAAACAAATGCTGATTTTACCGGCGAGATGATTTTACTGGTAAGTTCTTTAGAACATTCATTGACAATATTCTCTGTCTTTTGAACTGTTCTAGAAAAAATATTTAAGTCACAAAACCTCCAAAAAGGTTTCTATCCTTATCACTTTATTGAATTAGAGAAAGCAAAGAAAGTCACTTCTCTTAGTCTTTTTATCCAATCTCCAAATTTTTCCCCATATGCTTAGAGACCTCTCTCTAGATATCAATTTTCTTTACTCCTCTAAATGCTGGAATCACCCTTTTGATGGTTCATTATGTTTTAACCATCTACTACCCATGTCTTCCAAGGGGGAAACAAATTAGTATATTTTATGTAGGAAATAGAGGGTCCATTAATTCATTAAGTGGGTTTCATTAAGATAACTTCTATCTGAGTTTAAAAATAACAGTCATAATTGAAATCCTGCTATGCAGATGGATATTGGAGTTGCTTTTATCCCTGAACATAATATTGCTGAGCTTTTAAAATAGCTATATGAATTCTATCAATGTATTATAATTTATTCAACTTTTTTGTATTAATGGTCAGATTGTTTTTGACAAATAATTACAAATAATGAATGCTGTGGTGAATATTGTTGTACGTGGATATTTATGTACAATTATTTCTACAGAACAAGTTTTTAGAGGTGGGCTTCTAGGCCAAAAGTTAGCTATGCAAAATTTAGCAGATATTATCCAATTCACCATAGCCTTGCCAACACTTCTTTTTTGTAAATCTAATGAGTGAAAAATGGCAGGCCGTTTTTTAATTTACCTTTCCCTGATTGCTAGTGGGGATGAGAATATTTTAGCATAGTTATTGACATTTTAAAATTGCGAATTATCTCTTTTACACTTTGGTTATTTTTATCTTGAGATATCTTTTTTTCCTTAATGATTTACAAGATACTTTATAAACTATGAGTCTTAATAGTTACATTTGCTGCATACGTTTTCTCCTAGGGTATTATTTGCCCTCTTGTACTGTCGTGGTTTCTTCGAATGAGTATTTTTTATATTTATATAATTATATATATGTATTTATATAAGTATATCTGTCATTCCTAAACACATAAACGACAAATTTAGGGGCTTCTGAGTTTTCTTTCTTAGAAAAGTTCCCCATCACCCCAAATTTAGAAAAGTGTTTTCTTATATTTTATTCTGTTAATCATTTTATCTTTTTACATTTACAACCTTAATATATTAGAAATTTTTTTGTATATGATGTGGAGTAGGGATCTAATTTGACCATCATGTCGAATGAATAGCATCATTTATTGAAGAATGAACCAAATTTCTTTTGATTTGAAATTCTAACTTCATCCTATTCTTTTTAAAATAAATTTATTTATTTAAATTAGTTTCAAGTATACAGTACATTGGTTAGACATCTGTATTGTTTATAAAATGATTTCCCCACATCCTATTTTTAATTATACTTAAATCTATTTCCAGATTTTTAATTTAATTTATCTATGCATGTTTCTGTTCCTGATGTTTATTCTTCATTGTTGGGTCAGGTGGGAAGGAGCCTAGAGCTACTTTGCTCCATGGTTCCAACAGAATCAACATTTTTGTATAACCTGCTAACCCAGTAAGAAGAATGGGAGACAGCAGAACTGAATGGGAGAGGGCCTAGGCTCTGAGGACTTGAATAAATATCTCTCAGGATGCTGGACACCTTGGTGTTTTGCATGAAGTGTCTATTATCCTGTGTAAATATAGCAGCTAATGTCCTGCACCTCATGTCTCTGTGGGGAAGAGGGGAAGAGGTGAGATTTTCTATTTCAGTGGAAGGCAAAGAGCAGAAAACTTTGGATGAAAGAATTGTGATGCAGAAAACAGTGAGTGCCATTAACTTTCCTTTATTTTTTTGCTATTGCATTTTCTGCTTCGTCTGGTAGAAAACTAATAATTGAAGGTGCCCGAGAAATGCTTGAGGCACCATGTACTTAGTAGCATTCCCTTAAGAGAAGAAGGGGTCTGATTTGAACCAGGAAATTTCATTGTAGGTATATTTCACTCCCAGTTACATCTCTTTTTGCTGTGTCATCGCAGCTTCCTTAATCCACACTTACGGCCTCAATGGAAATTCTCTTGGTAAAGCGAAAAAGAAGGGTTATATTTTTATCTAAAGTTCATGAGTCTGACCATAAAGGGGGACATAGTTAATGATTCACTGAAGGGACTCTCACACCCTGGGGCATGTATTATATACATCATCCTAACTTGTAAAGTTTCATGGAAGTTAGAAAGCATAAAAGCCTGAAAGATGGAAAGACTAAAAACTACCCAGAAAGTCCCACCGTGAGCTCATAATTTCTTCTGTCTAGAATGTTCATTTGAGTTACCCAATGTATAAAGAAACCAGATAAACAGAGTTTCTGGCCAAAGCTGGGGAATATGGAATGTGTTTGGAGGGATGTTATTAAAACTAGCTACAGCCTTATAAGGTATAGAACAAATATGCTACCTATTTTTCCTTGCTTGTGTTATATGTTAAGTGAAATTTCCTCTTTTCTCTTTTACCTACTGTTTTATGCAAGATATATGGGTTGATCTAGAAACTTGCAATTTCATACACTGTTTGCAGAATTTTCTAGCAGCTTTCAGTTAGTGCTAAAAGAGAAGGAACTTTACCTGTGAGAACCTTACCCTGAAGCTAGCTGAGGTAGCGAATGGGACTTTTGATAGTCTCTTTTTGGGTTGTGGGTAAATGCTTTTGGCAATGTTAACCAGAAGCCTTGAAAAAGTATGAATGGAAAGCAGTCCATGTGAGTTGAAAAGCCAAGGGGCAAATGTAGTAAATATTTTTGGTTTTGTATGCTAAACATTTTATCCTCCAGCTGGTAATAGCATACCAGTTCCTCCCCGCTACCCCAGAACTTTCCCTACATGTATTTAATTCCCAATCATGGTGTTCTTCCTTTCCTATAAGTGTGAGCAGGAACAATTGGTGAGTGAGAGGACTGGGAACTGCAACTATTTGGGGTAGGAGTCAGGGAATCTGGGCTTTTGATGTTCAGGGATTTTGGTTCATATTGGACAAATCTTAATTCTGTTCTCTTATTGGTACCAAAATATTTTCTTTTTGCGAAGAAAATGAATTTTTATTTTGTATTTGGACATTATAAATGAGAAAGGATTAAAAAAGTCCAGCTCATATGCAAAGACTATATCAATTCTATTACATATTATGACTCCACATGTCATATGATTAATAATGTAAATTCTATGTGGCAACAAATCTAAGTAGCCTCAATATGAACATAGGTGGGACATAATTTTTGAACAATGTTAAACTTATATTTTAAAATTTCTGATAACCTCTAAATGTTTTTGCATATTTGAGTTCTGCTGTGTTAATTATGATTCTGTCCTCCATTGATAACGTAAATAATATACAATTACTTAGTTTTTCTGTTGTGCTAGGTTATGCATTGTTAGAAGGGGCCAAAGGAGGCATGATTCCTTTTTTAAGTCTTTCATAATGAAATTGTATAAAGAACTTGAAACCCAATTTAGTAGCCAATGGGTAGAGGCTAAGTGTCTGGTGTTGGCTGGAGTACATTCTCTACAACATGGACAAATGTCAGGGCCAGAGATCAGAATAAAAGGAATCAGAAAGTGCTGGTTCCTTGTTTCCAACAGGGTCAACATCTTTGCTTCTTCTGATCACCAGCTCCATCATCTCTATTAGGACAGGGTTAAATGGGGGCAGGGTTGAGTGGGAGAGGCCCGAGGCTATGATGGAGGAATAAATGTGTTCCAGAATGCTGCATGCCTTTGATCATTCCCAGTGTGTTCAGAATAAAGGGTGCCTGATGACACTGTTATTTAAATATTGGGTTCCTGAAGGTCCTGTGTGGTCATGTGCAAGTGTGGGAGTAAATGTTCTGAACTGAAGGTTTCCAAAGAGAGAAGATGAAATGTTCCATTCCAGTGTGTGGGGTCTAAGACGTTGGGTGAAAGTGTGATGGAGTGGAAAACAGTGAGGGTCATTAATTCCCTACTTTGTCTGGTAAAAGCCTATGAAAGAGAGATGCTCGAGAAAAACTCGGAGTACCTAGTGAACCCATTAATAACCCATCAAAATAAGGAAGGAGTCTACATTAAACCAGGAATGAGATGACCCCAAAGGCGCAAGTAAATTTTGTGAGCAGGCAAATTACACTCTTAGCTCATTTTACCTTATATGCCATCTCTAGAGGCATCTTGTCTTGCTCAAAACTTCCTCCTACCCTTCCATCTCCTACTTCATGGAATTTATTTTTGTCCCTTACGCTCATCTCTTTCCCTTCAACCGTAGGGCATTCTCTCCGCCTGGATTGTTCTTCCTTTATGTCATCGTTCCTCTTTTCTTCTGTGAACATTTCTGTGGTTTTTCTGATCAGGTCAAACCCTCTTTTCCATGTTCTTATAACACTATGTACCTGTCATTGTTAACACTCATAAAAATTTGTACTTTTATTTATATGCTGCTTCTTTAATTATATCTGATTATTTGATTAAGTCTCATTTACCAGAATAAAAGATTATGATGATATCCCTAGCTAGAAGTCTTCGCAACTGAGGGTATGTTTCCTTGTTTTCATTTGCTTCAGAACATGGAGGGGTTCCTTCTAGACATATAGATTGTTATGATTTAATCTCTGATAGGCTAGGTATGTCTTGGTTTTAGAGAACTGGTAGAGCAACATAGAAGACTTAGATGACATGGTCACATCACTCATGGATTTAAAATTTAGTTAGGGAGAAAAAATTTACACTTCTCAACTAGAGATACACAATGCTAGGAAAACATCATATTAAGATTGCTTAATAAATTCATCTTTGGTGCAATTCCTCTATTCCAAACACATAACAACAATAGATATGGTTCTCAACTTTTTCTGACTTATTTCACTTAGCATGTTAATATCAAGATCCATCCATGTTGTTGCAAATGGCAGTATTTCATCTTTTTTATGGCTGAGTAATACTCCATTGTATATATGTACCGCATCTCCTTTAACCAATCACCTTGTATCAAAGGGCATTTTGGTCGTTTCCATGTCTTGGCCACCACGATTAATGCTTCAGTGAATACTTGGGTGCATATCTTTATGGATAAATGTTTTCAATTTTTTTTTGGTAGATACCCAGAAGAGGGATTGCTGGGTCATATGGTAATTCTATTCTTAATTTTTTGAGGAACTGTCTTACTGTTTTCCATAGTGGCTGTACTATTAATTTACATTCCCACAAGAAGTGCATGAGGGTTCCTTTTTTTCCCCACAACCTCCCCAATACTTGTTATTACTTGTCCTGTTGATGATAGCCATTTTAACAGGTGTGAGGTGGTATCTTGTTGTGGTTTTGATTTGTATTTCCCTAATAACTAGTGAAGTTGATCATCTTTTCATATATCTGTTGGCCAAATGTATGTCTTCTTGGGAGAAGTGTCTGTTCAGGTCCTCTTCCCATTTTTAAATTAAATTTCAATGTATGCCAATGGACCCCTATCAGAGAAAGATTGGGAGAAGGCAATTTTGCCTTTTCTCTCTACAATGTCCCCTGATCCCTGAGGGGACAGTCACAGAGAGGGCTTGCACACCCATTCACAACTGCTTCTTTATTTGCTGTAGTCTTCTGGGTCTTGTGGATACAGGCCTAATTGGTTTTAATCCCTCAGGTGGAAGTCTTAAAAGTTGGGGCACTAAATTTGGGTTCCTAACACTTTGCTCCTCAGGTAGAAGCTGAGAGTTGAGAGTTCCTTCCTGATCGTATGGCACTGTGTTGGGGGTTGGGATACCAGTTTCACGACTCACAATGGGAAAATCTTCAAATTTCCATTTATATGGACCAGTCAGATGAGCCTAATTCCTATTATTTCAGGGCCTATAGCATGTCTCCTATAGCTGACTGGATTCAAGAATGATTTGTAATTCTAGGGTCTTCACCAAAATTGAAATATGCCAGAATTTGGGCTTCATCTGTTCAGAGCAAACTCTGCATGAAAGTCTGATCTTGAAGTAATCAGAATTTTTGCAATTAGAAGTTTTTCAGAAAATTGTCTCCATTTAGGATTTTCTTATTCTTTTTTTTTTTTTTTTTGGTTTTCTTATTCTTAAGATTGAGCAGAGACCAGACTTCCATGTCTAGTTACAAGATCTCACTGGTTTATAATGCTTCTGATGATGGCCCTAGCCACCAGTGGTCCAGGATGCAATTCAGGTGAGGGACAATAAGATGAACAGAGAAGGGATACAGGGAAGGGATGCTTGAAAAAAATTCAGAGATGAAATGGTCTAGCTGAGTATCCTATAGCTGGGGAGATCATGGCCGCGCTAAACCTTGTAGCATTATATTCAGAAGAATTGGCAACCAGTGTTTGGATGATCATTCTCTTGATAGCTAAAACACAGTCATTGGATTGAAGTTGAGGCTTCTTTTTGTCAGAAGCACTGGGCATAGCCAAGCCAAATTTCAATGACTAAGGTACCAAAAAGTGTCCTAATGTAAGTACTCAAAAATTTGGATCAAGTCAGGGGGCTAGTTAAACTGATTGGGGCTCTTGGTTTGGTGGACATGAGTCAGGAAACATCACAAAGAAAAATTTGTTATGAGTGCAAGGACATTTCATGTGAGAAGTTTGCTGCTCGGTTTGATTTCAAGGATAAAAAGGGGCACAGGTTTGGTACTTTGATTCCACTCTTAGCTCAACCTGAGAGGGGAGGCGATACAAACCTATAAAGAATGGCTGGTCACATCTGAAAGTGTAAATATTGTGCTAGTGTATGAGGAATAGTTCAGAAGGGAGAGGGGAGCTAATGGACAAAACCAGCTGACTTTCCAACTCTGAATAAGGCAGGGGGAGAGATAGTCAGAAAGGAAGGATGGCTGATACAAAGGTCCTTTCATTTTAATGGTCATACAATTATTTCTCAGGAAAGTCAAAGCTAACTTCAGGAAAAGAGCAAACAGATGGGAGTTTCAAGAATTACGGAAATATTATAAAGATCATAAAATTTGTTTGAATTTTCTTACGTCTGTATTCAGATGGTATATCAAGCATCTCAAGCATTTCTGTTAGGACTTTTAGACGACTCTTTTACTAAACAAAACAAAACAAAACAAAACAAAACAAAACAAAACAAAACAAAAGATCTGTGTTATCAGTTTTGGAAAGTCTCCCTGGATTAATTTAAGTCATTTTTAACTCAGGGGAAACCCAGGGGATGCCATCTCTTTCAATGTCCCTACTGTTCTATTGATTACTCTCTTAAAACTTAGTAATTGCCTACTATGTGCCAGGCACTGCAAAGATTCACTAGGAATATTAAATTAATAAAACAAAATTTCTGCTTTTGAGTTACTTCCAAGGTCACTCTCTACGGCTATGGGAATCAGTCGTACCATAGCTCTCTTGGCCTCCATAGACTTTCTTCTAGCTCCTATGAGTGGGGAATGGTCAAGGGTGAGCTGGAATCCAGCTTAGTTGTATAAAACATGTTGCTACAGAGTGTTCACAGGTCTGAGAGTACAATGAATAGGATTGGATGACCTCATGCATGTAGGATGGTCAAGTCCTGGGTGACCATCAGATCTGGTTAGAAACCTTCCTATGCCATTTAATAATGTGACCTTGGGCCAGTTGGTTACCTCAACTGGGCTTGGTTTCCTCATGTGCCACCTGAAAATAATAATACACATTTCCCTTAAGGCGATTTTAATTGTAAGTTGTACCAATATATGGAAATTATTTAGTGCAGTGCCTGGCACACGGTAATTTTCCAATAAATGGTGGACTTTTGATTTCCTAACTGAAAAATGACAAATGATCCTGACATCCAACTCCATTATTTTGATTAAGACAATCCTCCCTCTTCCCATTTCCAAACCAGAATCTATCTTGGGGTCCCAGAGCCTTTTCTTTCCTTCTCCCCAAAGACCAAGGACAAAATTGTCTTCCTTACCTTGTTTGAACTTTTTATCACAGGTTACTTGACATTCTATTTTAAGCTTGTAATTGTTAAGGTTGCCATCACAGCCAGTGAAGATAAAAAGTTCACATGTTTCAGAGGTTTTATTGTAGAAATATCTAAAGTGGATTTCATAGCAGCTGCCAATCTTCTTGTCCAGCTTGCAGGGATCTGCAAGAGGGGTTCCCATTGAGTTAGGACAAATTAGTTAGGACTCAGCAGGAGATCTTGTCTTCATGGGTCCTTAAATATTCCTCATATTAGTCTAGAAATATTCCTATATTCAAAGCCACTGAAGGGCAGCTGGTGTTCTCTTGGAATTAAGATTATATGGCAAGTTTGCTCTTGGGCATGTAAATTGATTACAACTCCAGGTTCTGGCAGTGACTTGAAGAAATAGTAAACAGTGAAACAGCAGTTCTACCAATAGCTAATGCAAAGTGATGAGGTTTTTGTTTCTTATTTTACAGTTTATTAAAGCACAGTCTCTCCATATCTTCACATTTCTCTCCTTTTAACTGCCCACATAGAACATATAATTTAGAATGCTCACTCTCTAGTTTTCATATACCCACTATACCATCTACACCTCAAATTTCAGGTAACCATGCCTGCTGCATCCTCAAAGTAGCATATACATCAAGATGCATAATTTCGGGGGTGATAGTCTTTTGCTCTCATATCCTGTCGTCTTTCTCTCTGTTGCCTTCTCAGAGGCAAACCTGTTTTTATTGATAAGAGTCACATTGCGAGTGGCCAAAACACCAACAACAGGGTTGTATTGGCAACTTGGAGACTGTTGTTTATACTACTCAAGTAGCCTGTCTAGATTTACTCCCTGGTAAAAGTAGCTATTTAGGGACAGTTACATGCATAATCTTATTTTATACAAACACCCTCTGAAGCAGGCGTTTCTCTGATCTACATTTTACACAGGGGAAATCGAGGCCAAGGGAAGGTAAACAATTGAGTGATTTGACTAAGGGCATGCATTTGCTAGGTGGCAGGACCAGAGTTTGAGGTGTCTGACTCACCGTGTAGACTGTGCCACCTCCTCATGCTCTGGAAGCACTGAGCCAATACACATTATCTGTGAAAGAAAGCTTCATCGCTTTTCACATCTACATCCATTAAACAGGAACTATGTGTTCAAGTGTCCTCTATGTGCCCAGAGCCCAGATATTGAAAATGCCTGAATTTGTTCAGTTCCAATCCCCTTTTTCTTTCATTTCAATACATACTCTAGCATCTTTGAAATTTGTCATGAAACCCCTAGTTCAAAATAATTCCAGTCTTTGGAACCCCTGCCGAAGAGACCCCCATCTGGAAAAGACTTATTTGTATCCTAGTTTGTTTTTTTCTCATCAGACATCCACAAGACCCCTAAAGTAAGTCATGCCCTGAGTCAAGGGACTAAGAGTCTATGGGCATTGACACAAGGGGAAGAACTTCCTGGACCGCCTGGATATCACATTATCCCCCAATACTTTCTCCCTCATTCATAATTGATCGTTGAATTTATTTTCTGCTTCAAGTTCCTACCTCTGAGATCTCCACATATCCTGTTGGTAAGTTTAGTAACACCACCCATTAATGGAGTAGCCATCAAGAAGAAGATGAAGAGCCCTAGAAGAAATCCCGGCTCAGCAGGCTTCATGGTGCAGCAAGCAGCAGGTAGGAGAGTCTTGGTATCAACTGATGTTGTATTTTGGACTTGATTTTTTAAAGGATTGAGCCCACTTACCCCAAGGGCCAGGACTGGGTATTACTAGGTGTTGAGTTGAACAGTGAATGCTTGGGTATCCAGCCATGAAGCTGAAGGTCCCAGATTGATTAGACCCCTGATAGTGAATTTCATGTTCATGTAGAAACCATAGAAACTATAGGACCAGAGCCTCTGTGTATGTTTAACCATGGAGGGTAGAACCATCAGAGCAAAGAATTAAAAAAGAATCGTTTCTTTTCCTCTCTTCAGCCTTCTACAACAAGGAAGAGACTGATCATGGTGCAAGAAAAAGACTGTAATAAACACAGTAATAGTAATAGTAAATAACACTTATAAGTACTTCCTTCCTGCCTGGAATGATTTTAAGCTAGCATATATATGTATATATATATACATATATATACGTATTTGAATATATATATATAAGTGAATTATCACATGCACCCCCCCGGGTTAGGTGCAATTATAATCATCATTCACAGATGAAGAAACTGAGGCTGAGGTCAAGTTATATGTACCAGGCGACACATCTAATTATGTAGTGGAAACGAGATTTGAACTCACTACATTATATCACCTAGGAACATAGGACACCTTGGTTCTATTTTCTTGTAAGAGTTTTGAAACTTTGACTCTCCCATTTATACCCTTAGACCACCTGAAATTGATTATTTTTGGTAAGCTATAAAATAAAGGTCCAGTTTCATTTTTCAAATGGTTCTAGACCATTTAGTGATGAGTTCCTCTTTTATCTAGTTATATGATAACTTCATTTATGTATGTGGGATTATTTCTGAGCTCTTTATTTCACTCCACTATATATTCTTCCTCCAAAACCATTCCTCTTCAATCACTTGAATTTTGTATTATTTGTATCACTTTGCATTTTCATATAAATTTTAAAGTCAGTTTATTAAGTTCTTCAAAAGACCCATCTTGGATATTGATTTGAATTGCCTTGGATTTACAGATCAGTTTGAGGAAAATGTCATCCTTACAATATTGTCTTGGTAGGTAGTTCTCCATTTATGTTGTTTTTTTTATTAATATCTTCCAAGAAATGTTTATATTATCCATTTGGGTCTTGTGATCTTATTTATATCTTTGATATTATTGTAAATGGTATCTTTGTATATTATATTTCTTTCTATTTGTTTCTGTTGTATAATATAATTTGTGTTATATATTCATCTTAAGTCTAGTGTAAACATTTCCTTAATGAGTGGTGATGCTGAGTACCTTTTCAATGTTCTTGTTGGTTGTTTTTTTGTTGGTCATTTTTATGTCTTCTTGGAAAAATGTCTATTCCAGCCTTTTGCCCACTTTAAAATCAGGCTATTTGGCTTTTTTCTCCTTAATGAGTTATATGAACTCCTTATATATTTTGGATATTAACCCCTTATCAGACATGTGATTTGCGAATATTTTCTCTCATTCCAGAGGTTGCCTTTTCATTTTGTTGATTGTGTCCTTTGCTGTGCAGAAACTTTTTAATTTGATGTAGTCTCACTTGTTTATTTTTGCTTTTGTTTTCGGTGTCATATCCTCATGTATTCTTCTAGGAGTTTACAGCCTCAGGTCTACAGTTCTTGGAGGTTTCGTAGAGGAATCAAAATCATTGTTCAGTTAGTGGCTTAATCACTTTACCTTTCAGGGATAGAGTACTTTCCGTAACGATGCCTTGTTCCATCTTAGAAGATATTCAAAGATCAGAGACATGGAGCTTGGCTTCTTCGGGAGTTAATTTATATGGAACCTAGAGAAATTTTTTAAAACAGAACTTAAAATGGAATGTACACGTTGATTCCTTTACAAAATGAGAATTTTGGATGAAGGAAGGATTGAGGGGACACGAATAATAATAGTAACATTCTCCTTAGACTCTTTCTTTGCCAGGCACTGGGGTATGTGCTATGCCTGTGTCATTTCATTTCTTCTCATGATACACCTGAGGGTAGGTATTATTCAGCTCCATTTACAGATGAAGAGAAAGGAAAGGGCCCTGAGAAGTTGGAGACACCCAGCTTCTTCAGGTCAGCAGGGCAGAGCGGGACTAAATCCCAGAGCGGCCAGGGCCCTTAGCCCTTACTCTGTCCTCGCACTCCTTTGTGAATGGATGTTTCTGAGCTCCTTTCTTTCTTTGTTTTTTTCAGCTTATTCTAAATTTTCAAAAGCAAATATAAATTAGTTTTTAAGAAGAATAATGTATAAAGGGAGGTTGAGTCCAGCAGGCCTGAGGGGTTCTGGACTATGCGGTGAAGATTTTCCTTGTGAGAACAATTCATCAACATGACGATTAGTTTACTTCTTGCTGGCCTCCTTCATACCCCATTCAAAAAATCAGAATTGTAGCTTCACTATGTGCAAGACGTGATATTTGGTTTTAGCGTTCTGTGGCCAAGAAGTCAGATACAGTTCCTGCTTCATGAGACTCGTATTCTAGATAGAGAAAATGCTAAGTTAAACAATTACAGTACAGCGTGATAAGGGTTAATATAGGGGCAAGATAGGGTGCTATGAAAGGACAAAGAAAATGTCGTTTAATATAAAACTTGAAGCATGTGTGGGAGCCCGTCGGGAAAGCGGGAGAAAGACATTTTGGGCAGAAAGAAGAGTTAGAGTCAGAACATAGAGAGAGAGTGCCTGGAGTCTTGGAGAAAGAACAAGTGTAATGAGGCAGATTTCTAAATATGAAAGGGAATGAGGAACTATGAGGCCTGAGTTGAAAGCAGGGTAAAGAGTGTCCGTAGAAAAATTCAAGGGAAAGAGGAAACTGAAAATCTACTCAGCAGAAGTAAACTGAGCCACCCAAGGTGGCGACCCCTTGAGAAGAAGACATCCCAAGCATTGGGTTTATATTTCAGCTCCACCATTGGCCTGTTGGCTAATGCTGAGCACAGTGCTTTAACTCTGTGATCTTCAGTTTCCTTGTCTGTAAACTGGGTGTTACGGCTGTTGTGAGGACCAAGTGAGATGAAGCATGTCATAGATAAAATGTTAATTCACATTGAAAAAGCTGAAAGCCCTTGACAACACCCATCAGAGCCCAGGCTGCATGGAAGACTGCGACGAGTCTGCATGGGTTATCTGTCCTCCATTCCAGGTCACCACGGGAAGCTCGACACTGTATTTTCTGAGAACAAGATCAGCACTTTTCTTGGGCCATCTCTGGCACATCTCCTTCTTCACCTGAACTTCCCAGCCAACACTAGGGTTTCCAGAGCAGAAATGATCAGTTGAGGAGAACCATTCTGCAGAGAACAGGCTGCAGGGTCAGAGAGAGCAAACACCCTGGCACGTGGATCTAGCAGATATTACAGTTAATGAGATGCATCAAGAGTATGGTCTGAGCTGATCCTAGCAGAAGATAACAGGATTCGGTGCTGTTTCCATAGAAGACACAGTCAGGTTTTTGGCCATCTTTTTCTGCCCATCCAAGATGAAGTTCTGCCTTTTTGGGAATGTGTTGAGATGGGGCTTACTAAGGCCCTTATATGCACAGCCATGTAACCCTGAAACTACAATAAAAATATCCTGTAGAGTTTCACCAGTCACCTTTAGCTCACCTTTCACCTAGATAATACCTGTGTTCTTACTATGAGCTCAGTATCTTCCTGTGGCGTGGGCCCTGGATCATGTAACGACACTGATGCATCCACTGATGGCCCGTGTGTGGCCTGCACAGTTAATTATGCACAAGATGCAGAGGAAGTTAGTGTGGCTGACTCACCAGGGCCTCCACTTGCTTCCATTTGTTGAACGCCTTCATACATGGTTAATAAAAAGACAGTCTAAGTGGAAATATCACCATTCTAACTTGGAAACTCCAGTGACTTCAGAAGGACAGTTAGAAGACTCTAAGTTCCTCATTTTTCCCCAAAGAGTCTGAAACAAAATCCATCAAGTTATGAATAGTAGCTTTGTTCTGGTGGTGGAGTTAGAGAAGACTCCGTTTTGCTCACCTTTCTTGTAATACTGGTAAAGTAATAAAGATGATCCTTTTTTTTTTTTTTTAAAGAGGAAAAAATCTAGAACCCAGAAAGAACGACTTGCTAGCAGCTTCCAACCTTTGCAGGGTCTCTCCAAGGACCAACTTCTCCCATTTCACATGGCCTCATTAATCCTCACAAAACCTGAGGCGTAGATGTCCTCTTCATTTGTCCCATGATGAAGCTGATAATCTCAGAGATAGTGAGCTGACCAAGGCCACACAGAGTGTGAAGAGCTCAACTTGACTCCCTGCCCAGGGCACTGCCAATCCGGGGGCGGGCAGAGCCTGTTCCTCAGCACAGGCTCAGATCTGAGTGCCCTGTGCTCCCCCTGGGGCATTACTCTGCCTCCTCATATTGCTCTAGGTTTAATAACCTACCCTGGACCACATCCTGCCCCATAGAGAAAGAACATAGCCCCAGGAGGGGAATAATGAGGAGAGGCACAATTTAAATGACAAAAGCTATTCTGACCTTGTGGGAATATTGGTGCCTCTAGAGAGGCTAGAGGAGGAAATGGAGAAAACTCACTCCTGGAATGCCAGGCCAAACCTGGATACTGACAGAGTGCCCGTGCAAACATGCATCCATTGCCTGCCATGCTCTTTCTCAAGTTTTTCTGTTTAGGTCTGTAGGAGAAAATTATTTTCAAATATCATCTGGTGAAATTTTGTTCTCAGAGATGTAATTTTTAATTTTCCATGACTTTCATCTTTAAAACTAGACCATGAAGGAAAGTTCTCCTGCCATAGGGAAAGCAGAACCCCAGATAACCCAGTGACAATAGACAGTCATACTCATGCTTCTGTTTCCCATGTGGAGGCTTGAAAGATGTGGGGTTTAATTG
Organism: Eidolon dupreanum; assembly: GCA_028627145.1. Classification (NCBI taxonomy): domain Eukaryota; kingdom Metazoa; phylum Chordata; class Mammalia; order Chiroptera; family Pteropodidae; genus Eidolon; species Eidolon dupreanum. Next base: position 8,186,599 of record CM053504.1, read on the forward strand.
CAAGGGCCAGTCTCTTGAGAGAGAAGTGGCTGCCTAATAGCTAAAATTTACTGAGTGATTATTATATAGAGCTTGCATGGGTTACCTATTTTAATCTCACTATTATTGTTGCAGTCTTAAAGATGAGGAAGCTGGTGCCCTGAGAGGTAGATTAACTTTCTTGAGGTCACTCAGCTAAGAAGTGGTAGAACCAGGGTTTGAGTCCAGGTGTCTGGCTCTGGGCCCATACATCATCACTCTGTACCTTGTCTCATGTGTTGGGTATTGTGCTCAGGGCAGGGAACATGGCAGAAAATAAGACAGTTTAGAAGCTCACTATTTGAGTCTCCTGCCTTGTGAATCTTTGGGGACCTCATTTGGGCCTTAGAACAATCTTGCAAGGTTGGAAAGAGTCCATGTTTTATGCATGAGAAAAAGAAAGACAAAAATGGGGAATTGTTTTACTCAAGGTCATAGAAAGACATAGTTGCAAGATAGGATTAGAAACCAGGTGTCTCCTCAGTACTCTGATGCCCTTTGCTCTGGGAGTGCTCTCCAGTCATTAGACTTGGGGCCAGTGCCAATTCCCGTTCCGATTAACCAGATCTTCCCTTGGACTTGGAGGCTCTCCAGAGCCCAGGAATACTAGGGGCCAAAGGCTGGTGTTTGGTGAAAGAGGGCAAGGAAAAACAGAATAATTTTGCTTTTGGATTTTGGTGACACTTGCAGCCCAAATATAGTGGCCCAGGCCCAAGGGATAAAGGTGAATTCCAGGACAGGGCAGGACCTGTGGATGGACGGGTTTGTGGGTGTGTCTCGAGAGGTAGATTTAGAGGGTCATAGATGTGGTGATGGGGAGAGGAGGATTATACAGTTCGGGAGTGGAGGAAGGCCCCTAATCATGACATTTATGGAATATGTTATTGGTAAAGAGGAGAATGTTAGAGAATGTTAGTGGCTGGTGAAGATTCTTCCACTGAGCTCCTACCAGCAGCTCCTGGGTAAGGACTGGGCATGAGAAGCCCCTTAACCTCTTCTGGATATTCTTGTCGTTTAATGCAAAGACTATCCCCACAGAAGGCAGAATAGCACTGAAATCCTTTTTGACAATCTTCCTGCAATATACAGAACTGGGTACAATTTCCAGGGTCCAAAAGCCAAGGAACTGCCAGGAAATCAGCCACCCTGATCTCCCTTGTGTGTCACACGGAGGTGGAATTAGATTTTGTCCTTCGCTGCTGCCTGTAAGTTCTCAGTAGGGAAAACCAGGGCTGGGATATTTGATCAAAGACAGAGTCGGTCAGAACCCTGCATCCACTGGTCATTCACCAACCTTGCAGATCAAACGCCAAGTCCCCATAGACCCTGGTTGGGTCCAGTTCCAAGGGAATGAACAGTGTGTGTGGTGAGCAAGAGAGGGCTGTGTAGGCCCATTTGCACTGATGATGTAGTCTCAAGCAAGACGTAAGGCCTCTCCTAACAATATATTTTATCCTGGGGCCAACCTAATGTGTTATTTGTGTATAGAGAAGATCTGGGGAAAGGTTGAAGACCACACAGCACACTAAAGGTACTGGCATCGGAATGCTAGAACTCAAATTGCAAATGATTTCTGCGGGTGACTTCTTTCATGGGGAGAAGGGTCAGTATTTTAGAATAGGGTCAGCTTCTGGGGTCAAAGATCAGCTTCTCCTTCTTCCCAGATAGCTACTGATCAGGAGGCCAGAGCACCAGGAGGCCCCCACTTTCTACTCTTAGAGAAGAATATGCATCTTCAGGCTGACATTCTATTCTCCCCACACCCCAGCACTCAGGTCAAAGCCAAGACCACCTCTGCCAGGATATCCTGCCCCAGGCCTTTAACTCACAATCTTCCCTCTGTTTCCTGAGTCCTAAGGCATTAAGGAAGGGCCTCATTAACCCCTTTATCCAAGCCCAGGCAGGTCTTAAATTTTGTATCTTGCGACTTGCCCTTTCTTTAGGGCAAATGTCATAGGTGAGGCATTCTAAAAACCTCTATTGATTTATTGCTCTGCAGGTATTTTCAATTAGAAGAGGGTTTGTAATATATCATGCTAATCTGAAAAGAATAAATAAATAAATTAGGGGCTAAACTTTTAACAGCAAACGACACCAGAGATGGGGTGAAAGAAACCGAGGCCTAAGCTGTCAGTAATCTTGCAGAGACAAGCACCCAGATTCACCCTGGGTCTCCCTGTCATTCCATGGAACTGGTCTCCGCTTTGGACAGTTTGGGTTCAGTGGAACTGTGTGGAGAAGGGCTCCATGAGCCAGGAATCTCAGAAAGGTTGCCCTTCTCAAGTTTTGACTCCTCTTCTGGGTATCTGGTCCCGGCCTCACTTATCTCTCTTACTTGTCTTTCAGAAAGCTTCTTCGTGCCTTTCCTCAAATTTTAGTCCTTAATTCTGCAATTAACACTACCCTGCCATTCTCTTGCAGCTTTCTTAGCCTCTCTCAGTTACAAACCTTCTCTGAGACTCCTAAAGCAGGACCTTACCTACCTCGACACTTGAGATACCACACGTATTCCTGCTCCGAGCCCCCAATATTCTGAAGATGCTCTCCCCACAGAAGAGCACAGGTATGATGCATAATAGTTCATTTCTCATTTGGTATTGGTCAAGGTCAACATTGCTGTGGCTAGCTCTCTCATTAGGTTGAGCTGGGCAATGGCGGCTGCTGAGATGTTAAACCCTGGTAATTGCACACGTACTGCTGAATTTTTAAAATGTGAAATAAAATGCAAGACTTTCTTTTCTTTCCTCCCAAACATCCTCCAAGGCCGAGATTATGTAAATTCCAGCTTAAGTCCTGCAGACTTAATTTCCCTCTCTGTTTTAATGCTTGAAAAGGTGGCCCAAGCATCCATGAAGGAACCAGGGCAGCAAGAGTAATGAGGCTGATAACATTTAGAGTAGTTAATACTTATCGAGCATTTACCGTGGTCCAGTAAGAGTGCTCTATGTCTGCATGTCATTTTCTCCTCCCAGCTATTCCAATATTAACTCCATTACAAAGATAAAATCTGAGGCCCAGAAACTACCCAAGATCACTCATTAAGCAACAGAGCAGAAATTCAAACCTAGATCTTGCCGACAATAAAACTGGGACTTTCGAACGTGATATTGTGTTTTTTCATGAGGTGTACCCCGGCTCTCAGCCTTTAGTTCCTTTCACCTCTACAGTTGCTTCTTCCCTCTTCTGGGCTCATACTCAGCAACTACTCAAAAAATGTTGCTTGGGACATCCAGGGATCCAGCTGTGGTGCCAGGCAGATCAATAGCAGAAGCTGGAGAAGCAGCCCAGGCTTCATGCTGCTGGCGGGATGGGTGGTAAAAAAAAAGTCCTGGCTGAAGGCTGCTGGGTTCAACCAGGCGCAGAGAAGGAGGGAAGAGGGAAAAGTGAAGGCATGCTGTGATTAGGTAGAGGTTTCAAAGCCACACTCCTTTCATCCCTTTATTTTTGACCTTGTTATATCTCTCATCCATCTAGGTCTTGTTAACATTCTTTCACTAAATTTTTATGATTTTCCCCATGTAGAGTTCTGGCATATGTTTGTCACATTTATTCCTAGAGGCTTGAATTTTTAAATGAAATCATAAATAGTATTGTAATTCTTTAATTAATTCTTTTCATTTGTTAGTAGTATAGATAAATAACTTTTGTATATTAATCTGTAACTAGTTACCTTGCTAAATTTTCCCGTTGCTTATTATAATTTCTTGGTGTATGCTTTTTGGTGTTCTGTGTAGTCAACCATCATCTGCAAATAATAATTTATATTTTTCCTCTTCAAACTTTATGCTCTCTGAGATGCCATGTTGTACGAGCCAGGACCTCCATACATTATTTTATAGAAGTGGTGACAGTTTATAATCTTGTCTGATACCTTAATTTAAATGAAAACTTCTTAAGTTTCCCTTTTTAAGACAGTGTCTATTTAGGTTTCTCATAAATATCTTTTATCAGGTTTAGAAATTTCTGTTTCAATTCTGACATACCAAGAAAATGTTCATTAGTTTATGTGAAATTATATCCATTGTGTTTTCTATATATATTGAGATAATAGCATTATTTTCTTCTTTAATCTGTTAATGTATTGAATTACTTTTCAAATTTTCTAACATTAAATTGTTCTTGCACTTCTCTAGTAATCTAATGTGATCATTGTGTATTATCATTTTCATATTATTTGATTTTTAGTTTGCTATTTAAAATTTTTTTAGTTTGCTATTTTTAAAGAATTTTACATCTCTGTTCACAAGGGAACCGGGCCTGTAAACTTCTTTTCTCACATCGTCCTTGTTTGTTTTTATAGCAACTTTACATTGACCTCATAGAATGTGCTGAGTAGCTGTCCTTTATCAATTCTTTGGAAAGTTTTGTGTACAATGAAGATAATTAGTTACTTGAATCTTTAATTCGGTTTTTTCTTTTTTGCACAAATATGCTCATTTGCCCCTCGTTTTTATTATTTACCTATTTATTTATATACTTACTTACTTATTTATTTATTATTATTTTTTTAGGTGAGGCAACCCTTGGTTGACCTCACAGATTGCAAGGACCTTGTCAGCTTACAATCCCTTATTTTTAATTAAAATTTTTTTTACGCCTACAGCACCTGGTCTTCCTAGGTGTTGTTGTTTTCATTTAACAGAACATCTTGCTTTCCCTTTTCTTACAGCTGTGTTCTGTGCTACCATATGCACACAGCTTAGCCATATAGCCAATCTCCTACATATGGGCATTTATGTATTTACCAAGATTTTGCTGTTACAAATACACTGCGATGAACGATTATGTGCCTATTTTCTACATTGTTGAATGTGTAACATCAGGGTAAATTTCCAAAAGTGTGATTGTTGGTTAAAATGGTAAATTCATATGTAGTTTTGCTAGATAGTCACAAATTCTATTCCATAAAGGTCGTATCATTTTGTACTGTAACCGACCATGTATATGTTTCCCATAATAGAATGTGTTGTAATGCTTTTGAATTTTTTGCCAAAATGATAAGTGAAAATGTTATCTCTGCAGTTGCTGAGGTTCATTTATGTTGTAGTACGTATAAATCAGTACTTCATTCATTCATACCACAATTTGCTTATTCATTCATCTGTTGATAGACATTCGAGTTGTTTCCAACCTTTAGTGATTGTGTATAGTGCAGTATGAACATCTGCATACAATATTTTTAGTACCTATTTTCAATTTTGAGTAGATACCTAAGAGTGGAATTGATGGATTATATGTTTAACTTTGTATGTTTAATTTTTTGAGGAAACTGTGAACTGTTTTCACAGTAGTTGAACCATTTAACATTTTTATCATTAATGCATGAGGGTTCCAATTTCTCCACATCTTTGCCAACACTTATTATTTTTGTTTTTTTGAATTATAGCCATCTATGTGGGTGTGAAGTGGTTCGTATCTAATTGGGATTTTGATTTGCATTTCCTTAATAACTAATGATGTTGAGCATCTTTTTATGTAATGGTTGATTGTATATCTTCTTTGGAGAAATGTCCATTCAGTCCTTTGCAATTTTGTAATTGGGTAGTTTATGTTTTTTTCCTTGAATCTTATGAGTTCTTTATACATTCTGGATATTAGACACTTATCAAATGTATTGTTTTCAAATATTTTCTTCCACTTTTTAAATGGTCTTTTCACTTTTTAAATAAAGTTATTTGATGCACAAATGTGTTTTTTCACTTTAAGTCCAATTTATCTATTTTTCCTTTGTTGCTGTGCTTTCAGTGTCATTTTTAAGAATCCATTGCCTATACTTGGAATTAATAATAAAATAAAACTTAAAAAAATTAAAAATAAAAAAGAATCCATTGCCTAATCCAAAGTCATGATGATTTACCTCTCTCTATATTTTTAAAGAATTTTATAGCTTACGTTTAAATTGTTAATTAACTTTAAATGAATTGTTGTATATAATGAGAGATAGAGGTCCAATTCCATTCATTTGTATGTGAATACTCGGTGTCCCAGTACCGTCTGTTGAAGTGACTGTTCTTGGTCTTTGCACCCTTTTTGAAAATCAATTTGCCATAGATGTGTGGGTTTCGTCTGGCCTCTCAGTTCTATTCCATTTATCTATCTGTTTATCCTTATGCCACGACCATACTTTTTTTGTAGTTGAGAAGAATATGTATTCTGTTGTTGCTGAGTGGAGCGTTCTTTTACGTCTTTTAGCCTTATTCAATGTAAGCATCCCCCTCTGGAATCCAAAACTTCTAAATGCATAGAACCTAACATTACAGGAATAAAAAGCACAAATCCCTGGGGGTGATCTGGAGTGTGGCTACTGGTTCTGGACTTATGCATTCTGTCTACTGGAGATGTTGCAGCATACAATGGCTTTTGGTTCAAAGTAAATTTCCCAACCAGAAGGTAAGTGCTCCATCTTGACAGTGTCATCTCCAAATGGGCAATTTATATGTTTCTTCAGTAGGCCAATTCACAACTGTGTCAGGTTGACAGAGTCTGGGTGATATAATATGGGATAGAACCATGGTATCTTGTGATTATGGACCTGTTATTGCACTCTGGTGTAAATTTGTCAATGGGCTTGAAGTGGTTTTGGCTGAGGCACTGCAGACAGAAAAGCCAAATCATGCTCCCAGAATATGTGCCTCTTCTACTCAATGTGAGTCACTCCCTTTCCCAGGAGGAATGGGTCTGATGTTCTAAACTTGCATCAAGTGGCTGATTCAATTCCTGAGACTGGTGCTGTATCAAAGGCTCAGCCTTGGTCTGTGCTGCAGCTAAGTTGTACCTTCAGCAAAATAGTAGCCACATCAGCTGTGTTAGCTGCCGGGCTCATTGTGACAAGCCCATGCATAGCCTACATCTGTCATCATAGTTACTCTATCCATGGGTCCATTGTGAAAGCACTGGTGTGGCTAAAGGTAGAGACTGGCTTGCAGTAACTGGCCAAGATATTTAGTATACCCAGATGTATCTTCTGTCTGAGTTCTAAGATACCATTCTTTCCATGTCTTCCTGTAGTGTTTATCTCTCTGATATACTGATAAGTAATTATATAATATCTTTTATTATACAATTAATTATAATTAATATGCAATAATAAAGCTGGAAAATACATATGTGTATAACATATTTTTCCAGCTTTATTAAAATATAATTAATATATTACAATTGTATCTTAATAAAGCTAGAAAAAGTACATGTTTTATACATAATATATCCAATATACATGTTTTCCATCTTTAATTAAGATATAATTAACGTATCACATTGTGTAAGGATAAGGTGTACATGTTAATTTGACACACATGTTGCAAATGATTTGCAATATATAAGAATATCAAACTAATATCCATCATATCACATAATGATATGTGATATTTTTTGATATTTTTGAAAAAATGATATTTTTTCTGCATGATGAGAATATTTGAGATCTACTCTCTTAGCAACTTTCTAGTATATAATACAGTATCATTATCTATAATCACCATGCTGTATATTAGATCCCTAAAATCTAGTCATCTTATAACTAAAAGTGCATACCCTTTGCCCTAGATCTCCCCTGTTGCCCCAGCCTCCAACCCCTGGTAACCGCCACTCTACTCTCTGTTTCTATGAGTTCAACTTTTTAGATTATACATATAAGTGATATTATATAGTATTTGTTTTTTTGTGTGTCCAACTTATTTCACTTGTATGCCTCAAGTTTCATCTAAGTTGTCACAAATGGCAAGATTTCCTTCTTTTACCTGACTCAATAATATTCTGTTATCTATCTATCTATCTATCTATCTATCTATCTATCTATCTACACACACACACACACACACACACACACACACACACACACACACAATCTATATCTATATATATACACCACCTCTTCTGTATTCATCCAATTAAGGACTTGTTTCCATACCTTTTACAAATATAATGTTTGTTCTTCTCTTTTTTTTTTACCATGTAATTTAATTTGTAATTAAATATAGAAAATACTATATCTATCAGGAAAAAAATTCTGTTTGCAAAAGAAAAGCATTACTTATGTGAGAGGAGGAGCCGTCTCTGCAGGAGGCCGAGGCCCACTTGGAACAGGCCATGGAAGAGGCAGGTGCAGGGGAGGAAATGAGGACTCCTTGCCCTGCCCTGGCCTGGCCAGTGAGACAGGAGGAGCCCAGAATAACCTGTGCTTTCTTTCCTCCATCCTCACGCCAGCTCTCCAGCGAAGCCCGTGCCAGACGTTAGAACTCACTGCTCTGGCCGGACTCATGTCAGCCCAGGCTCTGCTGCCCATCCTGCTTCTCTGTGTGCTGCTGCTGCAGGCCCATGGAGGGTACCACAAGAAGAAGAGTAGGTGATGGGCTGGAGGGCAGGATGGGGAGGGGGGAGTGGGCCGTGTCCAGCTACAGAGGATCTAGGAATTGGAACCTTTCAGGACATCCTGCTCTGACCACAGCACGACGAAGACTCTGGGTCCTCCCAAACCATGGCCCTCCAGCCCCTTTACCGGGCCCTGAAACTAGTGATGGGGGTGGAGGGGGACCTACATCCATTCCAAAAATCCAGAGACATATGGTACGTACAATAGTGAAAGGGCCACAGCGCTGAGAATCAGATGAGAAAACAAAACAACTCTTCTTTGATTTATGCACATATGTGACAGGTCGACAGCCAGAGATGTTTATGGGAATAGGTGAGGAACGAAAAGATATTGGGAAATTAAATTTTGGGGTGTGCAGGGTCAGATTACAATTATCATCAGAGGAACCAGGATGGTGGCTGTGGAAGGGAAATATTGAAAGTGCAATTTCCTTAGAAGGTGCAGGAAAACTGGACAGTGACAGTGACGAGAAAAGACAGGGCAGAGAGGAAATCTGTCTTCCTCTCTGGACCCTGCAAATTCTGGAGAGTGGGGAGGGTTTGCAGGATGTCTCAGACTTTGCTGAGTTTTCAGGGTCAGAGTTTAGATTCTATGGGGTGACTTTACCAAGGCTAAGACTGATATGAGACACAGGGTCCCGGCTGCAGGAGTGTGGAGAGGGTCTAGGAAGCCCAGGCATTGACTGAGAACTATTGGGGTAAAATGAGGGTAATGGATTTAAGATACAACCAATCACCAGGATTCAGTGAGAGGCAGAGAGTGAGTTCCTGGAAAAGCCCAAAACTGTTATGAGTGGGACCTGGGTTCTGGAGTCGTAAGGGAACCTGGAGCTTGAGAGGAGTGCCCTGTGGAGGCTGATTCCATTGACCCTTCTGCTCCTTTTAGGTGCCAAGGTCTGTGAGAAGCGGCCCAGTGTAAATGTTTGCCACAACCACTGTTCATTTTTCCAAAAGTGTACAAAATCAGATACTATATGCTGTTCTACCTACTGTGGGAATGTTTGCATGAGCCTCCTGTGAGTGGGAGAGGGGGCTGGGCTGTGCATCCTGCTCCCCCAAACCTCTGTGTATGGCTATGCTTGTGGCCAAAACACAAGGACCTCAAATCTCAGGCCCCAGGGGACCAACAGCAATGTCACCCTCCCCTCTGTCTGAACTTCTTGTTCCTGTTGAATAAACCAGAACAAATGGCAGGGACCTGTCTGTCTATTTGCCTGTCAGTGCTGTGGTCATTGAGAACCCCGTGTGTACCTCACAGTGCCCCCGCCTCTCTGGAGCCCAGTCCCGGATCCCCCTCCTTTGTCATATTCTCTGCCCTCTCTCCTTTGGCCCACGAGCCCCTGCCAGCCCCCAGACACTCAGCCCCCTTGTTGCTCTGCTCATTGAGCCAGCACTTCCAGGGACAGAAACCGCTCATGCGTGGCATCCCCCAGGACCAGTGAGAACACTCCTCACCCTGGAGTCAGCAGGG
>CM053504.1:8196957-8214595 GCA_028627145.1 Eidolon dupreanum
CAAGTGAACCGTGGGAGAGGTGGAAGCCAGACCCCAGGGCACAGAGTAGGAGGTCCCCAAGGAGTCCTCTTCTTCAATTTGACCCACACCTGTCTCTCTCCCCCCATTCTCCTTGTGAAGTTCACATAACTCTCTCCTTACAACGAAGAAAATGAATCCCAGAGAAGTTAAGCGACTTGCCCAAGACCAGACAGAGTGAGAGGCCATTCACGATGCAGCAGGAGGGGGGTGAACCCCTGTGTGCCCGTTTCTCTTCCATTACAGAGACCAGAGCATGGAAGGGGGTGCCTGTGCTAACCGCAAACTTCCCCCTCTCCATCTTCCACCAAGATGGCTGCTCTCACCACGGGGCCTGGTACGAGGTGTCAGGACCTGAGACTCCAGTGCCTTCCATTAACTGACTGGTTCCTCCCTTTCCTCATTCTCTCCTTTCTTTCTTTCTTTCTTTCTTTCTTTCTTTCTTTCTTTCTTTCTTTCTTTCTTTCTTTCTTTCTTTCTTTCTTTCTTTCTTCTTTCTTCTTCTTTTTTTTTTAATCTAGAGGGGAGCCACATGAGGGGCGAACAGGTGGTTCATGGTGATGCCGCTAAGGAGTAGTTGGCACAGTATGGCTATGGGTCTTGCCCACGGTCTCATGGTGAGCCAGTGAGAGTTAGCCACTGGGTGCAGGCCCCCCGCTACTCTGTGCAATCGCAACTCCTCTGAAATGGTCCTAGGTTAGATCCAGGGACTGAGTCATGTGGGGCCAGTCGGGCGGGACGTGGAGTCAAGTTGAAGGACTCAGGCAGGCAGGCCCTGCTGGAGGCACGTGTGCAGTGTCCTGCTCCAGTCCCGTGCTTCCTGCTGGGCAGCAATGAAGGAGACGTCAGAGGAGGGAATCTGCCTCCATCAGGCCAGAGCCTCTGACCCGCCTCAGAAGCATCACAGGGTTCCTGGTGTAGGAGTATCTTCTCCACCTCTACTCAGAGCTGCCCTTGGACAAAGGGGACTTAGGAAAGACATCATGACCGACCAGCACAGACCTCATCAGAGGTAGGTAGGTGGTAAGGCTGTGCTCCACAGGAGTTCTTGTTTGGTGCTTCCTCAGGTAGCCTCACTCTCCACGCATCTTCCCAGTGCTCGGCCATGCCCCACACACCCCGAGAGAGACGATTAAGAGAGGTGAAGCTATCTGCCAGGGCCCACATAGGGAATGACCTCCCACGTCCCCAAGTTCAGTGCTCCCTACCACGTGGGTACACTATGGGTGCCAGGCTGACCTATTCCTCGCCCCCGCATGAACACAGTGGACCATGGATTATTCTGGAAACAGTTGTTCTTCTCTCTTGAGATAACTGGTGCCCTGACCTGTGTTCCAGAGAGCTCTCTGGACCCAGCCCAGACTCCACCCAGCTCCGCCCCAGAACTCAGAGGCTACACCTCGAATGCTGGGAGGAATTCTTGCCTGGACGTCAGTGCATGTTCTGTCTTTACTGGAACAACTGTGTGCCTCCCTATTAAGTAGAGTAGAGCAGTGAAGACCTCTGGAAGACCTTGAATCTCATGGAGGCGGAGAAGAAGCAAATGTAAATTTTGCCATGACCTGGGTCTCCAAAATGTTAAGTCTGAACCTGTGGAGAATTTCAATTAGAGTTGGTCAGTTTGTGACAAAGCAGCTTTATAGTTGCCATGGCTTTTGCATTGTTTGTTCTCATGTTCCTGACCTGCTCCCTCTCTGTGTCAATGCAGATGGGAGGAGTCCAGAAATATCCTCCCATTTTGTACATTGTGATGTCAGTCAACTTTTGCCTTGTTTCCATCTTTTGGTTGCCCCCAATGCTCACATGGTGTCATACCGATGTCTTCACCAGCAAAGTGTGTCCCACCCGACATCTGATAGCTATCTGTGTCGTAACAAACCTAGAATGCTAATTAAGAAGCTACAGAAAGTTATCTGGAATGCAAAGGGTGGATTTAGGTGCTGAGTGCAGTATCTACCACCAAGAAAGGCACACGAGCCTCAAATAAAATAAGAATAGGCAAGACATGCAGGATTCAAGGAAAATCCTGTCCAGAGGAAGTTGTTCCTAAGTTTAAAATTCTACCACTAAAATTACATTCTTTAGAAATATACCCATCAGTAATGTAGTGTCCAGTGTCTTAGCTTGGGCCTTCCTGGATTTCACTTCCTGAAAATCATTAGTGAGAGGGTGAGAGGAGGTAGAAGTAGGAATCTAAGTTAGAGGGCATGAAATATTGATTTTCAACATGATTCTGGGTCATTGTTGCTGTGTGTATGATGATCCTTTTTCATGTTGATTCAGGTTTTCTTTTATTTATGGAAAGTTTCTTGGATTGTAGTTTTTAACATTACTTTTTAAAAAAACTCCAATTATATATATTTAGATTTTCTTTGCCCATCTTCTTTATTACTCTTTTTACCTCTTGTTTTTACTTTTTGCATTTTATTTTTGGTCTTTTGGTTTCTTTCATTCTTTTTCACAATATCTCTTACAATTTATGTCTCGAGTATCTTATAATAATCTTTACTTCCAAGATGAATTTGATCTCTTTCTTCAAGTTTTTATGTTTTATCAACCCCTTACTTCATATCTTCCTGTTTTTTCCTACTTAAATGTTGTTTTAAAATGTCTGATTGAAGGTATTTTGCACATGTTCAAATGTTTGTTTACAGATATTTAATTAAAGTTGTGGTGTTGTATTAACTTTTTTTCTGACTCAAGGTTATTCTGGGGGGAGAATTTTTTTTCAACAAAAATACTTCAATTTCTGTTGTTTTCTTTAATAGCAGTTTTACATTGAAGCTATCTGCTATTTTTCTGCTGTCTTTATAACGTTTTATTTTAATAGATCAGCAGTAACAATTTTAAACTCAAATTGTTCTCAGCTTTGGCCACTGGGAGCTCTTTCATGTCAATTCCTGTTTCCCCATGATTTTGAATTTTGAGCATTTCCTTACTTTCTGACCTTAAAAGATGGCCCAGTCTCATCTTGTATTTTCCAAGCCCAGTACCAGAATCAGCCATTTCTCTAAGAAACGTTGGCCCATTAATTGAAAAATGGTATTTAGAAACCAAGATCTGGGCTCTTGGTGTGTTTATTGCTACTGTGTCACTGCTTTCTAGGTCATTTCAGCAGGCATAGCTAGAAAATATAGGTATGTATAACTAATCCGTGTATACAGATGTGTCTATATTTCTGCATCTGCTTATCTGTATATAGATTAAACTAAACTCAAGTTCATATTGATGTCTCTGACTCTAATCCAGGGCCCCAGAGTTCATATTAGCATTCTCCCTTTGCTTATTTCTAACCTCTTTTCTGTGACAGTTAGAAACCTGGCTCCTATCATCTACCAGTTGTTCACTTATTGTTTCAATCTTGTATGCATGTAAAGTAGTTTTAGAATTGTTTACCCATATCCTGTGAAAAACCAATTTACTACTTGCTCTTTGAAAAAACTGAATGAGAGGGCTGCTTGCCAATTACCCACGTTAAAATGGCTTGTGAGAAATAAACTTCTATTTTGTGAAGGCCATGAGACTAGCCATCTGTTCTAAGGCATGAGATGGGGAATGAAGCATTGAAAGCTTATGTACACTGTAGGATGGGGACAATATTGGGGGTTATAAGGACAATCAAGGGTAGGGGAATGGAGTAGAAAAAAGCCAAAGGTTATTGTTTGCAAATGAGTTTACTTGTCAAGGATTTGCTCCTGTCCAGCCCTCAGTGAGAATAGACTAGTGTCTCAGGTGAGAGGTTAGGGTTTTAGATATCTTGCAAAGATTTTCTGCAAGAGAGAAAGGTTAGATGCTTTAGAGGCTGGGGAACTCTGAGAAACATTCATTCATTTCCAAGCTTAATATTACCCATCCTGCCAGACCACGGGACAGGAATACTTTACGTCACAATGGGAACTGTTCACTTCTGAGTGGGGGGTGGTGGTACTGGTTGATTAAGCAGAGAAAGGTAGAGATTTGGGGTCTGGCTGAGCCGAAAGGGCTCATGGAAGGACCGACTATGGAGGCAATGGTTAGAAATCTGGTCAAAAATTAGGAAAAGAGCAAACTGTGGTGTAATATAATGAGAACAGCATAGGCATTGATTATATAATGAAAGCAGCAATGTGTCCCTAAGCTAATTTAGTTTATTTGCCAGTGAATTGCTTTCTAGGTTTAGGGGACATTGTTTTCTGCTATTTTTTTTTCCTAGGGTTTGAGGTACATCAAGCCTCTGTTTATGAATAACAGCACTTGAGAATCAGTGATGACACCTGGCCAAGTGCACACCTCCTAACTCACTGTAGGTTTCCAGCAGATGTTTCCACAATAGGTCCAACAGCATGTGTAATTCGTGTTTCCACATTTCAAGGTTTTAGAACACTTCTTGGCACAATCCTGGATATTTGGATATCCCCAGCACTCTGCAATGAGCGTTTTATCCCCTGAAATTGAGATGAGATGGTAAGAGGCTGACAAGCGTGGGAAGGGAAGCCCTTCATAAGCTTAACAGCCCCTCTGAGAATCTGAGCCCCAAGTTCCCACCAAGATATCTATCTGCCTTATAAGAAAACCCCCTTCCTGAGCCTCCTCATTACATCTTCACTGATCTCTTTGCCTTCCCTGCTCCCATAGGTCCTACTCTTATTGCAGGTCTCTGGGTCTTCTTTGAGCATCCTGGAGATAGGACCCAGAGAACTTCCAGCCTTCGTGTGCTTTCTATAAAATCTACATTTATATAACAGGAGATCTCAGGGCCTGAGATATCCTCTAGCATCATTACCACACCTATTTCATAGTGTGGGAAGCTAGACCAGGGAGAGTAAGGAATAGATTTTCTCTCATCTCCCCAACCCCCTTTGCTGACCCTGCCTTTAATAACTCAGCTTCTCTAAATTCTTATCTCTCTCACTCAATTTTCTTGGCTTTCTCCATTGATTCTTTTTTTCTTATCATGTGGCCCCCAATTTTGCCCCACTAGGGACTCATTCCATCTCTTTTCCATCTTTTCACATTCTGAAAGATTCTGCCACTAAAACTAAGGGTATATATTAAGAAATATCCATTTAGTACTCATCAAAGTACACACAGTTAAGATGTAGAGCTTCTGGAAGTATGAGAAGATACAGCAGCTCTGTATTGGTGCTCTGCCATACAAAGTAGCCTGACATGGGGGGAAATATTATAACCTTATAACCTATAGAATATATATAAAAGTAGACAGATACTCATTACCACTTTCAAGATTGGAAGAGGAAGCATTAAAGGACATCAACTTGGGAATTTCTTAGATCCCTGTGCATAAAAAGATTGTGATTCTCCAAGGTGGCCCAGGGAAGGCGGGTCTTGAATCAGATGTGCCAGGAACAAGCACATCTCCTCACCTTTTGTCCCCAACCCATCCTCATCACCTGCGACTGGTTTTTCCTTAACTTCTCCCAGCACAGACAGTAGTGCCATACAGAGGAATGTCATGGGTAGAGATGTCCAGAGCTTCATGATGCCAACCATATATGTCTGAATATAGATTGTCAGGATTTTTTTCCCTTCCTAGTTGCTGCTAGAGATCAAGAGATACAAATAGAGTTGTGAAGCAAGAGGAAGTGCTTAGAGAATTTCTTTACATTTCGTCTTCTAATTATTCCTCCTTGCCCTCCACCTCAGCTGAATATTGGCTTTGCTACAAAAATATCCCTACATCTCATGCTTCAGGCCTCCCTTTAGTAGAAAAATAAAATTATTTTAAAATTTGTTGCCTGGAAGGTGGTTAATAATGCAATAAATATGTAAGGGGAAGAGGGGCATTAGATTTAGTGAGGTGACTGCTTTGCAAGTTAGTGGATCTCTGATTACTAGGCTGTACAACTGAAACTGGTATGTGATTATATGCCAACTATAATTGAAAAAAAAAAAGCCTCATTGAATTGTATAATGTAAATGTGAGAAATTAATTGTCTATTATATATCAATACAGCCTGGAAAAAATTTTTTAAAAATGTTTTGCCTTTCCTTGATTAAAAGATTATTCAAGAACAAACTAAACAACAACAGACTCACAAATATAGTAGTGATAGATAGAAGGGAGGGGGTTTGGGGGCTGGGAGAATGAGGTGAAGGGTTAAAGAAATACAAATTAGTAGTTGATAGTTGATCACAGGGATGGGGAGCATGGCATAAGGAATGCAGTTAACATTAATATGATGGTTACGTAGAGGGCCAGGGGAGGGAGGGAGCAACTGGGGGGATCATTTTATGAACTAGATAGATGTCTAACCAATGTACTGTATACTTGAAACTAATTTAAATAAATATTTTTTTTAAACAGATCATTAAAATTCAGCTTACAAAATTCTTAAAATATAAAAAAGTATAAAGAAGACAATGAAATATTTCTAGCAATCCCACTATGTTGGCATGTTATTCTTTCAAATGCACATCTATGTGGATATGAATTGTTTTTATAAAACTGAAATCGCATCAGGCTTGCTGTTACATATCTTGATTTTTTATTTAAAAATTTGTAATATGATATTAAAATGAAAGTTTTGGCCAAGATCTGTGGGTAAGCCCGACCGTGAGCTTGAGAGAGAGAGAGAGAGAGAGAGAGAGAGAGAGAGAGAGAGTGAGAGAGAGATGGCTAAAAGTGGTTAAGGGACTCTTAAAAACTTTACTTGTTTTAAAGGTGGAAAATGGTCAGGAATTTGACATATGTTTTGGAAATCTTTGAGCAGATTTCCTTTAAAGATTGATGTGCTCTTTTAGTGCAAAGTCTCTTAATTCCAAGTCACCAGAAAGGCTGTAAGGATACCTCCCATTGAGCTTTGTATGTGCCCCCAAGGGTTTGCAGAGACACAGTAGTTAGATGCCTGAGTCATGTCTGAGAACACAAAAGAGTAAGAGGCCAGCTGAAGTGACCTTTATGGTCACAAGAAAGAGGCTACCGCTTGCACTAATTTGATAGGGCAAAGAATGCAAGAAACTCAGTGTGGGTTTGTGCTAGATTATTCCAAGCAGGCCGCCTGGGAGGGCCATGGGACCTCAGATAAGGAAGTAGAAGGTGAGTGGCCACATCCCTATGGTCTAGGAAAGGAATTGCAATAGATCAGACAGAAAGGAGCTGGATTCGGCCATGTTGAGAGAACTACAGGAGAGAAACTTCCATCAGTTGGTTTGGAGAGACACTCAAAGAACCTAGAAAACTACCCACAACAGAATCCATTTGAAGCAATACTAAGCCCAGAAAGCACATATACGAAAGTACAATACTACCTGCCAAAAAGAGCTATCTGGATCCCCTTACCTCTTCTCCCTTCTCTACCTCCAAAATGGCACTTAGCCAGCTGGAGGAGGAGAGGCGAGAGTGAGGAAACTGACCACTCTCTTCCTCCACTTCAGGGTTTCTACATGTGGGAGAATCCCACAATTTGAATTTAGGCTTAGTGTTTTGACTATTGCATGGGCCTAGCCATTTTTATATATTCTAAATCTAGGCAGTGTTTAGAAAAATCAAGTTCTATACCCAAGTTTTCATACAGAGGCAGGAAAAGAAGTAGCTCTTCTGAATAATTTTAAATAAGACAAAGAACAAGCCTTTCAACATATTACCTGTGAAACTCCTCAAGAATATTTTCCCAACACACTAGTTACACATATCATTAATATTTTCCTATTAATCATAAGACACCTGAAACTTTGTGATTTCTCTGTCCTGGGGTGGAGGGCAAATGTCATTGGGAACTTTCTTAAAACTAAAATTTGGTTAAATGCATAATTAGCTCCAGAGCACAGATTTGTCACACTGGGAGTCTTGGATAAAGGATGCTGCCTATTTCAAACCGTACACAGTTGTTGCCAGTTTTTTCTCCACAAAGATTGGTTTATTTTGCCAACAGGATACACATTTTGTCTCACCATAAGAGGGACATTCTCTCCCATTTGATACACTAATGAAGACTGTTCGTATAGAACAGGACAAAGGACAAAAATCATGGGCACTGGAGTTACAGAGACCTGGGCTTGAAACCCAACTCCAACACATTTAGCTTACTGCATGTGATTAGCCAACCATCTAATGTCTCAGAACCTCAGGTTCTCCCCATCTGTAACAATGGGGTGATATTAGTATCCACATTGCAAATGTTGAATATATGAAGCACTGAGCACGGGACTTGGCACACAGAATGTGCAAAATAAATGTTGGCTATTATTATTATTAAGCTCAGATTGTTTTCATCTCCAGAGAAGTGAAAGTTATTTAATTTCATTGACTTGGTTGTGATCTTTTTAAACAAAAAAAACTATTTAACCTATTCAGAATTAATTCTGGTGAGTGGGTGAGGTTTTATCCTTCATTCATCTGTCCTAAATTTATTTGTCTCACAAATACTTATATTAAATAACTACTATAACCCAGGCACTATTCTAAACACTGAGAATATGGTAATGAACAAAGCTAACAAAAATCTTTAACTTCATAAAGCTTATAGTTGAATAAAGGGGACACACAATAAACAAGATACATAACATAAAAATAGATGAAGATCAATATGAAGGAGAAAAAATAAGAGAGGGTCTAGGATCTGGAGCAGTATATAAAATAAATACTTGCTATTATTTTAGGCAGCTCACTGGTAGTGAGATTTGGGGTTCTGAAGGAGGAGTTTAAGTCTGTTTAAAAAGTACTATTTCATTCCCAAACTAGGATTACTAAGCTAAGCAGAAAGGAAGATAAAAGAAGCAAAGACAAAGAAGTTTGGATACTATGAATTATATGGTCACAGTGGAATAATTGTCTCTTTCCCTGCAAGTAACCAGTTTTCCCTCAAAGTATTTTTGCTTCAATGTTTTCGATCAAACAGAAGATAAACTACATGAATTGGCTGAAATCCCTTCAAATGCTCAAAAGCAGGCACAATTGCTAGAGACATTTTAAAAGGTGCAAAACTCTTTAGAAGTGCTAAACTTATTCTATTTTTGGCATATGTAAAAAAAATAAAATAGAAAAATAAAATTTGAGGCATGTGAACCCTTAGATGGGTTGCTTTTAACTTTTTAAATACTATTATTTGGAAATAATGTCAAAGTTACAAGAGTAAGAATGGTACACAGAGCGTTTGAATATCATTTGCTCAGATTCACTTGTTTTAAGAATTTTCTCCTAATTATCTTCTCTCTCTCTCTCTCTCTCTCTTTCTCTCTCTCTCTCTCTCTCTCTCAAGGGTCATATATCATGGCCCTTGTTTAGGAATAATACTTCAGTGAGTATTAATAAAAAGAACATTGTCTTACATGATCATAGTTAAACAGCTGACTTTAGTAAATTTAACATTAATACTTTTATACTTTTATCTAACCTACCATCAGTATTCAATTTTACAAATTCACCCAATAATTTTCTTTCTCTGTTATGACATTGAAAATTTTGAAGATTCCAAATACAAATACAGCAAATCTTCCCTATCAATTCAGCATTCCTTATTTGAGGTTTGTCTGAAACTTCTTCACAATTAGACTCAGGTTATGCATTGTCAGTGGAAATACTACATAGACAATACATAGTGCTTTTCTCAGAGTATCACATTTGTAGGGACATGGTGTCCATACATGTCACCTTTCTATATCTCAGTTTCTCCATTTGAACAATAAGGACAATAATTTCTTCTATGGAAGAATAGTGTTGCCATGATCTGGGCACCTGATCTGAACAGGGAACTCAACCAACCAAGCTACAGATGAAGGTGTTTTCAGGCTCACACCTCCAGCCCCCAAGACTCTGACCTCCACCTACCTCTCAAGATGGTCAAGTTGGAAGTGCTGGTAATTGTTTGACTAATGATTCTTCCAGGTCTCTGGGAACCACGAAGCCCCTGCACAGGGGGTGGATGATGAGCAAAATGGATTTCAAAAACTCAAAATGTAATCATAGTTCTGGTTGTGGCAGATCTGTGAGTTCTGCCCCAGGCCATAAATTAAGTGCGCACAGAACATTGTCACTGAATTCCTATTAAAGGAGTACTTTCTTTTCTTTTCTATTTTTTTCCCCTTTTTTTTCCTTTTCTTTCTTACTTTTTTCTATTTAATCAATTTATTTATTTATTTATTTATTTATTTATTTATTTATTTATTTATTGCTGCAGGTAATGTAGGTGGAAGCAGAACACTAAAAAGTGCAGGAGGTTCCCCTCCCCCACAAGCACATTTCTTGGAAGTCTGGATGATTGTGGGGTGGGGGAGAATCCATGTATCTACTTTTCTCTAGCATTTGTGTGATGACTTTTGTAACTCTTCATCCAGCTCTATATTAATTTCTCCACTGCTAGCATGAGCCTAATGTTACCTTATGACCGATCATATGGTATCTCAGGGACTCCAAATAGCCAAAATAATTTTGAAAATGAAGAAGAAAGCTGGAGGACTCACAGTTTTTTATTTCAAAACTTAATACAAAGCTACAATAATCAAAGCAGTGTGACATATAAAGGCAAACATGCAGGCAAATGGAATAGAATAGAGAGCCCAAGAGTAAACCTTTGCATATATGATCGAATGGTTTTTATAACAAGAGTGCCAAGACCATTCAATGAGGGAAAGAACAATCTTTTTTTTTTTTTTTTTTTTTTTTTTTTTAGGTGAAGCAACCCTTGGTTGACTGCACAGATTGCAAGGACCTTGTCAGCTTACAATCCCTTATTTTTTATTTTTTGTGCCTACAGAACCTGGTTTTCCTAGGTGGTTTCCCCTCCAAGTACTAACCAGGCCCGATCCTGCTTAGCTTCCAAGATCAGACGAGATTGGGCTTGTACAGAGTGAAATGGACATAGACAAGAACAGTTTTTTCAACACAAGGCATTGAGAAAACTGTATATCCATATGCAAAAGAATGAAGTTGAACCCTTACCTAACACTGTATACAAAGATTTAAATAAAATGAATCAAAGACAACTGTAAGACCTAAAACTACAAAACTCTTAGAAGAAAACAGTCAAAATCTTCATGACATTGAATTTGGCAATAATTTGTTGGACATGGCATCAAAGGCATAGGTCATAAAAGAAAAAATAGACAAGTTAAACTTTATGAAAATTTAAAAATTTTGTGCATCAAAAGATGCTTATCAATAGAGTAAAAAGACAACCCATCAAATGGAAGAAAATACTTGCAAATCATATATCTGATAAGGCATTATCATTCAAAATACATAGAGAATCCTAAAACTCAACAATAACAACAACAACAAAACCCCAAACAACTTAATTTAAAAATGGGCAAGGACTTTTCTCTAAAGAAGACATACAAATGGCCAATAAACACATTTAAACATGTTCCACATTACTGACTATTTAGGAAATACAAATCAATGCTTCAGTGAGATACCATCTCACACCCATTAGGATGGCTACTATCAAAAAAACAAAATAACAACTGTTAGTGAAGATGTGGAGAAATTGGAAACTTGTATGTTGTTGATGGGAATGAATTAAATAGGTTCTGATCAAGATGGTGGAGTAGGTGAACACCGTGCTCACCTCCTCCCATGAACACATCAAAATTACAACTAAATTATAGAATGATCAACCTGGAGAACCATTTGAAAGCTATCTGAACATAAGTTCAATGTCGATGGAAATGAATGTAAAATGATAGTGCTTCTATGGAAAATGGTATGGTGGTTACTCAAAAGATTAAAAATAGGATTACCATATGATCCAGCAGTATCATTTCTGTGTATATACCCAAATAATTTAAAAAAGAATAACTAAAAAATAATTGTACACTCACGTTCATAGTATTGTTATTTAAAATGTGGACTCAACCCCAGTATTCACTGACAGATGAATGGCTAAGCAAAATACTATACACACACACACACACACACACACACACATGTATACACATATACGTATATATGTATACACATACAATAGAATATTATCCAGTATTAAAAAAAGAAGGAGAATCTGCAATGTGCTACAATGTGGATAAACCTTGAGGACATTATGCCTAGTGAAATAAGCCAGTCACAAAAGACAAATGCTATATGATTCCACTTTTGTGGGATACTTAGAGTAGTGAAAATCATAGACACATGACAATTCTAGTCAAGATGGCAGCCTAGGAGTTTTCCTCCTTCAATGACTGTATTAAAATTACAACCAAATTATAAAACAAACAACCTGGAGAACCACCTGTGGTCTAGCTGATCATAACACATACATTTGAGGATATAAAGAAAAAGCTACATCGAGACTGTTAGGAGGGGTGGAAACATCAAGCAAGCTGGTCCTGCCCCCATGTGTGGCAGTTGAGCACCAGGAAGGAGAGCCCTGCAGCAGAAGCTCCTCTGAAAGAACAAGAAGCCCTAGTATCACACAGGAGCTCCCCAGCCCAGGGTTCTCGTCCCAAGAAGAGGAGTTCCTACAAAATCTGACTATAAAAATCAGTAGGGATTCTGGCCATCTGGTTGAGATGGAAGGAACCTGAAAACCCAGATGTCCCCCTTAAAAGGCTTGTGTACAGACTCACTCACAGACACTCGCCCTGGGATCCAGTAGAGGGTCAGCAGCTCCAAAGGTGCAAGAAACATACTGGGATTGAGTGGTGTGGTGCTAGAGTGAGGACTAGAGGGGATAGCCACTATTGCTCCTTTGTCAGGCCCCCTCCAGGACAGGCTGCAGATGGGCACCATCTTGCCTGTGTTGACCCCTCCCCACCGCTGCCCAATTCTTAAGCTGCATTGGCCCAATGAGATTGGCCTTCTGTCTCCCTGAGACCCTGCCCTACCCAACCCACAAATTGCCTGCAGTGGGCTCGTTGCCAGGCAGCAAGCCATGCCTTGAACCTTCCCTGGGCTGCACATTCGTGGTCTGGCAGCAGCCTTCAGCTTGTACTGCCCATATATTACGGGGCAGACTTTTGGTGGTGGTCCACTAGTGCCAGCCCAGACTGTAGGGTTTCTTAGAGGGATCTCTGGGGTCTATAGGCTTAAGGTGGATGGCAGCTGGTCTTGCTGTGATTTGTGACTTTTGTAGGAGTCCGCAGGCTCAGCCGTGACAGCAATCTGCATTGGCCTGACGGAATCAGTTTGCTTCGCTGCAGTGGTCTTGTGAAATCTGCATGCTTTACCCCTGTGACTCTCTGGGTCCCCACCCTACCCGACTCCCATACGAACCAAAAGCTCTTACGGCTGCGGAGACTTACGGAAAACTGGCAGACAGCCTCAGGCCTTGAGGTGCATTGGTCTTTTTGCTGAGCTGCCCCAGGGCCAATATTGGGGATAATTGCCCTCAGCTTATAGTGTGGTCTCTCCCACTTTCCTGTAGATCCAACACGGGCAGGAACCATTCACAGATTTCTTTGTAGCTCCTACCAGGTGGCCCTGAATAATCAAAGGCAGTGGCTGACCTTTACCTACACAGGAGTCCCTCCAATGGGGCCCTAGAACCAACACATCCAGAGACTGGTGTCAGACTACGATAGAGTACCACCTGACTAGCCTTATATGTGACACGCCCAAAGGGTGGTCTCAACAGGTACACGAGCCTGTTGGGGTGAACCCCACTCTGTGGGGTCAGCCCTCACACAGCAGTTCATGCCCTGTAGGCATGGCCAGTCCTCACAGCCAGTCAGCCGGAGAGTCAGTCCCATCCACTGAGAGTCAATCCCACCCACTGATGGGCTAACAGCAATCAAGGATCAGCTGTAACGGAAGAACACACACAACCCATACAGGGAACAGGCCCCAGAGCCCCTGGTACCACTGAGACACATAGGACATGTATTATAAAAGGCCACCTGGCCAAGGCTGGGAGTTGTAACGAATCTTACTAATACACAGAGATGAACAGAGGCAACAGCAATGAAAACACAAAGAAACATGCTGCAAATGAAACAACAGGAATAACTCCAGAAAAAAACCTAAACGAAATGGAGGCAAGCAACCTACCAGAGGCAGAGTTCAAAACACTGGTTATAAGGATGATCAAAGAACTTAGGGGAGAAGAGATGATCTCAGTGAGTGTTGGAAGGGAATAGAGTTGGGGAGCTGGGCGAGAAAAGTAAAAGGATGAAGAAGTACAAATTAGTAATTTCAAAACAGTCATGAGGATGTAGTGTAGAGCATAGTAAATATTATTGTAATGGCTGTGTATAGTGCCAGATGGTGCTAGAGTAATTGAGGGGATCCCTTCATAAATTATACAAATGTCTAGCCATTGTACTGTATATCTGAAACTAATAAAAAATAAAAAAATAAACAAAAAAGTCATAGAGACACAAAGTAAAATGGTGGTTGCCAGGGGCTGGGGGAATGGAGAAATGGGAAGTTATTGTTTAGTAGGTATAAATTTTCACTTTTATGAGATGAAGAGTTTTGGAGATGAATGGTGGTGATGGTTGTATAACACAGTAAATGCATTAATGCCATCGAACTGTGCACTCAAAATGGTTAAGGCATAAATGTCTAACAGCTTAAAATAGACTGCTACAGACATAGATGAATATATATGAACTTCATGGTAACCATAAACCAAAACCATGCAAAAATACGCAAAAAATAAATAGAAAATCCAATCAGAACAATAAAGAAAACCTACAAATCAAAAGAAAAGAGATAAAGAGAAGAAGAAACAGCAAAGAACAAAAACAATTAACAAAATGGCAATAAACACATACTTATCAATAATTACCTTAAATATAAATGGACTAAATGCTTCAATCAAAAGACATATAGGGCCAAAGAATGGATTTTAAAAAGTGACCCTGCTTATACAGATCAATATGCTGCTTATACAGATCAAAAGACACACACAGGCTGAAAGCGAAAAGATGGAGAAAGATATTCCATGCAGACAGAGATGAAAAGAAAGCAATATTCACATGAGACAAAATGGACTTCAAAACAAAAAAATGTAAAAAGAGACAAAGAAGGAGAGTATATAATTTTAAAGGGGTCAATCTAAAAAGAGGATATAACAATTGTCAGTATCTATGCATCAAACATAGGAGTACCCAAATATATAAAGCAAATGTTAATGAACGGAAAGGCAGAAATTAACAAGTAATACTGTAATATTAGTATTATATTATAATATTATTATACTATATTATAATATTCCACTTACCTCAATAAATAGATCATCTGGACAGAAAATTAATAAGGAAATAATAGCCTTAAATGCCACATTAGACCAATTTGACTTGATAGACATTTACAGAGCATTTCATCCAAAAACTGCAGATTACACATTTTTTTCAAGTGCACTTGAAATGTTTTCCAGGACAGATCACATGCTAGGCCACAAAAAAAGCCTCAATAAATTCAAGAAGATTGAAATTATATCAAGCATATTTTCTGGCCACACGTTGGCATGAAGCTAGAAATAACTACAAGAAAAAAACTGTATGGATGTGTTTTCTTAAAAGATAGTTCTGTTTTCCTTCTTCAGCCACAGTAGCTACCAGCCTGCATTTGAAGATGAATTCTTTCCTTCTGGGTCTCACTCAGAATTAGCATTGAGTTTGCATTCTTCCCAGAAATAGATAAGAAGAGAATGCCCCAAAATGGCCTTTATTAATTCCAAAATCCAAAAAGGCTCATCAAGCATTGTGTCTTCTTACATGGTGGGCAGTACAAGGTGCAGCAACTTATCTCCTGCCTCAGGACTATGCCCCTGACCACTGGATCTCAGGAAATTTCACCAACACGGCAATTCCTGGGCTATTATAGGTGTACACTCATCCTCTGGCACGCCTGTGGTAAAGCACTTGGGATATCTGCTATTTTTATTCCCTATGATCAGTTAAGATAACGTTATCATTGTGATAGAGTGGCAATGATAATCTGAGGGATAACAAGTGATCAAAGTCTCTTCAGAGAGCCAAGGAGATAACTTAGTCCTAGGATAAGAGAGTGAAAGTATATTGCTGAGTTGATACATATGAGAAAGCTACTTCTGATTATCTTGATCAGTAGGAATAGAAAGAATGAATTTGGTTGGAGTAGGTCTGGAGCATGAGAAGAGAAATAATTCAAAACTCATGGCAACCATGAGACTAAGTGTTTGGTCACAAACAGACCAGCCCTGATTGAAATCCTCTGCAGGTTGGGACTTGACATTTTGGAGACCCAGGTCATGGTAGAATTTACATTTGCTTCTTCCTCCACCTCCATGAGATTCAAGGTCTTCCGGGGTCTTCACCGCTTTACTCTACTTAATAGGGAGGCACACAGTTGTTCCAGTAAAGACAGAACATGCACTGATGTCCAGGCAAGCATTCCTCCCAGCATTTGAGGTGCAGCCTCTGAGTTCCGGAGGGGCTGGGTGGAGTCTGGGCTGGGTCCAGAGAGCTCTCTGGAACACAGGTCAGGGCACCAGTTATCTCAAGAGAGAAGAACAACTGTTTCCAGAATAATCCATGGTCCATGGTGTTCATGCCGGGGGCGAGAAATAGGTCAGCCCGGCACCCATAGTGTACCCACGTGGTAGGGAGCACTGAACTTGGGGACGTGGGAGGTCATTCCCTATGTGGGCCCTGGCAGATAGCTTCACCTCTCTTAATCGTCTCTCTCGGGGTGTGTGGGGCATGGCCGAGCACTGGGAAGATGCGTGGAGAGTGAGGCTACCTGAGGAAGCACCAAACAAGAACTCCTGTGGAGCACAGCCTTACCACCTACCTACCTCTGATGAGGTCTGTGCTGGTGGTCGGTCATGATGTCTTTCCTAAGCCCCCTTTGTCCAAGGGCAGCTCTGAGTAGAGGTGGAGAAGATACTCCTACACCAGGAGCCCTGTGATGCTTCTGAGGCAGGTCAGAGGCTCTGGCCTGATGGAGGCAGATTCCCTCCTCTGACGTCTCCTTCATTGCTGCCCAGCAGGAAGCACGGGACTGGAGCAGGACACTGCACACGTGCCTCCAGCAGGGCCTGCCTGCCTGAGTCCTTCAACTTGACTCCACGTCCCGCCCGACTGGCCCCACATGACTCAGTCCCTGGATCTAACCTAGGACCATTTCAGAGGAGTTGCGATTGCACAGAGTAGCGGGGGGTCGGCACCCAGTGGCTAACTCTCACTGGCTCACCATGAGACCGTGGGCAAGACCCATAGCCATACTGTGCCAACTACTCCTTAGCGGCATCACCATGAACCACCTGTTCGCCCCTCATGTGGCTCCCCTCTAGATTAAAAAAAAAAAAGAAGAAAGAAAGTAAGGAGAGAATGAGGAAAGGGAGGAACCAGTCAGTTAATGGAAGGCACTGGAGTCTCAGGTCCTGACACCTCGTACCAGGCCCCGTGGTGAGAGCAGCCATCTTGGTGGAAGATGGAGAGGGGGAAGTTTGCGGTTAGCACAGGCACCCCCTTCCATGCTCTGGTCTCTGTAATGGAAGAGAAGTGAGCACACAGGGGTTCACCCCCCTCCTGCTGCATTGTGATTGGCTTCTCACTCTCTCTGGTCTTGGGCAAGTCGCTTAACTTCTCTGGGATTCATTTTCTTCGTTGTAAGGAGAGAGTTATGTGAACTTCACAAGGAGAATGGGGGGAGAGAGACAGGTGTGGGTCAAATTGAAGAAGAGGACTCCTTGGGGACCTCCTACTCTGTGCCCTGGGGTCTGGCTTCCACCTCTCCCACGGTTCACTTGGCCCTGCT
>CM053504.1:8215095-8250757 GCA_028627145.1 Eidolon dupreanum
AGAATGGGGGGAGAGAGACAGGTGTGGGTCAAATTGAAGAAGAGGACTCCTTGGGGACCTCCTACTCTGTGCCCTGGGGTCTGGCTTCCACCTCTCCCACGGTTCACTTGGCCCTGCTGACTCCAGGGTGAGGAGTGTTCTCACTGGTCCTGGGGGATGCCACGCATGAGCGGTTTCTGTCCCTGGAAGTGCTGGCTCAGTGAGCAGAGCAACAAGGGGGCTGAGTGTCTGAGGGCTGGCAGGGGCTCGTGGGCCAAAGGAGAGAGGGCAGAGAACATGACAAAGGAGGGGGATCCGGGACTGGGCTCCAGAGAGGCGGGGGCACTGTGAGGTACACACGGGGTTCTCAATGACCACAGCACCGACAGGCAAGTAGATAGACAGGACCTGCCATTTGTCCTGGTTTATTCAACAGAAACAAGAAGTTCAGACAGTGGGGAGGGTGACATTGCTGTTGGTCCCCTGGGGCCTGGGATTTGAGGTCCTTGTGCTTTGGTCGCAGGCACAGTCATACATAGAGGTTTGGGGGAGCAGGATGCACAGCCCAGCCCCCTCTCCCACTCACAGGAGGCTCATGCAAATGTTCCCACAGTAGGCTGAACAGCATATATTATTTGCTTGACATTCTTTGTGATTTTCACAGTGGCGTCTGCACATATGTACCTTGACTCTCTTCACACAGTCCTTGACTTCTGTGGACAGCTGTGTATCTGAAACGGAGCAGGAGGAGGGACAATGGAACAAGCCTCCACAGACCACGTCTTTCAAGGGCATAGCCTCCTCTGTGACCCCAGACACAGTATCACTTATTACACTCACACTTTTCAGGGAATATATTTTCTGCCTCTCACCAAATCTTGGTGATTTGTGGTATCTTAAATTTATTCTCCCACCTCACTATATTCCCCCAATCTCAATGCTTGGGCATCTGGGACCCTCTCCGCACTCCTGCGGCCAGGACCCTGTGTCTCATATCAGTCTTAGCCTTGGTAAAGTCACCCCATGGAATCTAAACTCTGACCCTGAAAACTCAGCAAAGTCTGAGACATCCTGCAAACCCTCCCCACTCTCCAGAATTTGCAGGGTCCAGAGAGGAAGACAGATTCCCTCTCTGCCCTGTCTTTTCTCGTCACTGTCACTGTCCAGTTTTCCTGCACCTTCCCAGAAAATTGCACTTTCAATATTTCCCTTCCACAGCCACCATCCTGGTCCCTCTGATGATAATTGTAACCTGATCCTGCACACCCCAAAATTTAATTTCCCAATATCTTTTCGTTCCTCACCTATTCCCATAAACATCTCTGGCTGTCGACCTGTCACATATGTGCATAAATCAAAGAAGAGTTGTTTTGTTTTCTCATCTGATTCTCAGCGCTGTGGCCCTTTCTCTATTGTACGTACCATATGTCTCTGGATTTTTGGAATGGATGTAGGTCCCCCTCCACCCCCGTCACTAGTTTCAGGGCCCGGTAAAGGGGCTGGAGGGCCATGGTTTGGGAGGACCCAGAGTCTTCGTCGTGCTGTGGTCAGAGCAGGATGTGCTGAACGGTTCCAATTCCTAGATCCGCTGTAGCTGGGCACGGCCCCACTCCCCCCTCTCCATCCTGCCCTCTAGCCCATCACCTACTCTTCTTCTTGTGGTACCCTCCATGGGCCTGCAGCAGCAGCGCACAGAGAAGCAAGATGGGCAGCAGAGCCTGGGCTAACATGAGTCTGGCCAGAGCAGTGAGTTCTAACGTCTGGCACGGGCTTCGCTGGAGAGCTGGCGTGAGGATGGAGGAAAGAAAGCACAGGTTATTCTGGGCTTCTCCTGCCTCACTGGTCAGGCCAGGGCAGGGCAAGGAGTCCTCATTTCCTCCCCTGCACCTGCCCCTTCCATGGCCTGTTCCGAGTGGGCCTCGGCCTCCTGCAGAGACGGCTCCTCCTCTCACATAAGTAGCCCTCTCGTTTTGCAAATATATTTACCCCCGAAAAATTTAATCTATTTTCTAATTATAAAATAATGAATGGAAAAAAAGAATAATATAATTAAAAAATAATAATCTCAGTGTATAGAATTAACCTATGTCTCATTGTACAATTGATCCTTGAACGACATGGGTTTAAATTGTACGGGTCCAAATATACTTGGATATTTTTAAGCAAATACTGTTGGCCTTTGGGTATCTTTGGGTTTCACATCTGTATCTTTAAGCAACCATGGATGGAAAACAGTGTTTTTCCATTTCCTAACCTGGGATCAAAAATACTGTTGTCCATCTGCCATTGGTTGAATCTGCAGATGGGAACGGATGATTAAATTAAGTCTTGGAGGATCAAGAGTTATAAGCAGCTTTTGACTGGGGGGGTGGGCTAGTGTCCCTATCCCTCACATTGTTCAAGGGTCAACACTATTATCTTTTTAGTTTCTTTGTGTATTTAATGCAAGAAATCCTTTATTTTCTCACATTTTTGAATTACTTATCTTTTGTTACCCATCTTGTCCCGCCTTCATTTATCATGTAAATATTTCACACAACATCGATTTCCTTAATTGTACAGTTCTCACTTAAAATAGATACCTATGCCAAGCATTTGTGTTGTAGTAATTACTTATTAACTAGACAATATCATGTTGAGCATTTTTATTCATAAATCCTTACTTTTTTAAAAATTTAATTTATTGTGTAACTTTGGTTCATAGTTATAAAAGCTTCAAGTGTTCAATTCTATAATACATCATTTGCATGTTGCATTGAGTGCTCACTATCCAAAGTCTAGTCTCCTTCTGTCACCACATATTTGACTCTCTTTACCCTCTTCCTTCTCCCCTCACTTTTCTCTCCCTCTGGTTTCACATACTGTTATCTGTGTCTACGAGTTTGTTTGTTGGTCTTGTTTGTTCATTTGTTGCTTTTTGCTTTATACCCCACATGTGAGTGAAATCATACGGTTCTTGTACTTTTCCATCTGACTTACTTTGCTTAGCATGACACTCTCAAGATCTACCTACGTTGTTGAAAATGGCAGTATTTCATCCTTTCTTATGACTGAGTAGTATTCCATTGTATATATGTACTACATCTTCTTTATCCAATTTCCATTGAAGGACACTTAGTTTTTTTCCATATCTTGGCTACTGTGAATAATGCTGCAATGAACACAGGAGAACATACATGTTTATGAATAAATGTTTTCAAATATTTTCGTTAGATACCCAGAAGAGGGATTGCTAGGTCATGTGGTAGCTCTATTCTTAATTTTTTTTTGAGAAAATATCATACCATTTTCTATAGCGGCTGTACCAATTTACATTCCCACCAGCAATGTATGAGGATTCCTTTTTCTCCACTTTCTCTCTAACACTTGTTGTTTCTGGTCTTGTTGATAATAGACATTCTAACAGGTATGAAGTGGTATCTCACTGTGGTTTTGATGTGCACTTCCCTTATACCTAGTGAAGTTGAGCATCTTTTCATATATCTATTGGACATTTGTAGCATGTCTTGGAAAAAGTGTTTGTTTAGGTTCTCTGACCTTTTTTTTTTTTGGTTTGTTTGTTTGTTTTTGCTGTTGAGTTGTGTAAATTTTTTGTATATTTTAAATATTAGCCCCTTATTAGAGATATCATTTGCAAATCTTTTCTCCCATTTGGTTGGTTGTCTCAATTTTAGACTGATGTAAGAGAAGTAGAAATTGTGGATGAAAGAGTAAGTATATATTTTAAGTATAAATAAATACATACATACATGTATGTGTATATATACATTGAGAGAGAGAGAGAGAATTAGTTTTTGAAATAAACATGTTTAACCCAACAGAGGATGAGTGTCAATTTCCTCAAATCCTGTAGAGCATGGTAGTATAAATGGGGAGATATTGGGCAGGAATCAGTCTCCAATTGTCTATAAAAATTTGGGTAGCAGGGGAGTGTTTACAGAATTTATGCTCAGACAGATATGGAATCGTGTCCTGACTCCACAATACACCAGCTTTGTAGCACTGGGAAAATCCTATGACCTGTATAGACTCAGTTTCCCCATATTTCCTTGGTACCTCAGCTGTGAGGATGGAATTAGATGACATATATAAACACCTTCACAGTATGTGGCACACAGTAGGCACTCAATGTAGTCCATTTCTGTTTTCCCCAATCAGGTAGGTATTAAGACCCAGCTCTGAAAGAGGAATTTTGGATGTAAAACCTTTTGGGGTTAGAGGAGAGAGGGAGGAAGAGAGAGGGAGAAGAAGAAGAAGAAGAAGAAGAAGAAGAAGAAGAAGAAGAAGAAGAAGAAGAAGAAGAAGAAGAAGAAGAAAGAGAGAGAGAGAGAGAGAGAGCACGCACTGTTGTCTTACATTCTGCACAGCTTTCTGCAGACCCACCTGCATAATCCAGAACCAAGAGTGGCAGGAATCCTGAGAGGTACCTCCTTGGTGATCCTCAAGCAAACCGTTAAGGATCTTTAACATCTGGGCTAGATACAAAGCATGAGGCTGGGAATGCCCTGCATAAAATGTCGTTTTCCTGTTATATAAATCAATGTCTTGGGAATCCATAATTCAATCATTTTAGGTGTGGCACCATTTGCAGTTCTCACCAAAGTTCCTTTTAGTTTGTTCCCACATCTTTGTATCCAGGTCCCCAAATTCTGCCTTATGCCTCTGTACTTGTCCACCCTCTTCAGCCAAGTCCCTGGAATTATGGCATATATTTCCTGCTGCTCAAGGCACCCAACAAAGGGGCAAATCACTCATATATGAATATCTCCTTTCACTGTATGAAATGTTCCTATAAACAGGGTTTGGGAGAAGGAGGTCTGTTCATTGGGAGTCCCTGGTCTTTTCTTCTCGACTCTTCTTTTTCCTAATGATCTCCAAATCATGCGTACGTGTACCCAATATAATGCTCCTCTCTGATATTTGGTGAACAATCCCCCTACCCCTCAGTTCACAAACCTGTGCCAAAATTTTGGTGCTAATCACTTCACTTTCTCCATTTGCTAGGTAATCATCTATTTTTTCTAAAGTCTTTCCTGTTCAGTATCTTTTTATCCACTAAAAGCTGCAGGGCATTTGGTGGGATACAACGTATGTTTAAGTAGCAAAGGAGAATCAATACAGAGAAGGGTGGGACCTTTAATAGCCCACACAACAAGTCAAAGGGAAATACATATACAGACCGTCCTCCTCTCCTTACCTGTGAATAAACTCAGATGCATTATAAAGACTCTATCTAGACCAGGGTCTTTTGGAGGTGGCCAGGGCTGTAACCCAGGTATGCAATGTTCTTTCAAGCTTAGCAGAAGATACTGCTCACATCAAAGAAGACCCAGTACTTCTGTACTTCTAGTTGGATGAGTATCAAAGAAAATAATCTGCGATATGACCAACATGTAGTTCCTGGGCAGAACTTAAAGATCTGCCACTACCAAAATCATCTTTAAGTTCTAGGCCTTTGAACTTTGCATTTCTGATCTTCTGTCCCCCGTCTCAGGCCACAGTGTCCCTTCCCACTTCCCCAAGTAAGAAGAGTCCAGATAAAAGAGGTGTCGACCTGTTACTGCAGACATTCAACTTAGACACCTTCAGAGGTAGGTGAGGGTACGGATCTTGAGGCGCGAGTTTTTATTTGTGGCTGACTTGGATGGGTTCCTCGCTCAGGTGATGTCAACACTACTCCTGTGAGGTGGTGTCAACACTACTCCTGTTGTTCAAATAAGAAAATGGAAAGAGAGGTGGCATGACCTAAAGGGGCAGAGATGAAACAATATACCAGCATTCCTGACTCAAAGTCCAATACGTTCTCTTCCTTAACATTATCTGGAAAGCCCAGAGATCCTAAAATTTGGGGTGGGGAAGCCGTAGTTCTGTGTCTTAAGATGCCTAGGGACCTTTTCATTGTCCTATACTCTATTTCAGGATGGCCAAAGAATTCACCCAGAACTCTGTGTGTATATGGGTAGTACCTGGCCTGGACATGATGCTTTTCTGATATCACTTAGTATACCTGAGGCATACAAAAAAAGGGAATTGGGCATCCCCAGTTCCTGAAAACCCTTTAAAAGCCAGTAAAGAACTCAGAAAACTAGGCTAAGCATGAGGCTTTTTAAATGAACAGATCTTAAAGCTCTAGAAGACTCGGTTTTAGAATATTTTTGACTACAAATAAACAACTTCACAGAACCCATTACTCTGGATTTATGGTATTTCTGTCACTGTGCCAGTCTTCCTCCTTCTTCGTGCAAAAGGCAGGTGCCAGGAATCCAGAGGCCATCCCAATCCATGCCAGCCTTCACCCAGTTACCTCATACCTCATATCCTCACCTGTAAGTGGCTAACAGAGCATCTGCATTGTACATCTGTCTTCCTCTGTGCTGGTGTCTTCAGAGGATCAGAATACTCTGAGCCATGCTCAAGGACTTCCCTGTGCAAAAAATACAAGTGATTTATAGGATTTCTGGAAGCCTGCCAAGCTCAAAAATCGTTCTCCTTTGGCCTGAAGCTTCACCAGTTGAGTTGTATCCTTTGATGTCAATATTGCCCAATGGCAAATGATACCTCAATACCTTATTCTTTGCAATTTTCCTTCATCAAGCCATGCCGAGGCAAGGTGGCAGGTATGTGGATTCTGAATGGAGTAAGTTGCAGAGCAGATATAAGCATCTAAGAGTAGAAACTTGCAAACAGCTGATCTTTTACATTTTAAGGACTTTTCTCCTTTTTTTTTTTTCTCTCCATAATCTCTTTTTTTGCTCTTGTCTCTCCTCAGGTCACTTAAATTTGTTTCAAAGTAATGTGCTAGAGAGTCATGTGCCTAAAATTTGCATTTAGACCATCTATGTACATGAAAGTTTTAAGAATCCTCTGACCGGTTGCTGGCCATCATTTTTTCTCAAGTCTGCCTGAGTAATCCATCTCCTCATTCACTCTGGAATCACTCTTTGTTTTAGGATCTTGACTAAAATATACTATCTAGTTACATATGTTTTTAAATAAAAAATCAAAACACTTAATATGTTCTATTATTCTAATTTCATAAAAATAATGACTATAATATTAAAAGATATACATATACTGGTTATCTCTGGGATGGTGGAATTCCTAATGCTTATCCCTTTCTTATTTGTATATATATTTTTTGTTTTACAAATTATACAATCTGAAGATCTTTTGATTTTTAATTAGAAAAATAGCAATGCATTTTTAAATAATTTTGCAAAGAAAGCAGTATGCAATGTGAAATGGGAAGGAAGCTTGGGGAAGCCAATGGCTAGCTTGATATGTTGTTGGGTTCCAGAGGGTGAATAGGAAAAGTAGGAGAAAGAATAACACAATATTCACAAGAACTTTCTCTCTCTTTCCTACCCTGTTCTCAGTTTAATTTCTTTTCTACCTCTAGCAGCATTTCGAAAAGACTTGTCTTCTGCCAGAACTTAACCCAAAGACAAATAGAGACTACCATGAAGCCCTGGGTTCTCCTACTCATCATGCTCATCTATGGGGTCGTGATGCCTTTGCCCATGCTGGGAGATGTCAGGAACAAATATCCTACAGGTTATGTGGCAAGGGAGGAGGGTGCTCTGCCCTGGCCTAGGATGTGTGGCATAACTGATTCAGGGACCAATTTTCAGGATCACCCTTCAAAGGGTCAGAACCCTCCTTAAAGCAGGGACATCCAAGAAAGATTAGGTTGGATGTTCCCAGTGTGGCATCCCTTCAAGCTCCCTCTCTCAGATCTGAAAGCAATAATGGGTATGTGGAAAGGAAATGTAGTTTTTGTCTACATTTCATAAGCTCACAGGAAATTATATTTTCCAATGTTAGACCACTGTGGGTAGAGGAAACACCAACATAGAGCTCCCCTCTGAGTCCGTAGTTTTAGAATCTCTGAGCCTGATCTGAGTGAGCCTTTGATGAATACCAAAAGGGTGGGATTTTAACACATTCGTTTCATTTAAGGGGCAGAATCTTTTAGACCATGAGAAAAATAAGAGGCCCTGAGTAAGTCAAAGTTTGGGGTCATCTGATAAGAAAATGGGGATAATGAAGGGGCTGAGAGGGAAGGGATTTTCTTGAAAGGCAGAGAAATGCTTTGTGGCTTGGAGCTCAGGTTCTAGAGCCGAGGGGTTGTCAAACTAGAGAAGGGTTTCTTTTCTGAGTTGTGGCTGGATAGACCTTGCCAACTTCTATCGTCTGAGTTACAGATGACATAACAGAAACTGAGCAGTGCTGGGTACAGCCTCCTTTAAAGTTTTGTGAGGAAAGGTGCACTAAATTACAAACATGTTTACGTCCAAATCACACATGCTGCTGGACCTTCTGTGGAAACATCTGCTTGGACAATGAGTAAGTTGGTTGGCGAGGTGAGGAGGGGCCCGGGCACGCTTCCCCTCTCATTCAGAAGATATGAGCTAGAACAGAAGACAGAAGTCATCCAAATCCTGGTCAGAGAGACCGGTAGCATAAGGTGACGCCCTCTGATTGCCACACCTAGGCTGCCACTCACTGCAAAATGAACCAAAATACCAACATGGGGGCCTTTATTTTTTTTTCCTCTCATGCAGTTCCCCCAAAACATCATTCACCAGCTTGCTTATCCCTCCTTTATCCAACCCCTCCAGTTATTGCTTGCATAGCCTGGCCTCTCCATTGGCCCCTTGTCTCAGCCAGGCCCAAGGACCCTGGTCTCTACCTGTCTGTTCAACTGACAAACCTCTTGGGTAAAAATGCTTAAAAGCAAGTAACTCCTGATATCACAGAAAGAATTGATATTCCCATAAACTGGGGCCAAGGGTGTTATTAAGTTTGGGAATGGATGTCCCCCAGGGTTCCCTGAATTTTAACCACTTAACTTTTCTCTTTCAGAGAACCCACGAAAACATTGCTAACCCTTCAATAACTCACTGCTAATGTGGGCAGGAAGATGACTATATGGTCTAAGAAGATTGCTTCCTGGCTCCCTGTTTGATACCCACTGGCTCCAGCTGAGGACCACTCTGTTCTCCCCTTGACCTCTCTATCCTGAAACGGCTCAAGTCCTTGCCAAATAAACCAACATACCAATCTGAGGGCTCTGCATTTTCCTGTGCTCCATCCCTGTGACTGCATTTCTCTCATTACAATCTCCAATGGCCTCCCACAGTTGTCCTCATCCCATTATGGGCACAGGCACCCAACTCTGCCTTCCCAGTTAGACATGTGTATTAGTTTGGTAAGTTCATGGCTGTAGCAAAAATATAGAGATTTATAAATATGTCATGGGGTTAACACAGTATAAGTTGATTCTCATTCACAATATATTTCACTGAGGTGGTCAGTAAACATCCACCCGTACCATGATTCAAGGACCCTGGCTCCATCCTACCCCTTCTCTCTTCTAGGGAGCAGCAGTCCAGACAATGAAATCAGTAACATGATATCCACCATTAAGCCCTTAAACCACCACTGAGAGTTGG
This sequence comes from Eidolon dupreanum, assembly GCA_028627145.1. NCBI lineage: Eukaryota > Metazoa > Chordata > Mammalia > Chiroptera > Pteropodidae > Eidolon > Eidolon dupreanum. The sequence goes on from CM053504.1 coordinate 8,224,530, forward strand.
AGGCTACCCAGGAGGATTTGGAAGAATGCTACATGACCTCTAGGAGATCATCTTCTTGCCCCAGCTGTGGTTGGGGGAGGGGGCCTAGGGCAATGACTCCCTTACTTACCAACTGTCTTCCCTGAACTATTATATTATCAGTGTCAGTTCCTTGAAAAATAAGTTGTACCAGTAAGGCAGAACTTCTGTTTATTCTTGTATGGCCCAGGTCCTTCTTGCTGCCCTGCTCTCCCCTTTTACCTAAGCCCCCACCCTGCCCCCTAGTTTGGATTTCCTCTCCTTCTCACCCTTTAGAGGCTTGATCTTTTTAACTAGGATTCCTGGACTCTACTTCTCTTTATTGACTAACATCCCTGGGGAAAACTGCTTGTGCGTGGATGTTCTTATAGCTACAGAAAACACTGTCCCTCCGAGATCCCTTGGTACAGACTTTCTCCTGTTATCTTGGGTCTGTGATTCTAGTAGGTTCCCACAAGCTACCACCTCTTTTAATCAATCCATGAGGTACAATCTTCCCTGAAGGTGACAGCACCAATGGTCTAGAATTGAAAGAGACTGCCATTGGCCTCCCCAAATTCTCTTTCCAGACAATGCCTAATTTGTTACCATTATTTATCCAATTGTTTGGGAGTGTTGGAATATTGTCAAATGTATAAGCATTAAAAAGAATAAGCAACCTTCAGAGGATTATAGAGAACCTACCATGTGCCCAGCCTTGTGGCAAGGACCACTCCATGTGAGTGGAGGTGTCACTAATTCTATTTGTTGGCATATAACCCAAGGAAAGGTTTAGCCTTATGATCCAAATGAGTAGAAACCAAGATGAGGCATGACAAGAAGGGACCAATGGGACATGCAGTCAGTGCCTTAAAGTATAGAAGACAGAGGGGTTGCGGTGGATTATGGTATCAGGCTTCCTGGTAGAAGAGATACTTGGTCCTATCTTGAGGGATGGGGAAGAATTGAGATATCTAAGAGTGAAAGTCATTTTTTCTCCTTGACAAGATTAAATCTAGAACTGGGGAGAATAGAAAGGGAATTTGGAGAAAATGAAAGGCTCATATCCTATCATTCCCTTGCCCCCAACAACAACAGAAGAAGTTGTGGATAAGGTTGGATCGTGAATTTGGTATTAAGCTATATGACACTAGCAGGTTCTAATTTGTCAGCTTTCCCTTTTTGGTCTCTGTTGTTATAGCCATAAAAACTGAAGAGCACAAGTATTGTTTCCTAAAATTAGCAGAAGAGAACAAACAGGCACAGATAGGTGGCTGAATCTATCCAAGTTCACCCAGCAAATTTACGGCAAATGAATTTACAGATCTCATTCTCAAACGCCTCTGTACTTGAGTTTCCTGAAATACATCCCTGCCAAGGGCCAGAACTGTGCTTAAAGTAAGGGGTTTAAAGTAAGGGAATAGGGTTGGGGAGGGGCACTGTACCAAGGAGGACAGGTCCTTAGTGTTCTCCTGGACTTGAAGGGGGTGATTGCCTTAGGACAAAATCATTGAACTGTTTCTCACTGAGCAATTAGAAAAAAGAAGCAGTTGAGAAAAAACTCTGGAGTCACCAGGTAGATAGGACACGCCTTTTCACTCCCAGGTGCACTTTGCACTTGGCTGTCTTGCTTCAAAGCCAGGAGTTAACCCACTCTGAAAACTGCAGAAGCAGGAAGAGGTTGGCATTCAAAAGTGTGGGCTGGGAGTCCCCCAGGGTATCTCATTTTGGCTTTATTGGAAGAATTGACCCGAGTAAACTGGCCAGCCTTTGTCAGAAGCATAACTGACCAGCAGATGATTTTAACATACTTCTCTCAGTAACTGATAGAATAATAATAGTTAAAAAAAAAAAAAAACAAAACAGTAAGGATATAGAAGATTTGAACAACGTCAATAAAAAAGTGACTGATCAACTTATACTGAAAAGAATCCAGAATTACTATGGAGCATACCTTCTTTTCGAGAGCATATGAGACATTTCAAAAATAAATGTCAAATTGAAATTGAGCTGACCATAGTAGAATCAAGCTAGAAACAAATTAAATTAAGTAGAAAAAAAATTATTCTGATTAAAAATTAGATAGAAAAACTATTCTAAGGAACCATGGGTCAAAATCAAATCATGATAGGAAATAGAAAGTATTTTGAACTGAAAAATGAAAACATGACATATCAAAAAATATGGATATAGAGTGATGTCAACAGAAGGGTGACATGGGAGACCCCAAACTCTGTTCCCCCACAAAAATCAACAACTACACAGTTATCCATGACCTAGCTCTGGGAGAGATCTGGAGCCCACTTAAGAAACTTCAGCAACACAGTGGGACAAAAGACCTGAGAATAACTAACTATACAAGAGAGAAGAAAGAACAGCTACATTCTGCCGGCACCATCCCATGCCCCATGCTGGCATTGCTCAGTTCCAAGTGGAAATCTCCCAGCTAAAAAGAGTTTCCCTCACCAGAATAGTAAGAGAAGGGTGTGAGACCAACTTCCTCAGCCTTTTGGAGCACTGCACCAATATCTGCCTTGGTTTCACCCCACCCAGACCAGCAGAGCTGAGACACATGGAGACAGCTAGGAACAAGGGAGAAAAGCAGGGGTTACCAGTGGCAGCCATATGGGGCATGGGAGTGATTGTGGTGAACAGTGACATGTTCTGCAGACACACCAGCAGATTCCATCATTGAGGAGGCCCATGGCCAGCACGGCTGCCACAGACATCCTATAGATTTCACTAGCTTTTGTTCCACAGGTATTCTCAGTCACTGACACCAGCCACCTGAGGTTCTCCCTGCTCCCTACCTCTGCTCCTGTTGGAGTCCAGGAGCTGCACTGGCCTCCAGTCTAGTCTTCTGTGGCTGCATGACTGAAAGATGACAATCTAGACCCTCACGTTGATCCCCACAGCAGGGTGCCGGCTTGGGACGGGCCCTCCCAGCTGTGCACTTGCATGCTGCCTGTCTGACTTCCGTCACCGGCCTCCACTGCAGTATGCACACCCGGGGTGAGGGTTGAGGGGGAGGACTGTACAGCCATGGAAGAGCACATGGACAGCCAGGGCCTCTCTAGCTGCTCGTTGTCCTGGATCAGGCCCTGTCTACTACATTCAGTGGCCTGTATCACTGCATTCACCAGCAGATAGCCCCTCCAACCGTGCAGTGCACACCCTTGGCCCAATTCTCATCACAGGCCTCCGCTGCCATGAGCCTTTAGTGAGACCCAGCAGTCACAGTAGTGCACTCCTGTAGCTGTCAATTACCCCATAGTTGGCCCTGGCCTTTGCTCCATGCCCTGCCCCAACCACCACGTGTGTCTGCAAACGGCCCCTACTGCTACACAGGCACCTGGCAGCTGGTCCCTGCAGTCAAGTGTGTGCATGCCACCAGCTCTGGCTACCACCACCACTGCCTGCCCTGGTTTCCAGCTGCTGGGCCTGGAAGTGCTGCCGAGCACTCCAGCAGCCCTTGCAGACACTGCAGACCATCTGCACTGCTTGCCAAGGACCACAGAGTTGTTGATGCTGTGAACCCTGGCAGCCCGAGCCAAAGAGACATCACACCCCTCTATACCTAGTGCCACCACATGCCCTCATATTTGGCACCCTGCACTACTAGACTCAGGGTCACAGCATGCTCTAGTGCGTCTTCGATCTGCAGGGACACTAATTGGTAAGATGAAAACATATGAAAATATACAACACACTGGTAAAGGTAAGTATACAGTCAGATTCAGAATACTCTAATATAGCAATATGGTGATGTGTTAACCACTTGACTCTAGTATAAAAATTAAAGGAAAAAAGCATTAAAGTAGCTATAATTACAATAATTTGTTAATGAGTACACAATACAGAAAGATGGAAATTGTGACCTCCCAAAATTAAAAAAGGGAGTAAAAGGATATTTATATGACAATGAAGTTAGATTATTATCAACATAGACTATTATATTTATGTTTTCCATAAACGTCATGAAAACCATAAAGCAAAAACTTCCAATGTTGACAAAAGATAAAGAGAAGGTGATCAAAGCTTATCACCACTTAAAATCATTAATTCAAAAAAGAAGTCAGCAGGAGTGAAAGACAGGAACATAGGATGTACCAAACAGAACATAGGATGGCATTCGTAAGTTCTTACCTATAATCACTTTAAGTATAAATGGATTGAATACTCTAATCCAAAGGCATAGACTAACTAGGTGGATCTAAAAACAAAACAAAACAAAACAAGAACTAACTATAGTCTGCCTACTAGAGACTTACATCAACTTTAAGGACAAATATAGGCACAAAGTGAAAGAATGGAAAAAAGATACTTTGCGCAAATGGAAACCAAAAGAGAGCAGGTGTATCTAAGATAAAATAGACTAAGCCCAAAAGAGTAACAATTGCAAGCATGGTCCTTATAGAATGATAAAAGGGTCACTTCATGAAGAAGATATAACTATTGTAAATATATATACTCCCAGCTTTAGAACATCTAAATAGATTAAGCAAGTGCTAACAGATCTGAAGGAAGAAATAGACAATAATGCAATAAGAGTAGGGGGGACTTTCATACCCCACCTTCAACAATGGATAGATCGATCAGACAGAAAATCAACAAGAAAATGTTGGACTTGAACCATGCTTCAGTAGATACAGAATATTTACAGGCATATACAGACATAACAGACAGATACAGAACATTTTATCCAACAGCAGCAGAAGACACATTCTTCTCACGTGTACATGGAACATTCTCCAAGGTAGATTATGTGATAGGTCACTAAGCAAGTCTTAGTAAATTTAAGAAAATTGAAATCCTACCACGTATCTTATCTATAACAGGAGGAAGCTGGGAAATTTGCAAATATGTTGAAATTAACACACTTTTGTACAAACAATGGGTTAAAATAGAAATTAAAAGGAAAAAATATCTTGAAACAAAAGAAAATGGGTGCACAACATACTAAAACCTCTGGGATGCTGCAAAAGCAGTTCCAGGAAAGAAGTTTATAGTGATGAACATTTCAATTAAGAAATAGAGAGATGTCAAATAAACAACCTAAATTCTTACATCTCAAGAGACTAGACAAAGAACAAACTAAGCCTAAAGTTAGCAAAAGGAAGGAAAGACGAGAGCAGAAATAAATGAAGTAGAGACCAGAAAAACAATATGAAGGATTAATGAAACTAAGAGCTGTTTTTCTAAAATTTCATCATGTTCTGATAATTTCCCTTTCATTCTTCTATTTTATCTCCATTTATATCTTCTATTTCTTTGCTGACACTTTCTACTTTTCCATCAGTTTCAAAAGTGTTCATGATGGCTTGCTGCAGAATTTTTATAATAGCTGCTTTAAAGTCTTTGTTAGTTAATTCTAACATTTATCTTAAAATTGTAGTTTGTTGGTAGTCTTTTTCTATGAGTTGATATATTCCTTTGCCTTCATTTGCTACATAATTTTGGATTCTATACTGGACATATTGCATTATGAGACTGGGTCTTGTTTAAATCCGACAAAGAATGTTGATCTTTTGTTTTCAAAGGTAACTGAAATGGTTAGGTTTAGGTTGGAAAGTTGAACCTGTCTTCTGTGGGTTGTGATTCCCAAGATCAGTTCAGTTTTCAAAGCCTTTTCGGTTCATTCGGCATCTTCCCTGCATACGCACCACCTAGTGGCTAGTCTGGGACCTAGGTGGTGGTGTGAGTTCGTTTCTCCAAGTGCTAAGTCAGATAGGATCACATCCGTACATGCATAGCTTGGAGGTGACCCCGAGAGTAAATAAACAACTTTGCGGGTTAGCTTTTCTGAGTTCTATGATCTCTTTCATCTCCTCAGTGCCTTCTGTTTTCCCAAGGCTCCAAAAAGCTGGGGCTTTGATTATTCTGCTCTGCTAGGCACTTCCAACAACTGCATCCACATCCAGGACCAAGGACCGGGAGAACAAGGAGAAAAAACAGAAATGGGGCACCCAACAGACAAAGGCTTCCCCTCCTTCGGAGTTTTGGTTCCTTTCAATCCCCATACCAGCTGCTGCCATCACTACCATAGAATTTCCTAAGAGCTCGGGTGCAAGAGAATGCAGGAGAGAGAGAAAAAAAGGGAGGGATTTCTGCACTTCTTCTGAGCGTTCCAAGTTTTCCTCCCCATGCATCAAGCCAGAATTACAGGGTTTCTCCTGAAGCTCTATCTTCTGCTCCCTAGTGCTTATTTCCAGGTTGGCCAGGGGAAAATCTCAGTAAGCTCATCACCAATAAGGTGGTGCTTGAATTCTAGTCTTCTTTCCCCATCTGCCTACTATTACTTACTTTCCCGTTTTTATATCTGTATTCTGTGGGAGAGAAAAGGAACCGGAAAAAGGAAATAATTTTTATATCTAGAAATGGGCTTGCCTTTCCTTCTAGTAGGCCTTTAGTATGGACGTTTTTGTTAATCTAATTTGGCGCTGAGTAGGCGGTTTATTGGTTTATTGTTGCTATGGTCACCTCGAGTGCGCCACAGACTTCAAATTGCATCTTCAGAACAGATACCTGTGTTTAGGGTGGATCTGGGTTTACCAGACGATCTTTTTCCAGATGACTGACTGCCCATTCTCAGTTTCATTCTGTCTCTGAGAACGACCGTCTCTTGCAAGTTCCTTGGTACTAAGTGCTTTTAGCCTGGGGTTAATGCCGTGGTGGTGGTTGGGGTTCATTCTCTTGTTTCGATTAAGTCTCCGTCCTAGGCAGACACCGTGTCCCTGGGTCTCAGGTATGCTGTTTTCTTAGTGATCGTTCCCTTCCTGGGACCCTCCAGACAAAGTTCTGAATCTGGCAGGTATTTCCACCTCTCCGTCAGCTGCTAAGAGATTTCTCTCGTACCCTTAGGGCAGCAGTGTTGCTTCTCTCTCTCAAGATTAAGTGCTTTGTCACTGGGACAGAAAGGAAGGCATCCAGGTGGGATTTCTTGCTCCTCCGAAGTGGATGCTGCCTACTCTCCCTCCGCAGTTCTGAGCCGTGAGGGAGACTTTTGCAGATCTCTAAATATCTTTTCTGTAAGTGCCCAGTGGGGTCCTTGGAGAAAAAGTCTAAAAGGACATGCACTCCCCCTGTGTCTGCAGCCAGTGCATGCTCAGTCTCCAGGAATCTGCCATTCACCCTAACTGAACTCTTCTTTGTGGTACCCGGCGGTGGGTTCCCCCAGATCATCAGTGCTCACGCGTATCTCTCCCTGCAGGTGTGCCCATCTTTTTCTAGATTCTGGATAAGTTGGTTGCCCTGTGATCTCAGCACTCTGGTGAGTTCAAGAAAAGTTGTCCAGCTTTTTTTCCCTGTAAGTTTGGGGTGGGGGGGTGGTTATTCAGCTTTCTACGTCTCTGAGCAGAAACCAAAAGTGCCTCCTTTTTAATTATTTTTAATTGTGGTAAAATACACATAACATAAAGTTAATTATCCTAACTATTCCTAAGTACACAGTTCAGTGGCATGAAGTACATTCACATTGTTGTGCTACCATTCATCTCTAGAAATCTTTTCATCTTTCAAAACTGAAACTCTGTACCCTTTAGACACTAACTCCCTATTTCCCCCTCCCTCAGCCCCTGGAAACCACCATTTTATTTTCAGTCTCTATGAAGCTAACTACTCTAGAAACCTCACATAAATGGAATATTATAAAAAACAGACATCATAGAGCATTCGTGTTTTTGTGACTGGTTTATTTTACTTAGTATAGTGTTCTCAAGCATTATTCATGCTGTAGCATGTTTCGAATTTCCTTCCTTTTGAAGACTGAATAATATTCCATTTTTTATATATATATATATATATATATATATATATATTCATATTCTACATTTTATTTATCCATTCAGTAGAGTAGGAAAACAGACTCTTTCAAGAATTCATAACTACAAGCTGGTTTTCTTGTGTTACAGGGAAAAAAGAGGTTTGTTTGCCTGAGCGCGAGTCAAAGAATAAATACAGGCAGGTTTGCAGCAAAGAAGGTAAGGATTTTTTTTAGGAAGTTGCAAGTTGTGGAGAGGCAGAGGAGTTAATGCTCTCAAAATCCTGCCCCAGCACCCCACCCCTGCCCCAGGGTTTCTCAGGAGTACAGATTATATGGGAAAAATCGGTCATCATGGAAACTAAAGGAGTTGGGGTAATTGATCACTATGTTAGGTTCTGGAATGAGCCTGGCGCCATCCCGTCTGGTCCTGGGGCGGTGGGATTGTCCCTGTGCCTTGATGTGCCTGGGGCTTAATCACATCTACAGCTAAGATGTTATCCTTGGTATAACCAAAACTTATTGTTCCCATGATTATAGACCTGAAAGCTCTAGAAATCTTATGTCCTAAGGCTTAATGATTAAAGGAGCAGACACACAAAGGCAGAGAGTGGAAAAAGTAAGCAAGTCACAATGCCAATTTCTGAGCAAAACCAATTTGAATCAGAAAAAAACTGTATTAAAGAAATGAAATAAAGTTTGTGTGTGGTTATACTTAAGGGGCAATAAGGCAAGAATTAGCACGTGTGTGGAGTCTGAGAAATCTGAAGCTAGAAATTTAATTCAAAATAATCTTAGTTGTTAGGGTAATGTGTAAAATAAACTGATTTTGAAAATGCTCCCTTAAATACATGATTCTAAGAAATTCTAGTCTACGGCTATGGTACCGTGAACAAGCCCGATCCCATCTGATCTCAAAAGCTAATCAGGGTTGGGCCTAGTTAGTACTTGGATGGGAGACCACCTAGGAAGACCAAGTGCATTTTTTATTAAAAATAAAAAAATTAAAAAATAAAGGATTGTAAGCTGACAAGTTCCTTGCAATCTGTGAGGTCAACCAAGGGTTGCCTTGCCTAAAAAATAAATAAAATAAAATAAAATAAAATAAAAAAGAAAGAAAGAAATTCCACAGATAAAGTGCTATTAAAGATAAGCCTCCATTAAATATAAGAGCTTACAAGAAAAAACAATGTGCATACAGTTTAAGACAACAAGTAAAGATAGAGAAAAGTCAAGAAAAAACAGCAGAGCTCTACAAAGACTTCAGATATTGGAGTTATTGTATACAGAGTACAAAATAAAAATGCTTAGGAAATAAAATTAAAGGGAAAGAAATTAAAAGATAGCAATAACAACATGATTAAGGTTAAAGGGAACACAAAAATGACCAGAATGTTGAAAATGTGTCAAGTAGAATACCTAGGAATGAAAATATGTAACTGAAGTTAAAAATAAACAAAAAGAAAAAAAATCATTTGACTAACTGAGGATTGTTTCAGAGTAGCAACAGAAGCCTAAAAACAGCAGAAATATATTTTCAAAGTGCTGACAGAAAATAACTGTTTATCTAATTCTGAATACCTAGTGAAACTTTTTTACAAATTATTTTTTCCAGCTTTAATGAGGTATGATTGGCAAATAAAAATCATATATATTTAAGGTTTTGATATAGGTATGTATTGCGAAATGATTATCATAATCAAGCTAATTAACATAACCATCACCTCGCATAGTAAGCTTTTTTTGTGCATGTGAGAACACTTAAGACTTGCTCTTTAGAAAATTTTAAGTATACTGTACATACTATACATTAGATCCCCAGAACTTGCTTATCTTGTAACTGAGAGCTTGTAGCCTTTGACCAGTACCTCCTTATTTCTTCCACCTCTCAGCCTCTGACAACCACCATTCTCCTCTCAGCTTCAACTCTTTAAGATTCTACCTGTAATTGAGATCATGCAGGGTTTGTCTTTCTGTGTCTGGCTTATTTCACTTAGCATAATATTCTCTGGGTTCATCCATATTGTCACAAATGACAGGATTTTTTGAAAGTCTGAATTATATATATTATTCATTCATCCATTGACAGACACGCTGTTTCCATGTGTTGGCTAGTGTGAAAAATGCTACAGTGAATACAGGGGTGCAGATATCTCTTCAAGAAACTGATTTCCTTTATTTTGGATACATATCCAGAAATGGGATTGCTGATCATATGGTGGTTCTATTTTTTATTTCCTGAAGAAACTTCAGATTGTTTTACATAACAAATGTACCAATTTATATTCCCACCAGCTGTGTATAAGAATTCCCCAACCTCTCCGATACTCACTATCTCTTATCTTTTTTGTAATAGCCATTCTAACAGGTGTGAGATGATATCTCATTGCCGTTTTGATTTACATTTCTCTGTGATTAGTGATATTGAGCATCTTTTCATGTACCTGTTGGCCATTCGTATGTCTTTTTTTGAGAAATGTCTATTCGAGTGCTTTGTCCATTTATTAATTGTTATTTGTTTTCTTGCTATTGAGTTGTTTGAGTTTCTTATGTATTTTGGATATTAACACCTTATCTGACACATGGTTTGTAAATATTTTCTCTCACACTGTAGGTTGTCTCTTTGCTCTGTTGCCTGTTTTTGTTGCTGTGCAGAAGCTTTTTAGTTTGCTATCTCATTTGTCTGTTTTTGCTTTTGTTGTCTGTGCTTTTGGGATTGTACCCCCAAAAAATCACTGCCCAGACCAATGCCAAGAAGCTTTTCCCATATGTTTTCTTCTAATAGTTTTACAATTTCACATTTAAGTTTTTAGTAGATTTTTAGTTGGTTGTTGAATATTCTGTGACGTAAGGGCTCAATTTCATTCTTCTGCATGTGGATATCCCGTTTTTCCAATGCCATTTACTGAAGAGATTATACTTTCTGCATTGTGTGTTCTTGGCACCCTTGTCAAAGATCAGTTTATTGTAAATGAGTAGATTTATTTCTGGGCTGCTCTATTCTGCTTCATTGTTCTATATTTCTGTGTGTATGTCAATACCATACTGTTTTGATTATTGTAGCTTTGTAATATATTTCAAAATCAGATAATGTGTTGCTTCCAGCTTTGTTATTTTTGCTGAAAATTGCTTTTGTTATTTGGGGTCTTATGCGGCTCTATATGAACTCTACAATTGTTTTTTCTATTTCTATGAGAAATGTCTCTGGAATTTTAATAAGGATTACATTGAATCTGTAGATCACTTTGGGTAGCATGGACATTTAAACAATATGCATTCTATGAATATGGGGTATTATTCCATTTCTGTGTGTCTTCTTTCATTTCTTCCATCACTGTTCTACAGTTTTCAGCCTACGGATCTTTCATCTCCTTAGTTAAATTTATTCCTAAGTATTTTATTGTTTTTGATGCTATTACAAATAGTATTCTTAATTTCTTTTTTGGGTAGTTTGTTTTTAGAAGGTCACGTCTTTGGAGGAGGCCTTTAGTTACTCTGCCTGAGCTTAAGGCAAGTTGTGTTAAAGAAGCTCACGGAGCTAATTATCCTCCTCAAGGTCTCCTGCCCAGTGACTGAGGCTAAAGTCACAGTCCTGGTTGAGTAGACATGCAACAGAACACGCCATGCCATTGGGATGAGGCGCTGTGAACAGGAGAGCTCATGCATGGAAACAGGAAGCGAGGCTGAGTGTGTTGCCACTGGGGAAGAGTAGGGGGTCATGTTGGGCCCTTACCCGTAGTTTCCAAAGGTTGTAACCTGGAAATTCACACTGTTCCCCCAGCTCCTGGACATCTGTAGATCTTTCAGTTGCAAAATGCTCCTCGGTTTACTGCAAAGAGCAACCTCTGCTGTGTGGGGAAAGAGGTAGGTTCAATGACGGAGTTCTGGAGAAACCCCTGACCGACGAGCCTCAAGAACCAAAGAGCCCACTGTGTTTGAAACATTATCCTAGGGAAAGTTGGGAAATAGGAAAAATTTCCCCACCATTGTTCTAAGTGACTTAGATTCTTAGGGTCCCAGAAATGTATGCTAAATACTTGAATCTCTTAAAATAGCTTGCAATCTTACCATTACACATCTATTAAAAGTGCTAGCAAGTATGTGGAGCAGGTGGAACTCTCATGTAGTACAACTGGAAATGCAAAATGGTATAGCTGCTTTGGAAAACAGTTTGGAAGTTCCTTATAAACACACAGTTATCATATAACCCGGCAATCTTACTCCCTGGTATTTACCTGGTATTTACCTTAGGCAAATTGTCATTTACCTAAGAGAAATGATAATTTATGTTCATATAAAACCTGTATGCAAATCTTTGTAGGGGAATTATTGATAATTGCCCAAACCTGGAAATAACCTAAATAATTGCCCAAACCTGGAAATTAACTAGTGAATGAATAAACAACGTCTAGTACATCCATACCATGGATGATAACTGGGCAATAAAAAGTACAAACAACATACAACGACATCAATGAATCTCAGATGCATTATGCAAACACGTTATAAATATTAATATTTTTTAAAAACTGCTACACAGCTTTGAAAATGAATCCATTGGGGTCAAACTATTATACTAATTTGAGACCCACAATCATCCATTTGAAAAATATATGAAAAGCACTTTATCTTTAGAAGTTGGAAATTTTAAAACATGGCTCCTTCTCCCAGAACTCCTATTTCCATTCCTCTTACTCTACAGACTTTTAATCTAATGGAATACAATGTTATGCTCAAAAGCCTTTTTTATTCATGATCTTTTCATACTGCTATGCAATAAAAATGTGTATAAATTAAAATTTAATGTTTACATTTACTGTGATCATAAGACACTAGAAGTAAAAGAATATAATAATAATGAGTATATAAACTAATACATTGAAACTATTGATAAATGAACAAATTTTATTGATAAATATACAAAAGTCTATAGGTAATGTATATAAGTAATGCATCTCTTAAAGATATGTAAGTACATGAGTTTTGTTATATGTATGTCACTTGGTTCTTTGAACTTCTAGTAAGTTGCCAAAAATCAAATAATACCCTATATTATTTTATACTCAAAAAGTATACTCAATAATACTCAAAATTATTTTAATGATTTAATTCAAATATTAATTAATATCTTGATTAAACCCTCTTTCAATTTTTATAAAGGCATAGAATTCGAACCCCGATACTTACAAAAGAATTTGTTTCCTAGTAATTGGAATATTGATTACAAACCACAAGCAATTTTCTTAATTTCTGGACAGTTTATCAAAAAGGCTTTACCGGCATTTATCAAATGATTAATAATGTTGTTAATTATACCCATTACTCTTTTATTTAGACAACTTATTTAATCTGATACACTCTGTTAAGTGTTGGAAAGTTTGAATACTATTAACTTTGATAGACCGTTGATCATGCAGTTGTTAGCAAGTGCCTTTATCTTATTGCATGCTTTATACATATATTTTTTTGAAAGCTTGGATACCAAAGATTTAACTCACTGTATTTGTGGAAAAAATGTTAACTCATCAACTATTAGCAAAGTCAGTCCTCAATGAGCCAAATCAGACTTACTTTCTCCAACAACAAAAAACTGACTTAGTTGAAATAAATGTTTTAATACACATCCTTGCAGCAACCACTGAACTTCTGAATTCAGGGAGCTAAAGGCACAGTGGCTTACCATGACTTTGTCACCTGAATGAAACAAGGCATTGACCCTTTAGTATTTCTTACCCATACTTCACTTTCCTCTCATGGGAAGCATCCTCAGGAAAATGCATTCTCAAATTGGCCCTTTGTTCGAAACTCAGAGTTTTTATACTTGGGAGAAAGGCAAGAGATAGGTAAGAGTATGCCCCCTCCCCTTTTTAAAGAAGAAGAAGAACTTTATGAAAGAAGACAAAAAAAGAAGAATTGCAGACTGTAGGCTTTTTCTCAGGCAGACCAATTTTAGGAAAAAGTAAATGTGGAATTTAAGAACTAGGGCATAATGTCCTTAAATCTATCTTTGCTCATGCGCCCTCTGGAAAATCTTCCTGTGTCCTCCAGGTTATGGGTACACCAGCAGGAACAGGACTGATGTAGTTGAATCCACTCATTTTTCAAATGGGTGGACAGAGATAAAACCAGCTTAAATTGACATGAGTTGATGGTGGAAACTGGACTCAGTCAAACTCTGTTCATTCCTCGTTTGTTGTTACTTCTACAGCACCCTTGTGCCTGTGTCTTCCAGGTCTGTCCTAGTTCCCCAGGGTCACTACCGAGCAACTCCCCCATTCACGTTTACTGGTTCCCCCACAGGACCCATGTTTGATGTTCTCTTGCCCAAACAAATTCCTCTCTAATCAAAGTGGATTCACTCTTTTAAAGTTGCCAGATTCAGCAAATAAAAATACAAGATGACCAATTAAATTTGAATGTCAGATGAACAACAAATAATTTGTTAGTGTAACTATGGTCCTTATATTGCATGGGATATGTTTATACCAAAAATTTTAACCAGACATCCTGTATTATTAACGTGTGTCTCTCCCTCTACCTCCATCCCAGAAGCTCTGCTTCCTACTAATGACAACAGGCTAATCTGATCAACCAAATCTTAAGACTCAGTTAGCATGAGTTACCAGGTTAAAGGGTCAAATTTCAAACCAAAATGGTGACTTGATCTTAAGAATTTAAGGCACTAGAGGGCTTTTGGCCGATCTGGGGGAAACTGAAATTACGATTCACAGTCTGACTAGGGAACTCAAAAGCTAAAAAGGTAATAGGTACCATTTTTTTCATTCACTATATTAATTGTTGACTGAAACATTATAAAGCATTGATTATATGCCAGTCACCATGCTTTACACAGTAATTTAATTAATTCTCATGTCTATGAAGTGAGTGTTATTACTATTTCCTTTAATTAAAAACTAGAGCTCAGAGAGGGTAAGTGACTAAGCTGGTAAGTAGAGGACACAAGACATGAACTCAGGCCCCACTCCAAACACTAAGGTTTGATCATTCCATACCACTTCATAAAAAAAAAAAAAAAAAAGATATAGTTTTAGGCATCCACATAGTATGGTTCAGGACGTATGGAAAAGATTCTACCTCTTTCTCAGTGTCTGAAGTTCCATGAATAACACAGATGCGTACTTTGGCATAAAGACATATTCTCTCTCTCTACCTTGCTCCCCTTCCTTTCTGCCCCTCTCTCTTTTTTCCTCTCTTGCTGTTTTGAAATTTATTAACTTTGACAGGTAATACAGTAAGATATTATCAGTTCTTCACATCATAAAAAAAAAAAAATACATAAGGGCCAGGAAGAAAATGGAGGTATGAATGACGGGGGGGAGGCCATGTTTTTATGTGGTTGTCTGGGAGTATCATAGGCTTGGGTAACCCAGAAGTAGTAAGAGGGATCTCTGTTAACCCAAGGTCATCTGGGATCTTTTTTGCTCCTGAGGCTTCAAGACCCAGTGTGATATACACAGGCTCTCCTGAAATCTCATACCATTAGTTTCTTGTCCCCAGTTGCTCACTAGTACCTGGGCAAACCAGCCCTGCAACTGTTCTAGACAAATCTCTGTGATCATCACATGTGGCTTCTCACCCAGGAGCAAGACAATGGGTGAGTGTCTGGGTAGACAATGTATGGAGCTATGGCAGAGTGTGGAATCACTGGGAGGGTCCTGGGACTGAAAGTCATGCCCTACTTGTCATGTGACCAGTCAAACCCTGTTCCCATGATGCATCTCAGTTTTCTCTTCTGTGGACCAAGGGAATTGGTGGGTTATCTCTAAGGTTCATCCCAGATGCTTTGTGTCTCTCTTTGGCCTGTGCCTAACCCCTGCCCCTCTTTTCATCCTATACAGGCACCTTCCTCTCCACAGCTCCACCTTCTCCTGGAGGAACGTAACTCTCCTGCTGCTTCTCTCCCTCCCTTTGAATCAGACATTTGTATCACCACAGGAAAGAGTCATGGGTGGGTTCAGAAAAGCAGCAGTCACTCTTCTTTAGCAGACATTCTTGGGACTGAGGGTTAGACATGCGGCAAGGACTTGTGTCTGATGAAGCCACTTCTACTGCGGCTTCAGAAAATTAGCTCTACTCACCCACCTTGGGCTCTTCATGTCCTTCTGCCACCTGCTACCCCCCAAATTATTTCTCTAACTTTTCCAGGTATGTATCTTTTCCAAGTTTAATTTTTAAAAATTAATCAGTCACTAGACAGGAGCCTGAGGTCTGGCAGACGACCAGTGAGGAGGGTGTCAAATTGGTCGAAGCCAAAGATGGGAGGAGTCAGGTGCTGACCCGAGGCAGTGGTAGTGAAGAGTGTGAAGAGATGGAGTTTGGAGAGAGATTTAGAAGATCGAATTGATCCAAGTCCATGACTGAGAGGATGCAGGGCTGATGGAGAAGGAGGAGCAGATCTCAAAGTTCTGATAATAGACTGGGGGACTATTGGTGTCAAATGTAGAGATGAGAAGAGAGAGAAGGGGCTGCTTAGGCATGGAGAGACGTTGGTTCAGTTTTCAAGATGCTGCAATGGCATTGCTTACAAGCCGCCCAAATGCTGTTTACCCCGGATGGTTGGAGAGAAGTTTTTACCCTGGAAGAGAAGATAGGTCTGGAGGGAGATAAGGGAATCAGAGTTGGGATTGTTGCTGGAATGGGTGTGATCACCCAGGAAGTATGTGTCGAGTAATGTGACAGGAGAGGATCTAAGACCAGAACTCTGGGCAGCATCCCCAGTAACTGCAGAGGACCCCTTGGTGTGTGTGTATCATGGAGGAGACGGTACACACAAGGTAAGTGGCTGAGAACAGCTGACAGCAAGGAAGGAGGATTCTAAGAGTTCAGGGTGACAGTGGGGACAGGAGCTTCAATGATTAAAACCCCAACAAAAATTTAAATGGCCCCCTGAAAATAGGAGACAGGAAGAACTGGCTGGAGTCAGCGCTAGTGAGTGGGAAGTTTGTTTTCGTAATCCCAAGGTTTCTATGCCTCTTTACCTCTTGGGAGGCGTTCATGTGTTATTTGCTTAACTCTTCCTGTGCCCAAACCTAGAAAAGTGGTTTCCAAGTAGTAGCTTATATTATGGTGCCCAGCTGGCTGCTTCGGGATCACCTGAGACACTTAAAAACATTTGAGTCCCTAGGCTTCACTTTTTAGAGATTTTGATTAAGTCCATAGTCTGTTTGCTAAAAATTGCACAGATGATTTGAACGTACACTCCAGATTAGAAATTGTACACTCCTCTTAGCTTCAGGCTATCCTTAGCTTCAGATGCCTTAAGGGTGCAATGAAGGATAAGAAATACAGTTGGAAAGTACTAAAAGTCTCAGTGGCCAGTTCTCGGGGGACATGTGGGGCTTCTGGAGTGAGCTGCGAATTGGAAATCCTACATATTATCCTATCTGACCTCATTTAAAAAAAAAAATCTGAAATTAGGAGGTTATACTAATGATTACTTTGGTGTTTCCAATTCTAAACTTCTGTTATTCTAAGACTCAGTTGTATCCAAAAGTGTCATGCCTCTCTGGTCAGGTTCCACTGGAGAGAGGCTCAGCTTAGAGCCACAGAGCCACATTAAGCACTATATGATCTTTCTGGTGCAATGTAACAATTACCTGTAGGTGAGAAATCTGGCATGGCGCGTCTGGGTTTTCTGCTCAGGTTCTCACCAGGTTTCAGTCAAGGTCGCAGTTCTCACTTGGGACTAAGTGTTCTCATCTAAGCTCACTGGGTGTTAGCAGTATCATTTCCTTGCAATTGTAGAACTCAGGTTTCCTTACTGGCTGTTAACTTCTAGCAGCCACCCTCATTCTTTGCCACTTAGCTTCCTCCCTCTTCAAAGTTACTAGTAGCATGATGGATTCCTCTCATACTTCAGATCTCTCTGACCTCTTCTTCTCTACCAATCAGGGGGAAAAAAACAAAACTCTTTTTAAAGGACTCAACACATTGAATCAGGCCCACTTAGATCATTTCTGTATCATTTATTTATTATTATTATTATTATTTTTTTAGGCAAAGCAACCCTTGGTTGGCCTCACAGATTGCAAGGACCTTGTTAGCTTACAATCCCTTATTATTTTATTTATTTATTTTTTTATGCCTACAGCACCTGGTCTTTCTAAGTGGTCTCCCATCCAAGTATTAACCAGGCCTGATCCTGCTTAGCTTCCAAGATCAGATGGGATGGGGCTTATTCAGGGTAGTATGGCCGTAGACCATAATCTCTGTATCTTAAGGCCACCAGACAGGACTTTAATTCCCTCCACAAAATCCCTTCATTGCAGTACCTAAATGAGTGTTTGATTCAAGAACCAGAGGACTGGAATCTCAAGGGTGCAATTTTAGAATTCTGCCTACTCTAAGCACTGAAATCAGGAAGTCATGTCTAGCCCTAAAAAGAAAGGTAAAAACCCCATTTCTGTTAAGCTCTTAGCATGTGTTAGGTACTGTAATAAGTGCATTATACGCATCATCCCACTTCATTCTTACAAGCAGCCTGTAAGTTAGAGATTGTCATTCTCATTTCACAGTTGGGGAACTTATAACTCAGACAAAGGAGGACATTCCCCGCTCCCCCAAGATTATTTAGCTATTTGTGTTGGAGTCAGGCTCCCAAGCCAGATCTGTCTTACTGATAAGTGCTCCTTCCACGCCATGATTTCCTTCCCCCTTAGAGATAATTTTGAAGTTGTAGAGTGGGACTTGGAGTCAGGGGCCAAAATCGGGCCTCCTGATTCCTACTTCCATGATATTTCCACCACTCCTCACTAATTAATTTTCCTTGTCTACTAAGATGTTAGAGACAGAGGAACCAGGAATTAAAATATTAAGTTTCAAAAGGAGAGAGGATCTCTTGAATTTAAGACAAAGTTCTTGGTCCCGATTTAAGAAGCTTCCCCTCTAGTTCTACCCACGCACAAATTCCTATCTAAATGGGCTAAGAGTGGAAGAGGCTACACCCAGTCCCTAAATGTTGAAGATTAAAGGTAGAGGACAGGGCTGAGAGAGTTTTCCTATTCACCTTGGCCATGGGAGAAGACCTGAAACTCTCAAGGGATGTGAATTCAGCCACGTCTTTGTTGCAGATAAACCAGGAGAGTGCCTTAAGGAGAGGATCAACTGTAATGCTAGTGTTCCCGACTTGTGCAGTGTGGACTCTGACTGTGGTGGATTCCTGAAGTGCTGCTCTTTTTCCTGTGGGAAGAAGTGCATGGATCCATACAAAGGTAGTGACTTCCAGGCTGAGGGCAGAGGTATCTTTTGAGGTGTCCTACTTCCTGCTTGGTCTAGAACTGGCTGAACAATGCCCTGGGATGGCAGGACAAAGAAGCCATTGTTCACGCTTTTCTTCTTCTCTAATTAGAGTCCCAACACTCAAGTACATGCTCATTATGTGTCAAGAGACTATGATATGCACTGTGGCAAATATAAACCTCAGTCAGCTTAGATGCTGGAGTTGTTGTTGGACTCTGATTTCCAAGGAAGTTTTCTGGTAACTCAAAGTATTGAGCATCTAATAATAGGGAAGGGTACATTTTATATACATCCATTCAACACATATCTACAGTCAATGCCCTTTGGCCAAAGACCCTCAGTAACATACCTATAATTGAACAAGTTAGATTTATGGCTCATTGCAGTGAAGGAGAATGTTCACCATAGAGAACCTGAGGCATCTCAGTAAGAAGATACTAGAAAGAATCTACTATAGGATTGAAGCTTTAATTGAGTAATTTCAGGGAGTGTCTAAGGAAACTGGAATTTGCTCTAGATTGGGTGAGGTTGGAAAGTGGGAACAACTCTATGAGTATCTCAGTGACTCTTATCTATGGAGAGGGTAGACTGGGGTGAGGTTAAAGCTGCAATTGGTAGAGAAGCACCGATCACTCTTGCCTGGTGTTTTGTGGGTTTCATAGTGATCTTTTTTCATTCGCACTTTATCATGGTCTCAGAGTGACCTGTTTCATGTGGATGTCCTGTGAGATGGTTTATGTCCAACCAGTCATACAAGGCTGCTTTTTTTCTTTCTTGGTATTTCATTCCTTCTATGTCTCAGGCACTGCCTTAGGCACTTTGGATATAGTTGATGGACAAGTCTTGCCCTCTCAAAGTTCAGAGCAGTAGAAAAGAGAGATCAGCTCCAATGTATTCTCATATATTTGCCCCTCATCTTTGCAAGGTAGAAATGATGCTCGGAGATGCTATGTAATGTAGAGTATTCATAGTAGAGTTCAGAGATGCTATGCAATGTAGAGTATTCATAGTAGAGCTAGGAATGTTTACTGACCATAGCTCTTCTTATAACTTGAATGGTAACACCATGAACTATACAAAGGCTGAGGGTCTGACCCCTCCCCTACCTTTTATGTCCTCCTCTCTTTGCTTCCTGCCTTCAGAACCCTGCATGCAACCCTTAAACACAGGAGAATGTAATGATACTGCATTGCGCTGGTATTTTGACATACAAGAACGTTTATGCAAACCCTTTAAGTACAGAGGTTGCCTTGGGAATTCCAACAACTTCTTCAACAAGGAAGAATGCACGGAAGCTTGTTTATTTATTGGTAAGACTAATATTCTTGGCAATCTGAGGGCCTAGTCTAACCAAGAATAGGATACCAACACGGACTTTGAGGTTAAACTGCCTTGGTTCAAGTCTTAGCTCTGTCATTCACTGGTTGGTGGTCTTGGGCCAGTTGCTTGCCTTTTTGAATTTCAGTTTTCTTGTCTGTAAAATGAAGATAATAATATTATTATCTAATGGAGTTGTGCCAAAAAAGTGAGATAGTGCACATAAAGTGTTAATAAACTTTGGCCAATGGGACCTGAGAGCTAAGTTTACCCCTTGGAAGCAGGTGTCTCCTCATCACATTGATCTGTTGAGTATCACCTGAGGACTCACCAAGAATGAAGCTTAGAGAGGCCAGCTCTGGAATCCCAGGTTGTAGGGGTAGGGCATGGAATAGGTAATGAGTAAGGTGTGGTGAAGGTTAAGGGCATAATTACCATCACCAGTGATGCTGGGAGATAGGGTCCTACAGAGCTTAGGAGTCAAATGGCCTGGATTAAAATTTTACTTTTCCACCTACTGCAAATTTCCGCACCTCTTTGAGCTTCAGTTCTCTTCCCTGTGATACGAGAATAATAGCAAAAACCTAATTGAGTTGTTGGTGGGATTATATGTAATCAAGGACACAAAGATTTGACATGGCGACTGTCCAGTAGTGTGGGCTCACTAAATGATAACAGTTGAGATGATGACCGTTGATCTTCAAAATGCAGCACTGTGTGATTTACAAGGCAGCATTAGAATTTTGAAGTCAGGTTCTGTGAAGCAGGCTGAAAAGTTTCCCAACATTACTGCTTTACAGACAAGGAAACAGAGTCAGAGATGGAAAGTTAGTTGTCCAGAGGTTCACAGTGGGCCCAGGTGGAGCTGGAATTTTAATTCCAAGGGCACGGTGAGCCTAAATGACCATGGCAGTCCTGACCTGCCGAAACTATGACCATAAGCTTCCCTTGTGGGAGGCTTTAAAGAATCACATTGCAATGGACAAGACCTTGGTCCAATCTCAGGGGCTGACAGAAACAAGGGGCTAGAAAAATGGGTTTGGACTGGTTTGTGGAAAATTAAGGTTTGGGGCTCACAGAGAACCTGGCAATAGTTCTGAGAGTCAAACACACCACAGTCTGAATCAGACCTTAGAAAGAAGAAGTAAAAAGAAGCACTTTCTGCCCTCATAGAGTTTGCAGTCAGAGTAGGACAACAGGAGACCTACACAAAATCCAGAAGAATTAATTTATATACCATTTGTGTCCTAGCGGCCCACAAAGTTGTATCTCCAGCTCGAATCTGACTCCCAAACTCCGACTGCTTACTCTGCACCTCCACGTGGCTCTCATACACACGGGATGGTTAACTTGTCTAAAACTGAACGTCTTATCTTTGCTGTCCCATCTCTACCCATAGTTCTCCCCATCTTGGTTGAAAAACCTTCTAAATCACCCTTGATGCCTCTTTTTCTCAATCGACATCCATTAAATTAGGAAATGATTTTTATATCAACTTTGAAAATAGATCCAAAGCCTGATGGCCTCTTAACCACCTCCACAGCTGTCACCCTGATCAGAGGTACCATCTTGTCACCTAAATTATGGCAACAGCCTCCTAACAGGTCTCCCTGCTTCTATCCTTCCATATTTACAGTCTATTATCAACACAGTAGTCACAAAGATCCCTTCAAAATGTGAGCCAGATCATGTCATTCCTCATTCAAAGTAAAACCAAATCCCCTAAAATGGATTACATTGATATGTGTAGGTTTCACACAATTACTCCTACTTTATAGAGAAGAAAACCAATGTCACTCATTAAGTGGCAGAACTGGAACATTACCTTGGGGCTTCAGACACCAAGCCTCACTCTTTTTACTACATCCCATGAAATGGTGAGGCATTTTATTCTTCTGCAGTCCACTAGAGGTGGGCAGGGTAGAATGAATCAAGTCACAGAGATACTAGTTTTGAAGAGAAAGAAAAGTTGTTTGAAGGGTGATGGGATGGAGTGGGATTTAAAGGAGCTCATATCTGCTCTTATTTTAGTCAAGGAAGGACAGTGCCCACACTTCCCTTCCAACGGCCGTGTGCAGTGTTCGGCTCCATGTAAGAGTGACAGTGACTGCCCTGAAGCTGAAAAATGTTGTGGTTCCATGTGCGGCTTTGTTTGTGCCAAGGCCTGGACAGGTGAGGACTGGGATATACCTCCCGAAGCCTGCTGGGCTGAGGCCGTTGTGCTGTCTCCTAGGCTGACCTTAGAGGTCTTTTGGGAATCTTCTCCCTTTTGATGTCCAATCAATATTCTCATGTCACCTTCCTGATCTTGGGAGACTATTGTGCTATTCTTCAAAGACTACCCTGAATAGTATCACTTTCCATTTTTCCCCATGAAAACTTATTTATCCTGAGTCTCATTTCAATGGCCTACAAAGTGACAGTATTCATTTATTTATACAAAAACAAAAACAATGTAACCATTGAGTATATCCCTAACAAGCCCTTAGAGCATGTATAGCATATTCACATCCTGTAAAGTGTGCTGGAGAAAATATTGGTAGCAAAATGCTGTTGGGATGGAAGTGAACTCTCCAGCATGTAAGGCTAGTGCTCATTCCCCCACATGGCGCTGAGATAGATAGTATGGTCTTGTCTCAGGGATTGTCAATGCATGGCGCCAGGGGTCAAAAGCTTTTCAACTGACTTCAGCTTTTCTACTGGTTTTCTGTGTGGCCTTAGGCAACTCATTTCCCCCTATATTGTCCTCAATTTCTGCTGTTTATAAAATAAGAAGTTCTGGGTAACCTCTAATATTCCTTGTACTTCTTGTGCTCTGGGATTAGATACCCCAAATTCACTAATTCTTGTAGGGGCAGGCAAGAATACTATCCAATTTTACGAGTCAGAAATGGCAAAGACTTTTTGATGCTCCTCAAATTTTAGCCATAGAAAGTTGATACTCTGCCTCCTTCACTCTATTGTTACTCTAGCGGGAAGGGTAAGAGGCTTAATCAGAAGAAACATTGTTCAGAGTTTTCAAGATTCCCCCAGTTTGTCTCGAACTATGATCAAGTATTTCAAGATCAAGTGTCTTGTTTTATCCTATAAAGTCAAAACAGGTTTCTGCCCACAAATGCCCTCAGTGTGTCCCCAAATTAATAAACCCGAGTGCCTGAGAGATGAGGATTGCCCACTGACCGAGAAGTGCTGTTCGCGTTGTGGACTGAGGTGCCTAGAACCCGAAAGCTAGAGAGTAAGTCAAAAATATTATTGTCAAAATAATTAATTGTGAGTAGCATAATAAAAAACGATCAATTTTGTCTTGTATCCAGCTATTCTGCCAAATTATCTTATTAAGTATAACTGTATGTATAGTTACTTCGATTTTATATATAATCATATTATCTGAAAAATACTGATAAATTTGACTCTTATTTGTTCCAACTTCACAACTTAACTTTGTTTTCTCATCTTCTTATATTATGCAGAATCTCCAAAATAATGTTGGAAATAAAGGCGATGGCAACTATCCCTATGAAGTTTTTTTATTTTAAAGTTAATGTCTTCTGCTGTATAAAATGACATTCGTTGTTGGGTTTGGGTTGTTTCTTTTTTATTCATTTACAGCTGCTTTTGGAAATTACTGCTGAATATTAGCAAATTCATTTTAGGCACCTAGTCATGTAATAATTTTTCTCTTACAATTTGTTGGTATAATAACTTACATTACTAAATGTTCATATGTTGAACTATCCTTGTATTTCTAGAATTACCTTAATCATATGGAGGTATACTTGTATTAATATGCTGTTGGATCTTTTAGCAAATAGTTTATTTAGAATTTTCACATCTATGGTCAAAACAAAAATAGGTATATGATTTTTATTTGTTCTGCTATTTGAATCATACTACTTTCAAAAACAAGCATAGGAAACTAGTTGGGAAATTTACCTACTGTTCCAATAATCCGCAATATTTTTAATAATATATCAATTCTCTGCTCCTTGAGGTTAGACAAAACTCCAAAAGCATCTAGATAAGGTTCCCTCTATAGTGGTGTATTTTAACTATTTTTTTTTGTACTTCATTTTATAGCCTGTACAAGCCCTCTAAATTCCCTTCTGTAATTTTGGTCTTTATATTTTGCTAAAATGGATCCCATTTTCTCTCTGTCCTCAAATGTATTATTTCAGAGTACTATATTCTCTATTTAATTCTTTTTGTATCTTTACCTATGGTTAATGTTTTCATACATACATTCAGATTTCCACCCCCCGCCCACCTATGCACCAGCCATTCAACATATTTACTCACCTAATCATCTGCTCATCTAGCCCTCTGACATACCTTTCAACTTATCTATCTTCCCATCCATCCTTTCACTCATATTTCCATCCATTTACATTTTCACTCTTCCTCCTTCTACCTTTGCTCATTTTAAATACAGCATTTCTTCCATCTACCTATTATCTACCTATCCATCTTACGCACACACACACACACATTCTCTACTACCCATCAACATACTTCCCCATCATTTCTATACCATTTCCCCTTCATCTACCTACCAATTCACTCATCTATCTTCCATTTAAACAACTTCTGTCAATATACCCATTCATCCCATCACTAACCTAACCATCCTTCTATTCAACCCAATCTACTTCTTCCTTCACCCAGCCATTCATCCATGCATCCTTATCCATGCACTCATGCACCCAATTATCCGTGCTACCCTCACTCATCCATCTTCTTACTCATCCAACCATCTTCTCATTCACTACCCTATGAGCCATTAATCCATCCATTTATCTAACCCACCAATCCCCCACCTATCTTGCTTATCCAGCAAAATGTACTGAGTGTTTATTCTGGGCCTATTCATGTTCTAAGCACCAGGTTCTAGGTATAGATCTGTTCAATGCAACTCAGAGTATATTCATGGCCACAGATATGAAACTCAGCACAGGGAACAACACAGAAAGCCAGTGACAGGAAGTTAGAGCACGTGACAAGTCTTGGTCTAATGAACAAGCAGAAATTTGCAGGTAAAAGACATCTACCTCGGTGCTCTTTGAAGTCCCTCATTCTAAATCCAGGATTGGTCCTAGAACAGAGGTATGGCTGAGGCAAAGGAAAGGCACCGTAACCATCGATGAGGAAAGATAAGGGGAGGAAGAACAAAGACCCAGATGGATCCTCACCCAGCCTTTACCAAGAAATTAGGTGAGGGAAGGGCCCCAAAATGTCATTTATCTCAGGCCCAAAGACATAAATTTTATCTCACCTGCTTGGAAAGTGAGATCCTTGAACAGGACGGGAAATTAGGCAAGACAGAATGGGATAGAACAACTGGAAGTTCTGGGTTTTCATTTACTTTTAAGAAAATTTAGAGAAAGATTCACCTTATTTGGGGGCCATGGGACCCATTGAACATTTATTTACATTTATTTAGCCTCTGTCCTCACTAAAGACATCACCTTCATTCTCTTTAGACGCACTATTCATCTCTACCTTCAACTCTATAGTAAAACATTATATCCTCAATATAAGAAGATTTCTTAGTGACTTGTGGCAAGAACTTAAATGTTCAGCTCCCTCTTAACTTTATCTCTGACACTCACTGAATGACATTGAGTCAGCATTGTCACTTTTCAGGGCCTTAGGGTCTCTATCTGTGAAATGAGAAAATGGGACTTGATGGTCCTCAGAGTCCTTCCACCTAGATACGTCAGCTTTTCATTCCCTCTGGGGCTGAGTTTGGGAGCATGCAGGTGATAGAATAAGAGGGATGGTGCTGCTTAAGACATCTTGGTTGTTCGTTAGAAATTCCAGTCCCTGGATTCTTTGTGTGTTCTAGTGAGATCGTGATGTTGCTGAAATGGGATTCTTTTTTTTTTTTTTTTTTTTTTTT